>JAGPYM010000036.1:0-362467 GCA_020736575.1 Thelonectria olida
TTATAAATTTAAAAATTTCCATTTTAAATAGCTAGTTAAAATATTAAATTATAAAAAAGTTTAAAAATTTTAATAAATATTTATTTTTTAATTAAATTACTTAAATTAAATATAAAAAAAGCTTATAATAGCTTTTTTACTATTTATAATAATTAATACTTTTTTAAATAAGTTTTTTTTTATATTATTTATAAAAAAAAACTTTTAACTTTTAAATATATATAAAATTAACTATTTTTATAAGTAATTAATTATAAAATATAATTTTAAATTATAAATATTTATAATAAAAAATATTAAAAATAAAAATATAAAAAAAAAGAAAAAAAAAACATTTATAAAAAGAAAAAAAAGTATTAAAAAAAAATAAAAAATAAAAAAAATAAAAAAAAGGTATTATTATATTAATAATTAATATAATAAAGCTAAAAGTAAAATAATTTTACTAATAATAATACTAATATAAATATAAAATAATTAAATAATAATATAATTTACTATTATTATACTAATACTAATATTATTATAAACTATTAAAATAATAAAATAGTTTTTATTATAATAACTTTAATTTAAATATAAAATATTATAATAAACTGGCCCTAGGGCATTTACAAATAGGCATTAATTATAATATTAATAAACTTAAAAAGAAAAAAAGCTCTTCCCTTTTAATATACTTTAAAGCTTTACTAATACTCCTATATTATATAACCTAGCCCTTATGCCCCCTATAATATATATCTACTCTAAATAGGTCCTATATATATATTATATATATATATAATTAAAATATAAGCGCAGCCTAGATTTATAATATACCCTTTTACTTTAGTTTATATATGGCCTATTAATAGTTAGAAGTTTTTTCTATTACTAATATATTAGTATTTTATATTTAAGTTGGAGTTATTATAATAAGGGTTATACTATTATTTTATTATCTTGCATTTATATTAGTATTATTATAATAAGGATTATACTATTATTTTATTACTCTAGGTTTATATTAATATTATTATAATAAGAGTTATATTTCTATTCTAATATTTATATTTAAGTTAGAGTTATTATAATAAGAGTTATATTATTATTTTATTACCTTATATTTATATTAGTATTATTATAATAAGGGTTATACTATTATCTTATTACCTTAGGTTTATATTAGTATTATTATAATAAGGGTTATATTTCTATTTTATTATTTTATATTTATATTATTATTATTATTAGTAGGGTTGCCCTACCTTTAGCCCTATTATATTAACTATTAATATAATTATAACTTCTTTCTATTTTCTTTTATTTTTCCTTTCTTTTTTTTATACTTCCTTCTCTTTTATAATACTTCCTTTTTTTTTTTTATACTTTCTAATTTTAATAACTTCTATTATAAATATCCTTTTAACTCTTTTTTATTTTTTCTTTTAATATTTTACTACCCCCTTATTACTAATATTATTTATCCTTCTTATCTTCCAGCTATTCTTTTTTTATATAATATTCTATCCTATACCCTTTCCCCCTACCTTTATATTACTAGTAAGTCCTTTTTAGTTTTCTTTTACTTTATATATTATATTAATTCTTTTTATTAAATATTTACTACTATTAGTACCCCCCTTCTAATTCTAATTATAATAGTAATAATCTATTTTATTATTATACTACTTATACTTTTAAAAAGAAATAGGCCTTAAGTAATTATTTAATAAAAGGAAACTCTTTTAATAAGGAGTTAGCCCCTTTCTAATAGGTAATATAAGTTTATATTAATTATATTAAATAGCTACTTTTAAATAGTAAGTATACTTATATTATTTCTTATAATATATTCTATTAGGCTTACTATTATACTTATATATCTTACTTTTAAATAGAGGAGTATATAATAACTAATTTAACTTTCTACTATACTATTTATAACCTTTTTAATTATATTACTACTAGTAGTTATATTATAACTTCTAATTATACCTATTTTAAAAGTATTTTTAAATAAAAGCTTATTTTTTTTTAAAAGTTTACCTATTTTAATTATACTAATATAAGGTATTTAATACTATTATATATTTCCCTACCCCCCTAATCTATATATACCCCCTCCTCTGCCCCCTTATTAAACCTAATAACCCTTTAAGCTAAATACTCCTTATTCTATCTAGATTCTAATTAAGCCTAATTTCCTTTCTCCTACCTACTGCCTTATTTTAATACGCCCCTAGTAGGCTATTATTACTTTTAATTAGCTTACTATTAGTTTCTAGTATAATCTGCCTAACTTTTAATATATACCTATTATACTTACTTTTTAATTTTACTAACCTTTTATATAATAGTAATTTACTAATACTAATACTACTTATATTATTTATAAGATAGTAATAGAGAGTGCCTATATTTCTTATAAAAAGGCTATTAAAAATGCTTATATTATTTATAAGGAGAGACTGCTCTCTATTATAAGGTAGTTAAAAATGCTTATAAGTAATATATATAATAGCTAATTGCTACTATTACTAGACTTCTACTGCCCTGCCCTACTATTATAAACCTTTATATCTTCTAATAATAAGCTTATTAAAATTAAGAAGGATAATATAATAGAGGAGGAGGAGCTTTTTAAATAGACTATTTATCCCTATACTGCCCCTAACCTACCCCTAACCTACCCCTACCCGCCCCTATATTCTATATAGGTTTCTACTATTATATATAAATAGTTTAATTTATTATAATTAAAAAGATTTTCTATTAGTATATTATATATATAGCTTATTATTTATTTTTATACTTTTCTATTTTATTTTAAACTTATTTAATATTAATATATTTTTAATATTTTCTAATAGTACTTATATTAAATTATTATATTCTTTTTATTTTACTAATACTACTAGTATATATTTTAATTATATATATTTTTTATAATAAGAATCTTTTTAATATAGTATTTTCTCTATTTCTTTTATATTTTTAAAGGGGACTACTTAAGGTCTAGGTATAAATTTAAAAGGATTTAAAAGAGTAATAATTAGCTATAGCCTGCTCTATTAAGTTTATATAAAAGGTTTTATATATATTACCTAGTATATTAAAAATAATATTTAAAGTATCTTTTAGCCTTACTATTATATATTTAATATATTTTTAATCTAGCTTCTTATTTAGCTAATTTATTATTATATTTTATAATAATAACTATATCTAGTTACTAATTTAAAATTGCTTTACTAGCCTTTAGGATTTTTATATAAACTCTTATTACTATTATTATATAAATATAATTATAACTTATATAAGTTTTATACCTTTCCTTAAGTAGGCATAAAATATTATTACTTGCCCTTTTAATAATAAGTAGCTTACTTTTAAATAGTTTACTTATTAAATAAGGTTTATATTATAGCTATTAAAAAGCTTATTTAGGCTTATTTTTATAATTAATAAGATCTTATTATTTAGCTTTAATTATATAGTAGTAAGATAGTCCTTTTAATTTAATTAAAAGAAGGTAATAATTATATATAAAACTATTTAAATCTTTTAATTTACTTATTCTATTTACTATTTGTCTTTAGGTAAAAGGCTATAAATAGGAGTTATTTAACTCTTATAAGTTTATAAAGTATAGTTTAAAACTTTCTAATCTAGTTTAACCTTTTATTACTAATAATCTATAATAGAAATTTATAAAAATACTACTAGCAGTCCCTAAATTGCTTTATATATATTTTAGCTACTATTAATATTATAGCTTCTAGCTAGATATATTTAAAAAGATAGTTTATAATAACTATTAAATATTATAAGTTATCCTTCTCTTTTACTAGTAAATTTACTATAAAATTAACTAATGTTTATAACTAGTATTTATTTATAATAGTAGTAGCTAGAGTAGTTTTTAGTACTAGTATTTTAAATTATAACTATTAATATAATAGCAGTTTTAAACTAGTTATATAACTTTTAATAATATTCTATTTTAATAGTAGTTATATTATAAGGTAAGGAAGGTTATATTCTTTTTAATATAACCTATTACTTTATAAACCTATTATATAATTATTATTATAAGTAGTTTTTATATAGGGATCTAGAGGCAGTTCTAATATATAAGTACTTTTTATATATTTAGCTTATAATTTATAATTTATTTTATTATAATAGCTTTTTTTAAAAATTTCCTCTATCTATTTTATATAGTAAGGCCTAGGCCCTATAAGTCTTATTTTCTTATATTACTTAATTTTAAAAGGATTATAAATATATATTTATAAAAATTATATTTCTTACTAATAGCTGCTATTACTTTTCTACTTAAGTTTCCTTTTTAAGCACTAGTTATAATTATACTACTTTTTATATTATATATAGGGCGCTCCTTATAATATGCCCTATATTATTATTTTATAAATCTAGATTAGTATATTATCTGGCCTATTTATAATTTATTATTACTTACCTTTTACTCCTTTTAAAAGAGGGTATTAGGCTAGTATACTTTTAATTCTAGCTAATATTTTAAAATATAATTAAATAGTAATAGAGTTTCTACTAATATATTTACTATTTAAAGATAAGCTTTAGATTAATAAAGTATTTTAAGTTCTTATAATTTATTAAAATAATAAATAGGTTAATTGCGCCCTAAAGCTCTAATAATTATACTAATAAGTAAGAGATAATAGCTAGTAGCTTTTTATTATAAATTATATAATTTCATTTAGCTATTAAAAGGCAGGTAGAATAGTAAGCTATTAGATATAAAACGCCCTTTATATTAACTTATAAAAGGCACCCTTTTAATATTATTTAAACTATTTGCTTTTATAATTATATCCCTTTTTAAGTTCTATTAGGTAAGGACTAGGTGTAAAATAAAAATGGTTTTTATTTTTTAAAAGTATTATCCTCCTCTTCTATTTAATAGAAAGGCACTCCCTTTTTAATAAAATAAACTAAAAGGCTAATAATTTTTAAAAAGTTTAAAATAAATTTATAATAGAAATTAGAAATTTTAAGAAGTTTTATATTCCTTTTATTTTATTAGTAGTTTTATTCTTATATTATTAAAATCTTTTTAAAGATAGGGCAATAGTAACTCTTACTTTTATAATAAAGCTAAAATATTTAACCTTTTTTATTATAAATGCATACTTATTTAATTAATATTTAAGCTATATTATAAAATATTTAAATATTACTAAACCTTTCTTATATAATTATTCTAGCTGCCCTAAAGTAAACTAGTATATTATTTAATATACTATTATAAAGTCCCTAAGGGAAGTCCCTAGTACCTTATTAATATACTATTAAAGGTTACTAGCGCCCCTAATAAGCTAAAAGGGGTAACTAGCTATTTAAAAAGCTAAACCTTATTTAAAAGGCTATTAAATACTTATTACTTTTAGCTATATATATATAATAGAATATTATATATATATCTAGTTTTATAAACTAATATAATTTAAAAAGAGAATAAAGGTCTTTTTAATTAGTAAAAGGTAGTAGTTTTAAAATATAATTTTATTTAATATATAATAGTTTATATAAAACTGCTAGCTTCTATTTACCTTTTTTATAATAGGACTAATATAGCTATTAAAAAGGCACTTACTTAAATTTATTCTTATTTATAAGGTTTATAATCTGCTTTTATAGCTTAAGTAAATAGTCCCTTAATATATTATATAATAGGCCCTATAGTAGTTTTAAATTATATTTATCTGGCCCCTTTTTTAGCTAGATATAATAGTTACTTATTCCCTAATATAGGGGAGGGCAGATACTTCTTTTTATTAAAAAGATTAGTAAATTTTTAAACCTTTTTAAATAGCTTTTAAATAGGTCCGCCTACCTATTTCTATTATTATAGCACTTATATTTTATATTTATTTATAATAGTTTAAAGTACTATTATAATCTTATAAATACTTATAAAAAGAAGGATAATCTAACCTCCCCCTATTTTATCTCCTATTAGAAAAGGGTAGTAAAAACTAAACTTATAACTTTAATTATTTAGATTTTAAATAATTATATTATAAATTCTTTATAATCTATCCTCTTATAATTCTAATTTTTAATTTTTTATATTTTAAAATAATATAAATATTTTAATATTCTATTTAAAAAAGTCTTAAGATTGCATTTTATATAAGTTTAATATTATATAAAATAGGGCTAGCACTTCTAGCTATTAATATTTAATAAGGTATATACTATTTATATAATTTTCTATTTTAATTTATTCCTACTATTATACCTAAGCTTTATAATATAAATAGCCGGACCTATTTTAAGCCTAGCTTTAGGCTACTTATTTGCTTATTATATTATAATAGTTATATTTAAAATTAATAAGAATATTAAAAAACCTAAGTTATTAAATAGAATTAAAACTATTAATAAAGTCTATTTATTTAATTTTCTATTTTTTATTTCTTTTTACTATTATTTCCCTTATCTCTTTTAATATATTTCTATTTCCTTTTATAACTAACTCTAATAGTACAATTAGCAAGCTAGTATTCTACCCTTATATAAGACTTAATTTAAAATATAATATTTCCCTTCTCTTTTAAATCTAACTCCTTATTAGTTACTATTAAGTTAATATAAATATATTAGATATTTATTAGCTATCTTACTATAAGTAAATATAATTACTAGTATAATACTTATTAGATTTATAATAGAAGCATTTACCCTTCTCTTTTATATATTAAAAATAGTTTAAAAGACCTATGATGCCTATTTTACCTAGTTTCTAAAGGTTAGGGAGGCTCTATAGGATCTTTAGCCCCTAGCGCCCCTGCTACCTTAGCTATAAACTGTTCTAATTGTATTTATATTTAATATTAGTATATTCCCTTTTTAGTCTATTATTAGTAGTAGTATAATTATACTCCTTTCTAATACTAGCTATATTTAGTGCCTCTTTTTTAACTTATAAGACTTAATTTTAATTACTACCTTTTTATATATATAAAAGGCTATTTTATAATTAGAATAATTAATTCTTTTATTTAATAATATTCTTTTATTTTCTATTTAATATATTATAAAACTAGAGCAATTTGCTTTTATTTAATTATTTTAAACCCCCTATTTAAGCTAAAAGCTATTTAAATTACTAATAAAAGTTATAAAATGTTTTATTTTTCCCTTATTAAATATATTATAAATCTAAAAGGGCTTTTTCCTTTTTATAATTTATAAGGTAAAAAAATATAATATATTTAATAAATACTTATAAGTTATATATATTATATTGCCTGCCCCTTTTATAATATATTCTAACTTTAAGTCTAACCTTATTTATAATAGCTATTTAAATATAAAAAAATATATCCTTTTTATCCCTAATAAAAACCTAATTTACATTTAACTTATATATAATTATTAATTGCTAGGCTTTAAATATTACTTTATTACTATTAAATAGTAGTCTTTTAAATAAGGGTTTTTAAGCTAGTTAAGGTTTTTAAAGCGGGTTTAATATTATTCTAATTATTATAAGAGTAGTTTATAAATAGAAAGGTACTACTTATAATCTAGAGCAATTCCTATCCTAGGCCTAGTCCTTATAATATATAGCTTCTAATCGCTCCTATTAGTTATAAAATTATTACTACTAGTATTATAAGAACTTTATATAAGTATTAAAAGTTCTTTATAAGGCTATTAATATACTAGTAATATTTGGAGTTCTTTTTAAAGCTAGGGTGGATGCCCCTTATATCCATTTTACTACTAGTACTACTAGAGTTAGGGCCCCTTATGGCCACTCCCCCTTCTAGTTTGGGTTAGCTATTATAATAAAGTTTATTAATTATAATAGACTAGCTCTAGGGCATTTATAAATAGATATTAATTGTAATATTAATAAATTTAAAAAGAAAAAAAGCTCTTTCCTTTTAATATATTTTAAAGCTTTACTAATACTCCTATATTATATAACCTAGCCCTTATACCCCCTATAGTATATATCCGCTCCGGATGGGTGCTACACGCGTGTTACGCGCGTGTATAACTAAGATACGGGCGCAGCCCGGATTTATAATAAATATTAATATAATAGTAATAGTAAAAAACTTTTAACTATTAATAAGCTATATATAAATTAAAATAGAAAAGTATATTAGTAATTTAAATTATATTTATATTTTATTTATATATATATATAATATATATATAACTTATATTTAAAGTAAATATATATTATAAAAAGTATAAAAGCTAAATTATATAATATAATAATTCTAACTTAAAATATAATAGTATATTTCTAATTATAATTAAACTAAACCTTTTAAATTAGAAACTTAAATTAAAAAAAGAAAAAAAAAAAAAAAACTATAATTAGTTTAATTCTAGCAGTTAGTAGCCAGTTAAGTATAAGTAAATTTTATAATACTTTTAAGCTATATATAAAAGGGCTTTCTAATTAGCTTATATTATATTAATATATAAATAATTAAATATAATTAATAGATTTCTTACTATTATAATAGCTAAAAGCTAGTTTTAAAAGCTAAAGTATATTATATTAGCTATTAGTTAGTTAATTATATAGCTATATATTATAACTAATTGCTTATAAGGGCGTTTAATTTTATAAGTACTTAAAAGCTAAAAGTTTTCCCCTTATAAATAATATAAAATAGAGCTAGCTATAAAAAATATAAAATATTATAAATAATAATATAATAATATTTATATATTATTTTACTTATTTTTAGTATTATTATTATTAAAAAGGCTAATAATTTAAATATATAATAGAAGTTAATATAAGCTAAACTCTAGCCTTATATTTATTATAATAAGCTTTTTAATAGAGCTTACAATTAGTTTTAAAGTAAAAGTCCCTACCGCTGCTTATTTTTATAGTATTTATAATAAATAATATTAAATATTTATTAAAACATTTCACTTTCCTCCTATTTGTAATAAGCTATTGCCTTAAGAAATAAAGAGACAAAAAGAACTATATGCCCAGGCGCCAAGTCCGCAGCGTTCGAAGGCCGAGGAGGCATTGTTCATTTAGAAAGTATGCCCAAAAATATTAGCAGGGTCGTGCAAGCAACCAAGGCTGTTAAAGGCGACGTTGCCACAAATTTGCCTACTGATCCCAGTTCTTGCCTCTTGTGAGAGGGGCTATCTATCGATTTAAGACCCCTCCGCAGTGCCTGCCCCTCAATAGGAATGGGGTCCAGGTTCTGGGTCTTCTATCACCTGGAGGCCTCAAGGCGGCTCCTAACGCGTGAGCTGCCATCGAGGTAGTTCATGTTGCCTCTAGAGGCTCTTTTCAGGAAACGTTTGTCATCGGCGGGCTTTCCAAGGCGCTACCAGCAGGGTTTGTAAATGGGGCTGTAACTTATTCAAGATTTGAAGAGGAACGATTTAACAACTTTATCTCTTTTTTAATTATTATCACCGTTAATATTTGGCAAATATAAGCAAGCAAGCAACCATATCCTAATAAAGAAAATTCTGTCTTGATATTTATGCGTTTTCACATCTTGACGACTGTCTGGGTTCTAAGCCTTGCCTGCTGCCCAAGGCACGAGGGGTTTGATGTAGGGTAGGTTAATAAGAAAGAATAGGTAAGGTTTCGCATCTATCTTCAACGTTGCGTATTCTCGAGTCGACCTGTGGCTATTGCACATCGTATAGTCGCGCGGACTGCTTCCATATTTGGCGTCCATTTTGCGTTGTCTGACGGTGACTTGGGTATCGAGACAAACCGGTTCTGGACCACCTCCATCTACCCTAGCCCACGTTCTAGCTGCAAGTCCACATCTTGCTCGGCAGCTCTCAGAATCGTCAGCGTCCTAGGAGGTCCCTTTTCCCGCCGGCTGTAAGATCAAACCGCGCAATCGGGCATCCGCGTTGCGCTCGTCGGGCTTAGCGGCATCGCGTAGGCTGCGTGCCCTATAACCTAAAGATGATGCTGATAGACTAAGGAAATTATACGTCGCAACTCATTACGTGCACGAGATCCGACGGGCCAGATCCTTGGGCTTTCTGGGCGCATGCGAGCTCCAGGGCCAGCTTCAGGGAGGTATAAGTTACGAGATGGGGCGGTTATGGCTTACGCGACCAGCCTCTAGCATTATGGCTACCAAAGAACGGCCGTGGATCGATTGTCATTAAATCTTGGAACATAGAGGCGGCAGAGAGTTTAAAAGCTGAAATATCAACCTTGAGCGGTAGTGAAGGAGCACTGCATCGTGACTATATCACTCTGGTAATTTGTGGCTGTGTTTAATGAGTATAACAACGCTGACAATCCCATGCATCTTAGGGAAGTGAGCTGTTGGGTCGCATGCATGCTGCCTTACTGTTGCCTGTATCAGGCTGTGTTGATGACGCGTCTGAGCTATCACGGGGCATGCACACCAAGGCTCGCAGTCGACGCAATACATTTATATCAGTACTCCACGATTATTCCTCGTCACCGCGTTCTTCAATACATCGACCACATGTCCTTTCCCTCTTACCCTTCCCGTTTCTCTGGCAGTCAATTTCGATTAATAAAAGCTCGCCGCGTCTCACTCAGAAGCAACTGATGGTTTAGCAACAATGGCAAGCCCATCACCGTCTGCAGACCGACGGGAGGATGAGGACACCTCCCTACCTCGAGACCCATTGGTGCAAATACCACTGTGTGAGCTCTTTGACAATCTGCTCGAGGAGTACAAACTGGTGGAGAACCTGGGCGACCTGGAGAGCGCGATTCATCAACTACAAGACGATCTCAAGCCAAGTCCGGGAATCGAGGGTGCACGATTACTCCTACGCATCGCGGCCGCGTATCAAGCGAAACACATGAGAACAGCAATGCTCGATGATCAACAAGCTTCAGCCATGCTGCTTCTTGAATCGTTCAATTCGATCCCGGACGTTCATTCAGACAAGCTCAAAATGCTGCGTTGTTCCACATCAGCCTACTTTGAATTGTTCGAACGCACGCAATCAATGGATGACCTCTCTTTAGTCATCCAACAGCTACAGACCATGCTTGAAATAGCCCCTGGATACGGCCGGGTGCAAGCGGAGATATTGTTTCGGCTTGGAGTTGCTCGAGACAGGGAATTCGAACTTACTCAAAAGATGACGGCTTTGGATGAGACGATTCGCAATTACGAGTCATCATTAAGGCTGACTCCCCAGTGCGATCCAGAGTGGCTAGATCGAGCTGATTGCCTTGTCAGTGCAGCAGGAATCAAGTATGGTAGGACGAGTCAAGCACAAGATCTCCAATCTGTGATTCGATACCAGAAATCCAGGCTCGACCGTCAGCCCGAAGGCGATACTATGAGAACTCTGCACCTCGGGTATCTCGGATCGCTGTACCTTGATCTACATCACAAGACAAAAGACTTGGAGGCCCTGGAGAGTTCTATTGATATCTTCGAGGATCTTCTCTCTGTTTTACCAGAGGACGATCCAGAGAGATCAATGTCGCTCATGACACAGGCGAGAGCATACGACGCCATGTGGCAAATCACAGACGAAGTGGCATTTCTGGAAGTTGCAGCCCGCCAGTTGAAAGACTCGCTCGATCGTATCTCCCACAATGCTCCCATCCGCGAGTCATTAGTCACTTATGCTGCAGAGGTATGGCACAAAATATACAAAATCACCCGTGGAAGAGAAAGTCTCGAGATATCGTTGACCCTATGCGAAGAAAGACTGGGACGACTATCGAATGACTCTCCCAAACGCAAAGCCTTGCTTCGTCTCCTTGCTGGCCTCGCTTTCGACAAGGGCAAGCAAACGATGGAGGCCGGGGACATCACCATAGCGACTGCTCGGCTCTGGGAACTGCAATCCAACATGCCGAGTAATGACCCCGAGCGGCAGAGCGTTGAGAAGATGTTGGGAGAACTCGTAGTGTCTGACGGATGGAATTTTGGAGCACCTCCCGGAGCTCCCTCCACGAGCTCCAATTTTACCGTTTATGGTCAGAGCGGACTCGCCATCAGGACCAAGGAACCCCCCAATTCCCATGTCACAAAGCTTTTGGGAAGACTTTTCGAAAGGGGAGCAGGAAGCAAAGATGCAGCAGAAACGGAGCAATGGATCTTAGAGTCGGAGCACTTGCTACAAGAATTGCCACCGGACGATCCGTGGCGAGAATTGGAGCTACTCCAGCTTGGAATGAGCTACAGCGATTTGTATCAACAATCGAAATCGATCCACCACCTGGATCAAGCTATCAAACACTTCCGCCAAGGGCTCTCAGTCGAATCGGGGAACAAAACTTACCATGACATGTTGTTGAATGGTCTTTCAACTGCCCTTTGGCAAATGTCCGGTGCTACGAACCTCGAAAAGGATCTTAGTGTCGCCATCGAGACATCGCAAAAGTGCCTATCTTCTAGTATAAACCAAATGCCGATATTGCAGTTGATCAGCACCGGTCTTCTGCATCGGTACTCCAAAACGGGCAACGAGGCAGATTTAGATCTATCTCTGCAGATGAGCCAACAATCACTAGCCCTCATGCCCGACGACGACGTCAATCGTGCACCGATGCTTCACGTTATCGGTGTCATCTTCTTAAACAGAAGTACGGGGAGAGGCGCACTTTCAGATCTCGAAGCGGCCATAGAGAATTTGGAGCTAGCGGTTGAAGCATGTCCTGCACAGCATCACGGCCGATCAGAGTACCTGAGTGATTTGGGACGTGCATACAAATCTCGATACCTCAGAACCAATGACTCAAAAGACATGGATATGGCTATTCAGCGACTCCTAGAAGCTGTGCAAACTTCCAAGGACGACACGATAGGAAGAGCAATCTGCTCGGTGAATCTAGCAGACGGCTATGCACTCAGATATCATGTCTCTGAAACTACGTCAGATCTCGACCTCGCTATCGACTATTACAAAAGGGCTGTACATCTTGAGGACCTCCACGGCAGTGGGCAAAACAAGCCAAGGGTGTTGGCCTGCCTAGGTAACGCCAATGTAATAAGATACCAACACAACGGAGACACTCGGTATTGGGAGCTGGGTAGAAGTTGTCTCGAAGATGCGTTGAACCAGATGCCCAAGGATCTTTTCCTACGAGGACAGTTTCTTTGGCATCTTGGAACGGGATACCACCTTGCATTTCAGAGTACAAGACAAGATGAAGACCTGCAAAAAGCGATCTCATTCTTTGAGGAGGCGCTGTCTTGTTCTGATTACCAACCCGATGCAAGAACCGAGGCTGGCAAGTCCCTCATTGCGATATATTCAAGCCTAAAAGACTGGACTCAGGCTTATCGCACCGCTTCCATTCTTTTTTCTCTCATTCCCCTAATCATGGCTCGATCCCTCGAAAACTCAGATAAGCAGCGGATTGCGACTCAGTTCGTGGGATTTGCTTCCGACGCGGCAGCCATAGCTCTGCTCGCGGGAGAAAGCCCTTATGCGGCACTGCGACTTCTCGAGACTGGTCGAGGGCTTATCATGAGCTCTCTCCTCGGGCTTCGCTCCGATATAGACGACCTCCGACGGGATCACCCAGAGCTAGCGGCGGAGTATCTCAAGTTCAGGGACCAAATCGACTCTGTCAAGGGCGGCCTTAGTAACCCCGCCGTGGCTTGGCTACCTGTTCACCAGCCTGAATACCGTCACAATGCGGCAAAGGAACTCGAGCGGGTCATTAAAGCTATTCGCTGTTTGCGCGGGTTTGATTCGTTTCTTCAGGAGCCGTCGGAGGAAAGCATGAGATCTGCCGCTGCCTTCGGGCCCGTTGTTATCATCAATGTCAGTCAGCACAGGTGTGACGCCATAATCGTCGAGGCGAGCGGCATCAGGTCCCAATGCCTCTCTAAGGTGACAATGGAAGATATAAAGGCTAGATCCCAAGCTACCACAGGCATAGCATCACTGAAGAGCGAGTTGCTAGAGTGGCTGTGGGATGGAATCGTGGAGCCCGTGCTTGATACCGTTGGTCTTACAAGCTCACCTTCCGACGACTGGCCACGGATCTGCTGGATTCCAACGGGAGCTCTTGTGCATCTCCCTCTCCACGCAGCTGGGTATCATCAGCTTGTGCGGGATAAGACCGTCCTAGACCGTGCCATCTCGTCATATAGCATCTCTATAACGGCGCTGGTGCAGAGCCACACTTACCGCCAGAAGTCGGAGGCTGGCCGGAAGCCGGAACATGCTGTGCTGGTTGGAATGAATGGGCTGCATAACGCGCCGAAGGAGGTCGACGAGGTGGGTAGGATCTGTCAGAAGATGCAAGTACAGAGGCCAGACCCTCATACTAAGGAGGTCCTCAAGGCTCTGAGAGATTGCGACATATTTCATTTTGCTGGACATGGCTCGAGCAATCCCCTGGATCCATTGAAGAGCGCGCTGATTCTGGACAACCAAGATCGCCTTACCGTGTCTAGTTTGTTTGACATCAACCTCCACAAACGGAAGCCATTCCTTGCTTTCTTATCAGCATGTAGCACCGGCCAAATCAAGCAAAGCCAGTTCGTGGACGAAGCCCTCCATCTTATCGCGGCGTGCCAGGCCGCAGGGTTCCAGCACGTTATTGGGACCCTGTGGGAGGTTGATGACGAATTGTGCATTGAGGCGGCGAGGACGACATATGAGTGGATGCACAAGAATGCAATGAGCCACGACTCGGTCAGCGAGGGACTACACCGAGCAATTAGACAGCTTCGCATGAAGTGGGTTCGAGATTGGCAGCACAGAAGTCGTGGTGCTGGAGGCGCCGATAAATCTCGGACTGATGGACGACAGATGAGAGATGTTGTAATTGTGGAGGAAGGGCCTCTTTTATGGGTTCCTTATATTTATTATGGTTTCTAGTTTGTTAGGGAAAAACACCACTATAGCGTAAGAAATAAGGAGGGCTACGCACTGGATATGGCAAGCATTCAGAAGTTGCCGTTCCGATGCCCCAGGGGGATCCCAGAAGAAATTTGAGTTCTTGTGACATACTAGATCTAGTTGTTAGCTACTCGGGGAATCGTTATGTTCAGATTGTGTGACATTGTCCTCCACGACCGATGTGACAATTTCGCATCTCATAGCGCTCAACGGTGGCATGCTACTATTGCTGCATGATAACGGACACGGCCTTCGCGCCAGGCCAAACTTGGCGAGACACGGGTACCTTCGGAAATACGTCGGTAAAGAAAGTGGAGGTTGGCTCTCACGTCTGAGTCCCTGCTTCTCTTTTGTCCTTGAGGCGACGCTAAGAATCTCGGTTCCGAAACCAAACCTCCCCTCTCGCGCCCTCTCGCTCAGACTTGCCTCATCCCCCATGTCTACGGAGCCGGTTCTCGGCTAGGGAAACATTGCCATGACAAACTACATCATTTTTGTGGAATTCGATTCGCCATCGCATCTCGATGGGCGAGCTTCGATGAGGTACCTACCATAGCTAGAGCTGTTGCTGTGAGACTGCGTTTGCGTGAACATGTTTCCTTTTAAACATTGAGCTCCCCAGCTTCACAGGTAAACCCCTGTTACTCAATAATTAAATTCCCTCCATCGCAAAAGTTACAATGGCGCCTTTCACACCCCAGCTCAAGGACTCTTCGCTCCTTGTGGGCCTTAACTATATCAACAGTGAATGGGTCGAGTCTGTCTCAGGCAAGAGGTTCGACGTTCATGGTGAGCAATCCAGATCAAGTTCAACCAGGTGTGATTCGGTTTGAGCAGAGGAAGGCTAATCATCCCCCTCCATCTTCTTCAGACCCCGCTACTGGTGCCTTGATCGGCTCTTGTCCCGAGTCCGTCCCCGAAGATGCTGAAGAGGCCATTCGCGCAGCTGCCAAAGCTCTCCCCGGCTGGCGCTCTCGTACCGGTCGCGAGCGGTCGCGCATTCTTCGTCGCTTCCATGATCTCGTGATTGAGAACAAGGAAGATTTGGCGCTTCTTATTACCTGGGAGAACGGTAAGGCCAGAGCGGATGCTGTTGGCGAGGTCTCCTTTGCGGCCAGCTTCCTCGAGTGGTTCTCCGAGGAGGCTTCCCGCATCTACGGCGATGTCATCCCTCACAGCACTCCTGGGTTCAGGACTTCAGTATTGAAGGAGCCTATTGGGGTCTGCGGTCTCATTACCCCGTATGTTGCTTGGCCCATTGACACTCTCGGAGCATTCGATGGCTAACTCGGACTTGGCTTGTAGATGGAACTTCCCCGCCGCCATGATCACTCGTAAACTCGGCCCTGCCTTGGCCGCCGGCTGCACCGTTGTTGTCAAGTCGGCCGGCGAGACGCCCTTCTCGGCCAACGCACTTGCTATCCTCGCCGAGAGGGCCGGCGTCCCGCCCGGCGCCTTTAACATCGTCTCGGCCCTGCACAACACACCTGATATCGGAACGACGCTGTGCAGCTCGCCCATCGTCAAGAAGATCTCCTTCACCGGCTCCACTAGAGTCGGGAAGATCCTCATGAGCCAGTCTGCCAACACTCTCAAGAAGCTCAGTCTCGAGCTGGGCGGCAACGCTCCCTTCATCGTCTTCAACGACGCGAACCTCGACCTTGCCCTGAACGGCACCATCGTCAGCAAGTTCAAGTCATCAGGGCAAACGTGCGTGTGCTCCAACCGCATCTTTGTTCAGAAGGGCATTTACGACGAGTTCATTCGCAAGCTCAAGGAGGCCGTGGGCCGCTTCCAGATTGGACACGGCTTTGAGGAAAAGGTCACTCACGGACCGTTGGTGACTCCCGCCGCGGCGGACAGAGTCGATGGGCTGGTTGGCGATGCCATCAAGAAGGGTGCCAAGGTGGAAATTGGAGGCAAGCGACGAACTGACATGGGTGAGTTTCCCTTTTGCCATCGGCTTCATCCCATCCCTTAATCACGAACTGACCGATGTCTTCGCCCTTCTCTAGGCCCCAATTTCTACGAGCCGACAATTCTCAGCAACGTAAATACCGACATGCGTCTCGTGACCGAAGAGATCTTTGGTCCCGTGGCACCAATCTTCGTCTTCGACACGGAAGACGAGGTCCTCGAGGCCGCAAACAACTGCGACGTGGGCTTGGCCTCGTACATCTTCACCCAAGACATCAACCGCGCCGCCCGGTTCACAGAGACGCTGCAATATGGCATGGTCGCCGTCAACACTGGCGTCATGTCTGACTGTGCTGCACCGTAAGTTCCGCTCCCCCCAACATTGACCCAACGCCTCTCTCGTCCCTTCATCCCAGCATCCCGACCAACAGCCCACTGATCCTTGCGTGCTCGTGCAGGTTCGGCGGCGTCAAGCAGTCCGGCCTCGGCCGAGAAGGAAGCAAGTACGGTATCGAGGATTATCTGCAGACCAAGACGGTCGTGACAGGCAACGTCCATGTCACCCACAAGGCTTATCTATGAAGCACGACACCAAGAACAATAATAGCCAAGGAACCAAAATAGGGAAAAATACAGCGCCATTGCATGAATGAACAAGACTGGCCCCCGTCTGTGTAGCATGCATAAATCCTTTGACTGCGGACTGATGAGAGCTGACATTCCAAGATACGGTCGAGAGCAGGCATGTCGCATCGGGACACAAACAGTTGGACATCTATATCCAGCTTCTTACATACATCGACATGTCGGCAAGCGGGGGCCATGACCAGTGCCTCGGAAGGACATGGGCTGAGTCTGACGGCCTGGCACACTGCCCGTTGACGGCCAACACAGCGCATCCCCCACATCCCGGCATTGCAGCCACCATCCTTCTTGGTTCCGCTGTCCCATCGCAGGGATCCTTTTCGTGGGGTTACACGATCTTCAGCTGGCTTGCCCGTGTTGAAGCGATCACGGGAGAGGCTTGCTGACAAGATGGTGCTGACCATGATCACTGCGATGCGTTCCAATCAAAGTAAACATGTTTGCAATTTTGCGAGGACTATCTCACGCAGCCCTCGTCTGAAGAAGGTATCCTGAATAAACAGTTCGTCCTCACCTACACACCACATTACCCAGACACCTTGTGCCCACAGTCGTGACTGAAATGCCAAGTCTAAAAAAGATAAACAAACCTCCCAGACCGGAAAATGCCCAATCTCTCCATCAAATCACTGTAAGCCCCCACGTAACTCCATCCATGAATGCCCATAGATATCCAAAAACACAAACATACAACCGCTCAATTAGATACCAGAATCCCACTGGTGAATCCCCTGCTCGTCCTGGAACGCACTCCACGTCGCGCACTGGTCATCAATCATCTCCTTGTTCGAGATCTGCTCCAGTTCGTCCTCTCGCTCGAGGAACTGCACCGCGAATCCCTCCGACATGTGCCACCCGATGTGGCAGTGCAGCAGCCACGCGCCGGGGTTGTCCGTCTTCCAGGCCATGACGAGGTGGCCGGGGCCGGGCAGCAACGCCGTGTCGCGTCGCGGCGGGTTGGTCAGGTCCAGCGGCGTGTGCTCCGTGTACTCGCCGCTGCCCTGCGCGAGCACGTAGAAGTCGTGGCCGTGGAGGTGGATGGGGTGAGGGATGGGCAGGTCGGTTTCGATGATGAAGTAGACCCATTGGTCGACGCCGTAGATCTCGAAGATGGCGTCGTCCTTTTCGTAGTCGGCGACGCCGTCCAGGACCTGCTTGATGGTGGGCTTCTTCCAGTCGAGAACCATGGTGGTGCTGTTGAGATACCACTTGAAGAGCCCCAGAGACTGGTTGCTGACGGATGCAGATTCCACATCGGTCCAGTCCGCGTGGTCGACCTGGTGAGGAACAACGGGAATGAGGTCGCTGGTGTTGTCCTCACAGGTCGTCTCTGTGTCGTGGGGGTACGTCTCTGGCGTAGAAGGCTCGTCGCCGTAGTAAACAATGCCCTTGACGTTGTCTCCGTGGTGGTTTTGGCTGCAGTCGGACTGCGGGACGGCGCGCAGCCAGAAGTTGTCGCACAGGTCAGCTTGATCGGCCTTGATCACCACATCATATCTTTGGCCTTGACACACGTGTTAGATCGTTGAACAATGCGAATCGAGGAGTGGACACATACCCATTCCGACTTGGATCGTATCAGTTACGAATGGCTCAACAGGCACAAGGTCCGCAGAGATGACAGTCATGGTATGGTTGTCGATGGAGAATTTGAAGTGGCTGTCAATCGCGGCGCCAACGAGTCTCAATCTGTAGCTCTTTCCGGACTCGAACTTCAGCTTGAATCTCTCGCCTGTGGTGGTGACATTGTCTTCGGCAACCCAGATGTTGGTCCCGTTAATGAGTCCTGTATCCGAAGTTGGCGGGCCATGCACGGCGGCCCAGTGGTGAAGCTCGTCGACAGTCTGGTGGCTCCAATCGTTGAGGAAGAGAACGCCGAGATCCTCGTCGTAGTTGGCGGAAGCGGGACCGTTGATGACAAGACCACCGAAGACGCCTTGCCAGGCTTGGAGGACAAAGTGAGAGTGATACCACGAAGTTCCGTACTGCTCAGCCTTCCAAGTGTAGGTCTGGGTCTCTCCGGGAACAAGCGGGCATTGGCTCACAGCAGAAGTGCCGTCGTTCTCATAGGTGTGGTTTTGGCGGATGCCATGCCAGTGTATGCTGGTGCCGTTCAGAGAGTGAGTGAGCGAGTTCTTAACATGGACAGTCACAGTATCGCCCCAATCGGCATACAGCGTCGGCCCCGGGATAGAACCGTTGACCGCCATGGCCGGCCTCTTGATTCCGTCCGGGGCCACGACGACGTCAGTGAGTTCCAGCCAATACTCCCTCGTCACGCCCGTGTCGACATACTCGGTGGCGTAGTCAGTGTCAATTGAATACTGACACCACTCAGAACGCGTGGAGGGAGTGTTGCCGCTGCACGCAGAGGAAGGGAGGGAGGGAGAGGAGGAGGAGTTCGAGCGTGGGACTAGGACCGGGGCTCGTTTCGGAAATCCCAGGCCGGGAGCTGCCGAGACAAGAGACCCAGCAGCCAGGAGGAAGGATAGGATCGACCGCATGGTTATCATTAATTAATTAGATGTCGGTTGAAGAGATGGAGTAGTGACAGGCAAGTGATAGTGATGCTGGAAAGGGGGAAAGAAGCTGCTTCAAGTAGGAAAGGAGACTGCGCTATAGATCAACGAGTGCCTCAGAGCTTGGGGCCGATTCCAAGTGAATGAAGCGGCCTGAATTTATTTCAACGCGGAACATCACCACGTCTATTTGCGGAAGTCTCCATTGACACCTCCGTAAAAGGCAGTGTCTTCCTTCTCAATGCCAAGAATCACTCGTATCCTAATCCTGTCATCTGCAGGCTGACCAACGTACAGTCCCAACTGCAGCTCTTCAGCGAGAACATCATGATATGGGCCGTTCGTATAAACCAATAACGACGTTTCTTTTGCGAGCTGCAAATGGTCCCCACCACTCGCGGTTCTTCAGATCCATGTCCCATCGTACGGCTTTGCTGCAGCCCTTGGGTAGGATATCGTCGATGACGTGAGTACCAGGGTCTCTCGAGGTCCACGAGCAACCGACGTCCAAGTTTACGTTCCACAAAGGGCCCGGCTTCGCACAAGGCGATGCATGCCAGCGTGTAACCCATTGCGGCTGTTGCCTACAAAGGCAAGGCTTGGTTGTGGTGAGTTGTGGGGGGGCTGTGATGCTCCCGCCAAGATGCGCGTGTCCTCCGATAGTCCGATTCCCATCCAGCCCAATGCCGCTCCTCTCTTGAAAAGCTCCGAGCCAACAGGCCCTCGACGGGCATGGCAAGGATCATGGTTGTAGTGGTGGGGTCGCGGTGCAGATCGCATGCGGGCCGTCGACGTGACATTGGAGCAATCTGCATCTGGGGTCAAACCGTCAATTTGGATGCACGTCTCGCTGCATGCAAACGGCCGCCTCCACGGTTCTTGGACTGTCTGTCCTGTTGCACAATTGAAGGGCGGATTACACGGTGACGCGGCTGCAACGCGTCCTCGGGGTCATGACCACGATGCATTCGTCTGGAGTGTAGAACAGCAACAGTTAAAAGGGATCAACATTTCCCGTCGACATTTTGGATCTTCAGAATGTGTTTAATCTAGATGAAGAACACGAGGTCTATGCCATTATCTTGATCTCGACCCCATCGCCCTGAAACCTCCTCATCTCAGACCTCATCTCAGACTCGCTCCCTCCAGCTGAACTACCGCAAACATGCATACTCTGTTCTTGCTTCTTCTCATCGCAACTCCCGCCATTGGCTGGCCTTCCCGGGCATCAGGCCATGTCCAACGGGCCGACGACTCCAGCTCTTTCCAAATATACGCAACCGGTGACAATATCTCGGGCCTTCCCCTGTTCTCTTGCGGCGGTAGGTGGTCTCTCGTGCGCCGGTGCTTATCAGACCAAGGCTGACCTTCTCTTGCACACAGACTCGGCATATCTGGGCGACTATACTCTCCTTGGGGATGCCGAAGCTGCTCCCGTCATCTGTCAGTTCAATTCTCCACACCACCACACACACTCTCACCCGCGCCGCAACTTTAATAAGCTGACTACCTTCAAGTCCACGCCACAGCCGATAGCATCTGGCTCGGGTCCCCTGAAGCCAGTGGCTTTTCGGGTTCTGACGCCCTTCCCACGTGGTCCGACTTGAAATTTTACGTGCCTGGGGAGGCGTCATCTTCGCACGTCGTTGGTCTTATTGATTCGTCCTCGGGTAACACAAACATTATTTCCAGTGGCTTTGTCCTGTACGGAACTTATGTCCTCGTTACGGGCAACAGTGGCAAGCTCGAAGCACTTTGGTATGCTGTGCCATCCGAGACTTCCGGCGTATACTCGCTGAAGTGGAATGATACTGGTGATGATGAGAAGAGCGTCGTTGTTTCGTTGAAAACTTTGCCGCCGACATAGATCTAGACGGGCAAGGGCCACTTGGAGGCCTTGCGCGAGATGGGGCAGGTTTTGGAGACTTGTGTCTAGTTACCATTTACTTTTCAATGTCTTGTCGAATTTCTATCCTTTCCATGTCGTGTACCGAAGACATAGATCCAGCCGATAGCACACCTGGCGTATTATTAGACGATTCAGTTTCCATAGTTGTCCATGATCATGGAAACAATATCGAAGAAAATTCCATGACTTCGATCCAGGTGTCCAAAGCCCACTCAGTCAATGGCCCAATGCTGGTCTTGTGGCATATCATATTCAGCTCTCTCTTCAACCTGCCCGGATTGCACAAGCTCCAGTCCACCGCATTATGTAATTTTATCCTAGTTAAGTGATACTAACCCGGAGATTAATTGCGTAATACTGCTGTCCCGTTCAAAGGCCATGTTACGTTACAAGCAACTTCTGCAGTTGCAAACTTACGTGATAGTTACTGTGTGAAAGCGACAAGCGACAAGCGACAACAAAGCTAGCAAACAACTTGTACAGATGCCCAGCCATTCACCTTTTCGGTAAAAAAAATTACTCACGTGGGTCATTTCCAATGCACTACTTCCAGGTCTCTCGAAAAGGAAATGGCTTCACGATTACGATGTTGGAACTGCTCCGGAAAGAGTAGGGCTTTCTCTCGCCCAACATAAATCTAGGGTATTGAAAATGCCCTCAGTTGTGACGAGATGTTAGCAAATATACGACAGAGGCTGTATTGATGCGATTGGCCATTGATTTCTCTCAAAGCTCACCACCGTCTCCGGGCAATTGTCCTTCACCGCAAAGACAGCCCTATTTTTACCAGGCGTATTGAATTGGCCGGAGACAGTGGAAACGGGAGGCGGAGTCTCTCCGAGGAGTCCGATCCTTGATGGACTTGCTCCGAGTTTCACAGCCCGCGTGAACAACTGTGCAACGTGCAGGGATGTATCATGTATCGAGTTTTGTCAACTGTCATACACTGCAGCTATCTTTAGCAAACCACAGTTCAGAATCCGCTTCTGTGCCTTTCAGCTACGGCGAGGCACCCTCTCACTCTCTTGTCAGAATTCCCGACAAAAGTTCTTGGGCGTTGGGCGTTGGGCATTGGTCATGCAAATTACCGCACGTCACATGTGCAGTGCTTCAGCCGTTGCGAGCAGCAGAATGCGCGATATACGATGGCTTCAGGGCGGGCCATGGCCTGGTCGGTGAACTCGATCGACACGAGGATAATAAATGAATCCTTCAGCACGTTAAAGCTGCCAGCGGGCAATGCATCGTGCGGCGATCTCAATGGGTGCGTCAAATACGACGGGCCAGGTCTGATACGTGGAGAAGGGGCAGGGTCATGGACCGACGAGGTGGACCAAGTTGAGTGGGCTGACTGTTGATCTACAGCGCTATTGCAAAAGAGTTTAAGGGTTTTATTTGATAGTCTAGTCAATCCTCACGAGCTTCCGCTCTCGATTCCTCTGCCCTTCCCAAGCCCATTGCGAGGTTGCAGCAGCCCGTTATCAGCTGAACGTGATCCTTGCATCCTTGTCGCCTTGTCCTTTCATTACTAAGAAGCCGAGGAAGAGTGAGCCCGAGGATAAGAAAAAACACGCGGCGGGGGAAAATGTCTCCTCTTTCTCCTCTTCTCCCCCTACTAGTTAGGTTGTCAACCAGAGCAAACGCACCGACTCCGACTAATAGGCCACATCGTATCCATCCGTCGCTATGAACCTCCAGCCCCTAGTCCGCATCTTCCACTTCTACCGCTTTGTTGCCGGCTTCATCCTGTTCGCTGCCTTCATGAACCACATTCCGTATTGGGTAGACACTGGGCGGAAGATCCCAACCACCCACACCGTCTTCGTTGAATTCATGCACAGCGCAAAGCCAGAAGCTATCAAGGCGGTACGCGTTCAATCACGCCCATCTATATAGACCTAGATATCTAATCAATTAAACTTCCGTCCAGGCTTGCGCCCAATTCAAGTCCCTCAAGTACAAATGCCTCCACCCCATCAGACACTCGACTTACATCATCTCGGTCAAGGGAGGCCGACACCACGAAGACGTACGAGATTTATATACGAGCTTTTGCACCTTCACACACCTTACTGACGTCGCCTCAGCAAGCATACACGCATGCCTTCATCACCGAGTTTGCCTCGATTGAAGACCGAGACTACTTTGTTAACGAAGACCCGGCCCACAAGGCTCTCAAGTACAATCTTGAGCACATCGTATCCTCATCCATTGAGGTCGACTTTACTGACGGCAATTATTGAACTATCCCCCTTTTTCTATTTTCTCGCTGGATCTGCAGGTGCCTCAATTCTCCCTTCCACCTGTTGGCATTTGAGCTGGACAATGAGTACCAAGCAACCCCCTACTTAGTTAATTAACAAGTTTGCTGATATGTTGGCGGCATTAGTGCTTCCTTTTGTTTTATAATTATGAAATTTTAATTTAATGATTTATCTTATCCATCTGCCTTCCTTTGGTCTGCTTTGCCGCGTTTGAGAATGCCTCAGGTGCTATCTAGAGCCGAAAAGAAATTGTCAATTGAAGAACACACAAGTTACCAACACAAAAGGCGAAAGGCAGAGATTTAAGAGCGTTCATGTTTCTTAGCTAGCTATCCAAGCGCGTGCAGATGCAGATATGTAGATATACAAAGAGTGAGATCTCTTTCTATTTTCTATTTCCTTTCTGTACATTCGAATAGTGAGTATTGGCAAGTAATGGCATCGATAATACATTCAAGGAACAAGTGCTAGCTCCTTTCTAAAGTCCAACTCCTTGCTTGCTCAAACAAAGTGGTATTCGCAAACTCATCCTGCTATACAATCATTAAATGTTCCAAACTCCTCCATCCCACGTTCTAAGTCCTGTAGAATATCCAAGCTGCTCTAGAAACAACTCGTTGGTCCTGGGGACCCAATCCTTTGTAGGCTACGGAAACAGCAACCTTCGTGATGGTTAACCGCACAAGGCGCATTCCGTTTCCGGCCTGCATCCATCTGGCAATTTCGTTTCAGCGAGACGGCAGCCCGGCAAATATTCAATGCGGTCATAATGATTCCCACACTTGGTGTCTATGCAAGCTTCCGGGATGCCACAGCCATAGTCCCAAGTATAAGAGTCCCGATCTATAGCATGATACCAAGCGTGCCCTGGACTTGTGACCCTAGTATACTTGGTAACTATGCTATCACCCCCAGTAGCGATGGTGTCGATTATCTTCCTCTCGTACTTGAAATACATGCATGGTGACTCTCCTGCGGCGACTGGCCAAGCACATGGAGAGATCTGTACGTGCGAGAGTTTGGAGTAGACATGGGGTGCCTTGTGGACCTTCACGCATGGGGGGTGAAAACGGGCCTCCAGTTGCGTCTCTCGGGATGACTGGCTGGAGCCATCTTGCTTGTGAATGTCGTTTGGGTGGTCGTAACGGAGGCAGTTGCAGTGGTGAAAGCATCGCATCTCTGGAAGATCTATCGCGGACCCTGGCGGAAGCAGGTAGCGTGCTCCCTCTCGACGATATCTTTGGATCACAGACCGCATCTCAAACGCTTGGATATGTCCGTTAGAGCAGGTGGTGAAAGCCGACGGCCCAGTGTGCGGGTGCCAGGAGAGCTTGAGGTGATAACTCCCAAAGCCCTCATAAACGAGTTCCGCGCCAGGCCAGGACATTTGTGCCTTGCACGCTGGCTCGTGGCTCTTGTCTTTGCAACACCGGATGAGATATTTTGACGTCTCCCAGCTGCCCTTTGCCAGGCATAACGCCAAATAGGGCTCTAGATCTGCCCAGGTAATGACTTCGTGATCGCAAAGCCGTATGTGCCCTTCCCTGCCGATGCAGATGCGGTCCTTGGGATCTTTGGTTCTCTCCTCAGGCGAGAACATTGATCTCGGATGGTCCTTCCGGCAGCCAGAGCAATAAGCGTCATTGTGAGCGACCTTGAATTTGCACACAGAGTCTCGCTGTTTCCACAGGCAGCTTTTGCAATACAGGTCCCTTCGTATACGTGCACGGAGATCTTCCAGCATACGCGTTTCATCTCCCGCCCATACGGACCCTAACAACAGCAAGCCCGGGTACCCGATTTTGTTGCAGAGCATGTTCTGGCCTTTACACCTGTTGCGTTCGCGGTATGTTGAGAAGGGATGCTGGCGGAACTCGCGAAGGTGGCTGACCATGCGAAGGCGCCGGGAGACCTGACGGAGGCAGTAAAACGAGAGGTTGTCGGTCGAGGCCTCGCGCATGATCTGGCAGATAAGCTCGTTAGGGAGTCGCAGCAGGGGGCTGTAGGTCTCGTTATAGATGGCTCTCGCGACCAACGGGTCCATGGTTTCCTCGAGGCTGGATAACCTGGCCCTCCGTCGAGCTTCGCGTTCCGCTTCGAGCCGCCTTTCTTTGGCCTCCTGACGAAGCTCTCTTATTTTAGCCAGAATCACGAGCGCTAGAACGATAAGAAGCCACCGCCATGCTGTAGAGGTGTTGGTGGTTGAGGGCGTGAGTGTGGGCGTGAGTGTGGGCGCCGGCTCGGGTCGTCCTGGGTGCCAAGGAGAAGCTGGAGAGCCACAGGGCCGATGAACAGGCCGAGCAGGCTGGTTCATAGAAACAGAGTGGGCTGGTTTGTTCTTGCGAAGGGGTCGAGCTGGTTCATTTATAAAACCATCCCGGCTTGGCCTCCTAAAGAGAAGTTGAACTAGCTCGTCCATGTTGCTTGTTGGTGTTGGTGTTCAGCGATGGAGAATCGACTGATGAGACGTGCGGTCATCAAACTTTTATATGAGCTCATATTGGTGGTCCCTTACTTTGCTGGCAGTGGCCGTGAGTTTCCGTGCGTCTCAATCTTTCATACTCGTGGTATGAGTTAGATTTACCTTTCAAACTTGTCACTGCCTTCTAGAAGGTTTGGGTAGTAAACTTTACTGCCCTACTTCTTAAAGTATCAAAAACCCGACATTAGAGGTACAAGGGCAGTGAGGGAACGCAAGGGTTTAACAGTGAAGACATGATACTTCCTAGCTACCTAGGCACGTAGATATAGAGTGCAGCATGAGGAAAAAGAATCGATAGCTCTGTCCTAACTACTCTTTTCGACTCGCGTTCATCTTTCTCGATGCCATCACTGTAAAAAAACAGGCTCTATAAACAATGCTCGTTTCGTTCGCGTCCTACACTTCCTTTCTGCCCTGCCGATCCGTCCACCAACTTGCCTATATCCAAGAAGCACCGAGATTCGCCTCACACATGGAATCATTCTACCTCGACATCAGTGCAGTTGTGCCACTGGATGCGTCTTAAGACTGTGTAAAATAATCATACGCATAACATTACTAGCCGTGGCAGCCACGCCCCTGAGATGCCTAACCCCAAGTTCGATACATCATTATCCTCAACGCCAGCTTTGCCTAATTTTAAGCGACGGATGCAATCACGAGAGCTGCCACGCCCTCCTCTTCGCTTCGCACCACAATCTTCGTTGTAACTCCAGATTTTGACGAATAAGCCATGCGAACGTTGGCAGCCACCCGGCCACCACCGATAGTCTTGCCCAGGAGCTTGAGAGTGTGAGTTGTCTGGTTGACAGGAACATCGGTTCCTTCCAGGGGCTGTAGTGAAAGGATCTTGGTAAGCTGTTCGGTAGCCTCTGTCGTTCTTGTTAGCCGTGGTCATGGTCCAGATAAAACACTTCAACATACCGGCGATGCTGCCCATGCTGCTCAATTGCAAAGTCTCCTCGGCCTCCTCGCCGGAAGCACCAACCTGCTCCCAGATGTGACTGAAGTTGCCAGCAAACGTGGGGATCACATAATCGCTGCCAGCAAGATCAAACTCGGACACCTCATACTCATCATCGTAGCCAGACTCCTCAGGTTCGCCGCTAGAGGGGTCAATCTCCTTGCTGGTGAATCTGAGAATATTGGAAAAGGTGGCGATGGGCAGGGAACCATCTCCTCCAACCTTCTTAAAGGCCACGTACACCTTTCCGGGCACGTCGGTCTCGAGCTTCTCGGCCTGGATGATGAAAATCTCCTCGAGCTCCTCCTCATCAGATGGGGTAGCCACGACGGACACATTTTCCAGCACCGTATCAGGAAGCGTGTTCTTGATCTCATATTGAAGCACAATGTGCTCCTTGAAGATATGCTTGACAAGAGTCACAACATACTCAGTCTCAGCCTCAGTGAGCTCAATAAGCGGGGACGATTTGAGCACGCCGCCAAACTCCTTCATCTCGGGAATCTCCAGCAGTTCTTGAGTATACTTCTGAGCCTGGGCCGAAGCAGATGCAGCTGCCTCCGCACCAGAGGTAGCGGACTTCGTGGGGCCAGCCTTGGGGGCCTTGATCGTAGGTGTGGTTGCGATCAGCTTCTTGGTGCGATCCTCGGCATCGGCCTGCTCCCGGGTGACGACGGGAATCTTGGAAATGTCGAAGGGGGCCTCGAATGAAGACTTGTCTTCTGAAGCGACATACATGACCAGCTGCTGCTCGAAGTAGGGGAGGGAGAACATGTTATCTGGAAAAGTGTCAGCATAAGGTACAGTTGGCCAGGATTGCGAATCTTACCATTCTTGACGAATCGAGTCGCCAGCTCATCGTCCTCCTCAGCCATGAGCTTCAGGTTGAGAGCAGCACGGTCTCGAACCTCGTCGTCGACATCATCCAAGCATCGGGTAAGCAGAACCTTGACACTCTTCTTGACCTCGGGATCCTTCTGGCCGACACCGAACTTGGCCAGGGCAGTGACAGCAGCGGCTCGAACGATGGCGTTCTCGAGCACAACCCGGTTATAAATGTATCGGATGTACTTGGTGGGCTGCGCAGTCTTGGGTCCCTCCAGACCAATGAGATGCAGAATTCGGACAGCCAGCTTGGTAAATTCGCAGTCCTCGATGAACTCGCAGAGGTGGGCAAGAGCCTCCTCCTTGGAATCGGGAACAAACTTGATCAGGTCAAACATGCTCTCCACAACGGCTCGCTTGAACTCATAACCACCCTCGTCGCGCAGGATCCCGCTAAGGAACGTAAGCATACCAGCCTGCTTGCTGGGAAACTTGAGGCACAGCGTGCGGATAGCCTCGACGATGGTGATCTTGAACTCGTCGGTAATCTCGGACATGAAGGTCGAGATCTGCTTCATCAAGCGATCCACACTGGCCTCGTTTCCGGTCTTGAGAAGGGTCGTGATGGCAAAGGTAGCGATGGATCGGTTGCTGTTCGAAATGAGGAGCTCAATGTCGGGGTTGCAGACATTGACGGCTGAGGGCTTGAAGGTCGCGAAGTTGTGGAGGATGCGCAGGGCGGCGAACTTGGTGACGGCGCGAGGGGAAGTCAGGAACAGCTGAAGAACGTGTACGGCCTGGGAGACCTCGGCATCGGTGACATCTCGCATATCGCAAATGGCCTTGGCGGCCTCGAAGTTGACCATCTCGCTCTTGTGTCGCAGCCAGCCGTCCAGCAGCTGCATCATGGGCTTCCTCAAAGACGGGTCCTCCTCAACAAGCTGGGCAGCAAGTCGAACAAGCATAACAATGGCGGCGGGATTCTTAAGGGCACCGGCAGCGCCGAATTGCTGGACCATCTTGACAAGGGCCATACGATCGTGCATGCGCATCTGGTAGAGCAATCCAACGGCGTGGTATTGGCTCATAGTCGAGTGGTTCATCGGGATCTGGCTGCTGGAAGTCGAGAATCCGAGGGAGAAGCCGCCGGAGGACTTGTTGGAAGCAGCAGCTTCCTGGGTCTCGCTCTGCCATCGGCGAACAACATCCTTCGCAATTGGAAGCAGGTGGTATGAAGAAACCAGGGCGGCGGAAGAAACGGAGGGGTTCTTATCCACGATGGCGGTCTTCATTACACGCTCGATCGATTGAACAGTGGTGGCCTTTAGTGCGGTCAGCATCCAGGGGCGCAGTGTGGCTCTCCTACAAAAAACCTACGTCGATGATTCTGCAAAGAGCGCGAATGGCGTTGGGTCGGTAAATAGCATCGGTGCTGCCGCCAGTATCCTTCATAATGGTGCTAGTGACCATAATAATGTCCTCGGCGGAGTTGGCGAGCTCCTTGATGACAAGGTGAACCATCTGGCGGAGACTGGCATCCTTATTCTGGAAGAGCTTCGAGATGCCAAAGAAGAGGGTGGTAGCTTCGTTCGTGGGGAACTTCTCCCCAGTGTAGAGGAGAAGAGCGATCTTGGTGAGAAGAATGCGACATCGTCGGGGTTGGATAGGGGAGCTGTTGAAGAGTCGAGCTGTCCGCCAGTTTAGCTTCAAGGTGGGGGATTGGGAGAGCAAGGGGAATTGTTCATAACGAACCTTCTTGGAAGACCTGAGTGCGGTCAACCCTCACCAACCCAAGGTCCGCGTCCTCGTCCTTTTTGCCGTAACTCATGTTGGGCAGCTGGGTTGCGGAATTCTGGTGGAGAGAGGCTTGGTGGTTTGGCCGAGACTCCAGAATCACCACGTCGCCGTTACGCTCAGGGATGGCCTTGTGTCTCATCACGTGATTCTTATCAGCCCCTTATCGTTACCAGGATGCGTGTCAACTTGCTAGTCTGGACAAGGGTCAATAGTTGTCAGAGGATGCTTCGCTCGGGATTCTTTCTCGGGCAAAATAGGCGCATTGTCTCGTTAGAAAGGTGAATGTGTCGATGTGTCCCTCCCTCACCAAGGTATCGTCATCCTCAAGAAGGTTGCATTCTGTTTCCGTAGAATACCGGCTATCAAGCGAATGTGATTGGACCCGTTCGCATGCGATTGTCCGTTTGGGAACGCCACGGTACTTATTGTGACGGCAGACCACAGAGTGTAAGGTAGATGTCCATATAATAGCCACTTTTTTACCGATTGTACTGCTTCAACATGGAAATATGTTGTGCTGTTGAGGTAACTTAGTATCCAGGTATCACAACGTTGTTCGCGTAGAGGGAACTCAACCAGCATCTGCAGTTTTAGACAATTGTGCAGAGAGCACCCCAGCTGTGCGTATCAAGGATCCTAAGGATTATGCGAAGATCTCATACTCGCTTAGACATGCATTTGTTTTATCTTAGCTATTCATTTGTTCATTCTTATAATTGTTATTTCTTTTGCCCCCAGGGATGGATGTTTCTCGGATGTGGGGTGCTGGACACACGGCCGAGTTTTAGCGCCAACTTCAAGCTCCCCGTCGAAGTTTGAAGTCCTGGACATGCGCCTTTCTTCCCTCACCTCCAAAACTCCATTGTCCATCCCCATCATGAAGGCCGTGGCGACACGAATTCCGGCGCGGCTGACGCCTCGGCTGGCCAATGCCCCCATTTTCCTCCGCTCGATTCACTCCACGGTCGCGACGCCTGCCAATGTCGCTCCGATGGTCGGCACCGGCCCGCCGCCGGAACCCCCAGCACCTGCCGCTGCCGCGACCGAGAGTTTGCATCAGCGCATCGCCCGGAGGAGGAAGCAGGCGGAGATGCTTAAGAATGCCAAGGAACTACGAAATGCGACCTCTGGAAAGGCTGGCGGCGGCTTGAAGAAGAGATTCTGGAAGGAGGTGAAGGTGCAGGAAGTGGACGGTATGCATTGGCGGCCCTTGACATCAATTCAGCAGCTACGAGAGGCTCAATGGACTAATTTTTACGGTTGACTAGGGGCTCTGCAAGTCTTCCTTGATACACGACCTCTGCGCCATCCCACGACCAAGCAGATTGTTCGCATCCCTCTCTCGAAGCCCGATCTCGCATCCGCCCTCGCCCTCGAATGGGATCTTCTCATTACCGCCCAGGATGCCACAAGACAACATCTCATTCCCTTGACTAGCCTCGTGTGCCGAGCCCTCGACATTGCAGATGCCGACGCCGCTTCTGGAGCTGCCCCCTCCGAGGTTCGAACCAGTATTGCAACGTCGCTCATCCGATACATGGATACCGACTCACTCCTTTGCTGGGCGCCCCCAGCCGGCGAGCATGACTTGAAGAACGATGCGGGCGAGTCTCTCCGAGATGTTCAGAAGCGCACAGCTGAGGATATCGTGTCATTCCTTACCACTCACGTCTGGCCTGGCATCGAGATCAAGCCCGTTCTCGACGGTCATTCCATCTTCCCTCAGGAACAGAGCCCCGGCGTGCGAGAGATAGTCCAAGGTTGGATCACTGGCCTCGACGCTTGGGAACTCACGGGACTCGAGCGAGCCGTCCTCGCAGGCAAGAGTGTCGTGGCAGCAGCCCGCTTCATCGCTGAGTGGAGCGAAGGCCCTGTTGGCAAGGGTTCCCTTAACACGGGCGCCAGGTTTGGAGTCGAGGAGGCCGCCGTAGCTACGAGCCTGGAGGTGGACTGGCAGACGGGACAGTGGGGGGAGGTTGAAGACACACATGATGTCAACAAAGAGGATGTGAGAAGGCAAATGGGCAGTGTTGCCTTATTGGTTTCCGGCACCACCAAGAACTCTTAGGTGGGTAAGCCTAGGAGTCCCGATGGTAATGGCTTGTACGAATACAAAACATGACGTAAAAGACTAGAGCTAGGAGCTCAGTTTGTACTATATGACATAGGTACACCAGCTGAAATGGAGACTCAATGCACGATGAGAGGGCTGACTGCTCGACAAGAGACGATAAAGTCGCTAGATTCGGCATCGCTTATTCGTGTTACTCAAGCAAGAGCTTGTAATTCACGGAAACGACGTCTTGAAGCTTACAATACAGCCAAACCCTACAGCATCCATACCTGAATATGTCAGGTCCGGAGTTGCGTGAAAGGGCGATCGTCAGCAAGGTGACTCCCTGTAGGCATCGAATTGCAGGACGGTTGTTAGCTCAACAGCTAACACCAATTATTCAGATTTTACAGGTTGCTAGTGACGCAGGGCTTGATGAATATCGGGATGATGAAGTCATGTGAGTATTAATATGAGTGAGACACCAGTTGTCTAACAAAAGACCCAGCACGCGGGTTTTTTTTTTAATCTTGTTGGCTCCCGCTGAAGAGACAAGGCGATGAGACACTTTGTTCCCACATTGCACAGACTGTCGCACAAGCGCGCAGGTTATTTAGCTGATGAAAGAAGCTCATGATTCGTGCATCTTGGCAAAAGTCTTGGGTATGAATTGTCCCGCCAGATGCTTGTTGCTGGCTCCGGATCAGGCGAGCAAGGCGAGGTTGACCGTATCTTGGCAACAAACGCTGTTATGACTAAAGTCAACCAGGAAAACAGGAATTGCACTCCGTCATTGTCTGTCAGCTTCATTACCGGTAGGGTCGGGTAAGCAGCAGAGAACGGGGGGTTTGGGGGGGTCCCATGAATGCATCGCCTCGGCCAAGCAACCTAATCTCCCATCCGAGCCTGTTAGCTTGCCCAGTAAGGCGGAGCTGGGGTGTCAGGGTGGTAGTCTAATGGAGACTTTATTCTGAGAGGGAAAGGATCAGGTATTTTGAAACGAGAAAGCAATTCTCTCAGGTGGGTTGCCAAGTGAAGGCGAATCGAGTCCGTCGGTGAAGAATAGCAACAAGCTCGCGCACACGAGGCGAGCTGCAGGACAAGACTTCGTGACCTGGGATAAATACGACCGCTGCCAATGTGCCATTGGTACCTGGGTCTCTGCGTGCGCCAGTCATAGTGAATCGTTCCAACATGTCTCGAAATAAAACAAAACAGAACCATCTCGGGAGGCTGCAGCAAACTCAGTCCCAAACGGGGCCTCGGTAGCAAATGAAATGTTACAGCTCCTGCATCCCTGCGACACCGCACAACTCGACACGCACAACAAACCCACGCAACCCATGGACGATTCCTTTGAGAAGCAAGGCCATGGCTCTTTCAGCTCCCCAATTAAGCCCTCTCTTGGCACATCCTTAGTGCAGCTCCGTGACCATGCACAGCCGGGGCGAAGCGCCACCACCGCCCGTCCGGGGCAACCGAACAAGGGGGGGGCTTTGCGCCGACTCACTTCGAGCGCCGCTACAGAATCCGATGGAGTCGCTGTAGGATCCCGGAGCTGACAATGGATGGATCGACGTGGTTAAAATAAAGCTGGGCTATGTGCCGCCCCCAGCTCGTCGTCCCGCGACTCCCGCTTGTTCTGCTGTTGCACCGACTGACCGATCCCATCTCTCGAGACTCGCCAATTCGCACACCGAGAGACGAATCGCCAATATGAGGTGGACAACGTGGGCTCCGACGCTGGTCGTCCTTGGCAGCTCTGGCGCAGAAGCCGCCCGGTTCGCTCGAGCTGTCTCAGGCGATGGATATCTCGCCGTGCCCATCGGAACAGTCGACAAGAAGAAGGACAAGAGCAAACGAGCCGAGAATGGAACCGTCCTACAAACGCTGGAGAACATGGACTTTTTCTACGCTGCAGAGAGTATGTTACAACAAGTCCAAGATATTCAGGAACGAAACCCAATTCTAAAACTGAACAGTCGACATCGGCACGCCACCACAAACCGTCACCGTCCTCGTCGATACCGGATCAAGCGAACTCTGGGTAAATCCCGACTGCGAAACTGCCCCGTCCCAAACCCAGTATAAACAGTGCCTGTCCTTTGGCACCTACGACCCGAACAAGTCAAAGACGCCGCCCATCGGGCCCTTTGGCAGAGAGACGATTAGCTACGGCGACGCTTCCGACGAGTCGACGCAGACGTCGGCCACGATCCGATACTACACCGAAACGCTGAGCTTTGGCAACTCCAAGATTGTGAACCAGACCTTTGGCGTCGTCGTCGAGAGCGATGGCATCTCGCAGGGCATCTTGGGCCTGGCGCCCGACCTCCGGGGAGGCTTCGACAGAGATCTTCCTTACACGCTGGTTCTCAGCAGCATGGCCGACCAGGGCCTCATCAACAGCCGCGTGTTCGCGCTCGACCTGCGCCACTCCGAGGACGAAACGGGCGCCGTCGTCTACGGAGGCATCGACCGCAACAAGTACGTCGGCAAGCTCGAAAAGGTCAACATCATCCTCGGCGAGAAGGGCGAATACCGTCTGGCCGTCGAACTAACCAAGCTTGGCCTTACCGTCGACGGCGACAGCGACGACTTCACGCTCGACGACGATGACTCCAACGTCATGCTCGACTCGGGCACGACGCTGACCCGCATGCACTACTCGGCGGCGTACCCGATCCTCGAGGCCCTCGATGCGCGCGACGACGGCGAGGGCTTCTACTACACGTACTGCTCGGCCCGCGACAAGGAGGGCAGCGTCGACTTTGGCTTTGGCGACAAGATTGTCAAGGTGCCCTTCAGCGACTTTATCCTCGACATTGGCGACGGCACGTTTTGCTACATTGGCCTTGTTGTGACGACGGACCAGCAGATTCTGGGCGACTCGGTGCTGCGGGCGGGATACTTTGTCTTTGACTGGGATAACAAAGAGGTGCACATTGCGCAGGCGGCGCAATGCGGCGACGAGGATGATATTACCGCTGTTGGGACGGGCGACAATGCGATTCCCAGCATCACTGGCAACTGCAAGGAGAGCGACACGAAGCCGACGCATCGTGCCACAACATCATCATCATCGGTAAGTGGTCTCGTTGCTCCCGATCCCAAAGGCCTAGCTAACCTCAACTCATGCAGGCGACAGATGACGAATCAGTCACCAGGACAGCCACGCTCCCCAACGGCGCCTACACAACCACATACACCATTACGTCCTGCCCAGAATTCGAGATGAATTGCAAGACGGGCGTCGTGACGACGCAGACGTTTGGAGCGCGAGCTACCGTGACTGTGACGGCGGGCTCCGACTCGAGCAACGGAGACGACGACGACGACTCGGGCGCGTCGCTCGCGAGGCCCATGAGCTGGCTATTCGTCGTCATTGGCGCATTTGGTGTTGGATTGCACTTGCTATAGACACCTAGACGCGGACTGCAAAGGTCAAAGGTCGGTATATTTGTGACAATTCATTTTGTCTGTACATATGACACGAACATTATTTCTTCTCTTGGACAATTCGGGTAGACGGCATATATATGGCAGCGCGCCGGGTTATTTAGTCAGCACATATAAGTATATCTACGTATTATAGAAGTCAGATACTTGGATTCTCCTGTCATGACACGAATGTGACGGTACCTGATCTGCCAGTCAGATTTTAGATGCAACCGTCCGTCCAAGTCCCGGGGCCGAGCCGCGGAGCTTATTCTGACAGCCAGCGAGGCCGAAGTTGAAATGCCGACGAGTCGTTTTGCGACTGAATACAAGGACATGCTTGATAGGAGTAAACAAGTGAGGCATGCTCATGGCCGCGGACGCCGCGGGTGTGGGTGAGGAGCGAGCCCACCCACGTGCCGAGGCACCGACGAAGGAGTTGGCGAACGACCCACTCACATTCACGATGAAGCCGATGAGGACGAGTGATTGCGGTTATTCAATCTCAAGTGCGGCGAGAGAGATCAAGTCGTAGGAGTGTCTCTCGCCGAAATGCAATGCATGAATCGGTTTATAAAGTGTGTGTAAAGTATCATGTCTCGTTGACTCGTCGGTTCCTGGGCTTGAGACGCGTTAACGGCCAGAGCAGCAATCTCCGCCAACAATCTCAGTCTCAACAATTCCTATTGGATCATCTGTGGGGATTGTCCCTTGTGCGTCCAAGACACTGCGGGGGAAGAGAAACGGTGGAGCATTTTCCCCAGCTTTGAGCCTTTGTTTCTGCTCGAGCAGGGCGAATGCGGACTGGCGGCACACCAGAATGAGGGGACTAGCCAAGGGAATAATGGATGAATATGGGCAATGGCCGAAGAAGGCGTCGTCCTGCTTGCTTGGCCCTTGCTCGCCATTGGAGTAGCTGTGCGAAATGATAGATGGGTACTTTATCATCGTGCTTTCCTCTTCTTCTTCTTCTTCTTCTTCTTCTTCGCCTCTCAGCTCTTCCCTTCAGCCTTCTCTCTTCTTCGCACGTCACTCGGCAATCTCCTACTGCCCTCACATTTCCTACACTGTAACATACCCTCGTCTTTCGACCATCTCCCGCTGCCATGGTCTTCACGCCTCCAGCATGGGTCCCCAAGCTGCCCTTTGGTACGTCTCACTTCACTTCCATCCACCACCCATCACCTACTAAACACTCACTCACTCACCCTACAGACCCCCCGGACTCCATCACCATCGCCGAGTTTGTCAACAATGAAAACTACGGCCGATACCCCATCGCCAGAGCAAGGAACCCCTTCACATGCGGCTTCTCGGGCAAGACGTACACCACAGAAGAGGTGCTGCACCGCGAGGACTCGGTGGCGCGCGCCCTCGCCAAGCGCCTCGGCTATAGCCTCAACGAGGGGACTGAATGGGATCGTGTCGTCGGCGTCTTCTCTCTCAACACGGTTCGTATCGCTGTGTCCTAGCCCACCTGAGAGAGCTCTTCGACTCACCAGTCTCTAGATCGACTACATCCCCGTCACCCACGCCGTTCACCGTCTGTCCGGCATTGTCACCCCCGCCAGCGCCGCATACTCGGCTCCCGAGCTGGAGCATCAGCTGCGCTCATCCGGAGCCAATGCCCTCTTCACATGCATCCCTCTGCTTGAGACCGCCCTGACTGCCGCGAAATCTGCTGGCATCCCTGAAGATCGCATCTTCATCTTGCCAATGGCCGGGTTCGATAAGAAAGTCCCGTATAAGACCGTTGACGACCTAGTCGACGAGGGCAAGGCGCTGCCCGAGCTTCCTCCCTTGAATTGGGCTCCCGGCCAAGGCGCCAGACAGGTCGCCTATCTCTGCTACTCCAGCGGAACATCAGGTCTTCCCGTAAGTCATCTACTCAGCCCAAACTCACCATGAATTCTCAAAACTTACACCGAGAAGAAAGCCGTCGAAATCTCCCACCGCAACGTCATCTCCAACGTCATGATGATCAAACTCTACGACCAGGCAGGGCGCAAAGCCAACTCAATAGACACCCAGGTCATGCTTGGCCTGCTCCCCTTCTCGCACATCTACGGCCTTGTGGTTTGCGGCTTGTACACGATGCAAACAGGCGACGAGTTAATCGTGCTCCCACGGTTCGAACTCAAGTCGTTCCTCGAAGCCATCCAGAGATTCCGCATCGAACAGATGGCCATTGTACCACCCATAATCATCCAAATGCTCAGCAACATTGACCTGTGCCGCAAATACGACTTGAGTTCCGTCCGGTTCCTTTTCAGCGGTGCAGCTCCGCTCGGCAAAGAGACGCTCGAGGCTATCCTCAAAGTGTACCCGGAATGGCACGTGTGTCAAGGATATGGTAGGTTTAGACTATCGTCGCCGAGTGTACGATCCGATCTTCTGACCGAGATAACCAGGACTCACGGAAACTTCGCCCGTTGCCACATCCACCAGCGAGCTGGACATTATGCCAGGCTCATCCGGATCCCTTGTGCCGGGACTGCGGGCCAAGCTCATTGATCCCGAGGGCAACGAGATCACCGAGTACGAAAAGCCCGGAGAGTTGCTCGTGCAAGGCCCAACAGTAGTGCTGGGATACCTGAACAACAAGAGCGCTACTGCGGCAACCTTCATCCACGACGAAGACGGCCGGTGGATGAAGACGGGCGACGAGGTTCTCGTCACCAAATCCGCCAAGGGCAATGAGCACTTTGTCATCACAGACCGAATCAAGGAGCTCATCAAGGTCAAGGTAAGCTTAATGATCCCGGCTCAATTCCCGGAACAAACCGCTGACACGCTCGCACAGGGCCACCAGGTTGCCCCCGCGGAGCTCGAGGCCCACCTCCTCGCCCACCCTCTCGTGGCCGACTGCGCTGTCATCCAAGTCCCCGACGCCAGGGCAGGCGAGGTTCCCAAAGCGTACGTCGTGAAGTCGGCTGAGGCAGGGGACACGCCGGACGACAAAGTGGTGGCCAGCATCAACACCCACGTCGAAGAGCACAAGGCCAGACACAAGTGGCTGAAGGGAGGTATTGAGTTCATCGACGTGATCCCGAAGAGTCCAAGTGGAAAGATTCTGAGACGACTTTTGAGAGACAAGGAGAAGCAGGCGAGGAAGACTCAGGGAGCCAAGTTGTAAGATCGAGTTAGCGATTCTTTAATGTCTGCATTATAATCTTGAACGAAAGACTTTCTCATGTATTTAAATGGGTATTAAATGCGTTGTTCTAGTAATTGGAATTGAAGCCCAGTGACAGCTCTTCCCGAGTCCAGCTGGGATGGGTATTTCCGCCATTCTATTATTTTTATCACTTGTTTAAAAGACGTTGCCCTTAGCCTGCTCGCTCTCCTCGTCACGCTTGTTGATATCAGTGTCGCGCCACATAAGGATGCAGAGGGCGCAGACGGGGATGAAGCAGCAACCGGCAATGACCATCTTGTGCTGGACAACCGAGTAGGCCTCGATGATGGCGTCACGCGTAGGACTTCCCATGGGGTACGAAAGCTGGACCGTAATGTCGCCGAAGATGGTGGCGGCCTGATCCTTCATGTCGTCGGGCAGCGCCTTGGCCAGCTCAGCAGGGAGGATGTTGGTCCAGATGGCGCCGGCGATGGCGTAGCCGATGGCAGCACCGATGGATCCGAACATGCCCCAGAGCGCGAGGCCGACGGCGACCTCTTGATGGTTGACCGAGGACATGACGGCCAGCTGGGCGGTCAGGGCCCAGATGCCGCTGTACAGGCCGTTGAACAGCTGACACATGACCAGGTAGTTGACCTTGGAGTCGGGCTTTCGGAAGTGAACGAGGAGGGCGGTACCGAGGACCATGACGGGGACGGCGGCCATCGAAGGCCACTTGTACTTACCAAAGTAGCGGAGAGCACTGTGGCAACGAAGTTAGGAATGGCCATGTTTATGAACAAGATGGAAACGTGGTAGAGGCTTACATTCCCACAAAGGGTCCGATGAAGGAAGACATAAGCGAGAAGGAGTTCAGGACGTAACCGGAGATAGTGATGCTCTCATTGTGGACCACCATAAGGTAGGACTGGTAGTACGAGTCCCAGCAGCTGGGAATCAACGTCAGAGGTGTATCCATGAGATGTGAGCGTCACTTCAACGTACTAAATGGAGCAGAACATAAGGCCATAGAGCATGCAAGCACCGAGAATGGTGCGGTCGGTGAGGAAACGGAAGGGGAAGTAAGGCACGGGCGAGTACCACTTCTCCCAGACGCCAAAGGCAACAAGGCACACGACACCAAGGACAATCATGGCAATGATGTAACCCGAAGCCCAGCCATTGGGAGCGTAAGTGGCAATGCTAAAGGGAAGCAGGAGGAGCGACCAGCCGGCAATGGTGAGTAGCATGCCAATTACTGCCGGGATAAAGAGTCAGTATTCCTGGGGTCCAAGAGTAGGACCATGCTCTATTTAGAACTGGCATTATCGACTTACCGTCAAACTGGAAAAAGTAGTACTTGGCCGACTCCCAGTAAGTGCGGTTGCGTGTTCGCTCGGGCCAAATACCCATCTTCTTCGCCTTTCGGGCGGTAACGACAAAGAGAGCGCCGACGGGGATACAGAACGCAACCAAGATGATGCAGAAGGCGCCGAAAGCCCAGCGGAAGTTGGCGTTCTCGTAGAACTCCTGGGCGATCTTGGGCCCAGCAAAGACGGTGCAGATGGTCGGCGTGGAGTTGATGCCAAAAATGATCATTCGGTTGCGCAGCGTGGTGATGTCGGCGACGATGATGTCGATGATGTACATGAGGCCCAGGTGGCCGACCCAGAACAGCGTGTGGCCGGCGGCGTAGGTCTCGACGTTCTTGCAGGTGGCCTTCATGATCATACCGAGGACGATAAGGAGCACCATGGAGAAGAAGCCCTCGACTCGGCCCCAGATGTCGATGATCTTGGCAATGGTGAGGCGGGAAACACCGCCCATGATGGTGGCGACGATGGCGGTTGACGAGAGCAGGCCATGCTTATGGAACGACGAGGTGATGTAGGCGATCAAGTTGCCCTGGACTGACTGTAGGAGGGATTCGATCAACTCAATAAGCCAAAGGCTAGTAGAAGTCAGTGATGAGGCCTTGGTATAAGTAAAACAAGTGTGAGGCTCGACTTACAAGCAGAACATGCCAATTAGAATCTGCTTCGACCACACCTTGGTGATGGCCTCGACCTGCTTCACACCATCCTGCTTAAACTCTTCCTCGACATTCTCTGGGTTCTCCTTCTCGTCCTCGGGGAACTCGGTGACTCGCTTCTCGGCAGTGAGCTTGTCGACGTCGGCCACCGCGTGGAGGGGCACCTCAGTGACGGGCTGGTGCCCAGCACTGACGGTCGTCGCCATTATATAAGTATTAGATGATGTGAATCAAGGAGGGGGGAAAAGTAATCGACACAAGTGGATGAGAATCTCAACCGTTCAGAGAGAGGAAATCATTGCATTAAATATCTTGCATGGCAGTACCGAGAACAAGGTAACTTCTCGATGCAACACTAATCATCTCCAGTCTGGTCAACACTTAACCAGGTTCCCACGTTCCCAAGTCTCAGGACCATCAGTTTGGTTCCCGATGGAGCACGCAAGCCCGTGTGCGAGTTCCACTCATGGTCGGATGTGCAACACAAGATGACATGAAAGAGCCTTCACACCCACGCCCAAGACGCCCGAGCATGTTGTTTGGGCCATGTCCGTTGCATCTAATCGACGAGACACAAGAAGACATGGGTTCGCGAGAAAAAGGACGCACCACCACATGCCGTCCCACAGCCCCACGAGCCTTGTCCCCACGTCTCAAGTCTAAAAGCACCGCAAAAGCCCCAAGCGGAAGCCTTACGACGTGCAAGGAGACGAAGCGTGGCCATTGGCGTGGCCCATTGGGTTGAGGGGGCGTGACTTGACGGGCGGGCTCGCCATTCAGAGGAGGCAAGTTCCCTGTCCTCTCCCCTGGTTCAGACCGGAGATTCCCAAAGAGTCGGCCCTGTCCAGTCGTGGGGACTCACAAGATTTCGATGCAAGTCTGCACCTGTTCAGTTGTCGAAGTGGGCAGAAGGATCATGGATGCAGCGAAAATTTGTGTACTACAAAGACGGTTTTGCCGTCCGTGCGTCATATCTGATCATCTGATAATCGCTGATAAACCGACATCAGGAAATCAGCCAGGGGAGTGGTGGAGAAGTCGACGGACGCCTTGACTATCCTGTCCGCAGGGCCGGTATTATGTCCGATGCGGTTCGGGATCCAGGATGCAGCGAGTCAAGGCAATCAACAAAGCTTCAGGCAACTGTGGAGTTTTGTTCTTTGGAGCCGGAGCTCGTGGGCATTAGATGCTGTGGCATCTGAGCAGAGGCTCTGGAATGTTCGGTGATCTCTCAAGTTACTCCATCGCCTGTTGTTTACAAAGGTGGCAAAGAACAACTCCATGCCAAGTTTTTATCATGCAATAGAAAAGGGCCCGAATACCAGTATTGCCAAGAAAGAAGAGTTGACACGGCTTCTTGTCATGGAGTCTGTTGTAATACTAGACTGCCCAGTCAGCAGTTCATCGCCCCCAAACCCCCATTGCTGTACCACCGACGGATTATGGGCAGTCGGTAATAAACAAGAAAAAAGCCCTATGGACCTGCCGGCATGAATAGATGAACAGGGTCTGAGAGCCATGTTTCTTGGCGTGGGTGGGATGAGGCGACGGCGACGGCGACGACCAACGGCGTCAAAGTTGATGAAGACGTTGACCAATTCCTGCTGGGGTCTCTTCTTCCGTGCTCGCGCGCGTGAAGAAAGACCAAGCTCCACTAGAGGAGCCTTGTCTTGTCCGTTACAAGGGTGACAATCTGTCCGAGTTTTGGTACGAGATAGTTCGTCCGTAGGTCCGTTCCTCCACATTCGCTCTGATCTTCCCACGTACGTAAACAAAGGTTACAATTAGAATCGTCTTCCATATGGGCGTATTCGAAAGAATCGTAACAAATACGAACCTGTTGCACGACTCATCGCAACAGATTGCCTTGAATCAACAATGCAAGCATGCGAGTCAACGCTTGGCATTCACCAAAGGCCCTGTCCCAACGGGAATAAGAGCGCCTTGGAAGGAGAAAATTCCCCCCAGACGATGCATAACAGTAGAGCCCGCCCCGCCGAAATAGCTTCAAGGTCAGGCCTTGAAAAAGTGGTTCATATTAGGTCAGTTCCACAAGCTGTTCTGTCGAGATGGTGACGGTCACTAACCAGGCCTTTCACGCGTGGCCTTTCTTCAGCCGCGCTTTGTGCTGCGTAGTCTTTTTCTAAATCAGGGCAAATCGAGACCCATCAAGGAGCTCCGAGGACACTCATAATGATTCACTCGGACATTTGTTGCGTGGTTCGTTCAAGCCCATGTGGGGGAAGACTAATACGAGCAATGACTGAACGAAGAAACCCACTCGGATGGATGGTTACGATGAACAGAGCAGCGAGCAGAGCCTGTGGCAAGAGAGAATCTAATCGATAGTGGGGGAAAACGAAGAGGATTCCGTCTAAACAGCCAAAAAGGTCCTAACTTCTCACTCCCAAGGGTCCCCCCCCCTGAGCATCCCCGATCTGAGCGCCACACCTTGAATTATCATCTCTTCCGATGCAACCAGCCGGTGTTCGACAGGGGACTGCATTGGCTAGCACCCGAATTGACTCCATTTCGACAGTAATAGGAAGCATGGGTTTGGCTCAATTGTCCACGTCTCTCCTCCCTCTCTCGTGCTCTTATGGGTCTGTTAAAGAACCACTCTTCACGATGCCTCAGTCTGTCGCCACTAGCACTCAATAGACTAGAAAATCTCTGTCACTCCCATTGCTATTGGTCGGCCATAGAGTTCAAGTTAGTCTTAGCAATAGACATTATAGACTGTCGCCTCGAGATTTCGGCGCCATCAGCCGCTCCATCGTTCGAATCACTCGACGAGCTTGGGGGTTCTTTGGTAAGAGGCGGGAGTGTTTTCGGCAATTGGGATCGGACAATGAAAGAATGCTCTGAGGGACCATTTTCCTCACGTACCTATGCAGTGTACTCATCAAGTCTACTTAACCTGCCTGCCCTCGACATGCTGCATTTACCAAGTCTACGAGCTTGGTATAGGGTCGAATGAACCGATTTAGTATCCTGTATCAAAACACATTTGATGTCTAAAATTTCTTGTGAACGTCTTCCCTTCCTAAGGAAACAGTCCGTATGTTGCTTGAGGGCTGATGGCCTGCGCGTGATGTGGTGCCTGACCGGGCTCGACGCTGCCCTCGGCCGAGAGATTATCAGATGTGCGATAACAGAAGTCGATCGAGCATCGAGCCAACATGGAACATCGGGACAGCGAGCCAGCCCGAGTTCCCTGCAGATACGGTCGGTGGACGCTGCACAACAGCACGAGACCAATGCGTGCTACGAATATTACTACGTGGTCTGCTCAGCAGGGACCTCCGTACTTGGAGAGAAAGCCGCCGGTGCCGAGTGGAACTCACCGTGCTCCGTTTCCGAAGGATTCAGCATCTGGTCAACGACGCGTGGGGGTGGATGTGCGCGCCCGTCACATCCCGGGAGGCTGCTGTATGTAGGAGGATCAACTGTCAACATTGTCCACGGAGCACTTGCTTGACCTGGAAGAAGTGCCAACCACTTGCGATATGCATGACCCTACCGATTTGACTATAGATCAGAGCATATCACAAGGCATGTTGCACGGTAAGTGGGAGGATCTCGGTAAAGACCCGTCTTCGCGGATGACGGCCTCTCCGGGGAACATTTGACGGTTTCACTTGAACTTTGATTTTGATGTTTGGTGTTCTCATTCATGCGAAGAGGACAACCATAACGATGTTCTAATATCACCATTGGACCGTGGTATTCTGGCCAGGCTCTCCTTGCATCCATTCTTGCCAAGCTCGCAATGATATAGTCGCCGTCCTTCTCCCCGTCTTGAAGAATTTCATACTGAATATTCTGTGCATAGGGTCTACCGGCATGTCGCTGTTTCTCTCTAGCACCGGAATTCCCTCCGGCACTCTGCTCAGCTGATCCTCGTACGCTGCCGACCCCTCCCTCTCCATCATAGCCTCTCCTAGCCTTGCCGACAAAAGAGTGTCCCACATGCCGACCATCTGGAGACGCAGCAGCGCTATTGCGCGTCGCCGGGTTCCCTGGGTGAGTCCGGAGTGGGCAAGAACAAATAGAGGCGTGGAAGTTGGAGAGTTTGTTACGAAAGGTTTGTCGGTTTTGTCTTAACTAAGCTCCAGGATTTTTTCCGCGAGGTCAACGATTTGCATGCCAACCGCTGGCAGTTTTGTGCATCGTTTTTCCATGTCGGGCTCGTCTGGGTCTTTCAATAAGATAAACCGGTTGGTTTCGTGGTAAAGCTTCAAAGTCAAGAAGGCTGTTTCGAGCCAGCACTTTGTAATATCAGTTGGTTCGTGAGAAGCTTCCCTCTGCCTCTGAAAATAGCAAATAGCCTTTGAAATTTCCTTGAAGCGACGGGCCTCGGGCCCTTGTTTCGAGGCAATGGCCTCTATCAAGGTGGCATCACCATTGCCGATGAGGCAGCCCTTGATTTCATCGGCATGTTTCTGCATGAAAAATGCGAGTCTGTTTAACAAGGATTCAGCTGCTCAACTAGCCCTCGTTAGGTTATCGGTTGTCAGGTATGGCGGCTTGGATGGTGCTATATAGCAGCGCCAGGCCGTGAAACTATCGTGGTGTGATATCATCATAGGGACATTCGAGACACCACCATGACTGAGTGCATGTTCTGTGATTTGAAAGCCCGTGAGGATAGAATTGATTGATGATAACGATATGGGCTTCGTGCTTGCTGACAAGTCTCGTTACGGACCGCGTTGGCCTTTCTGGCTCAGCCGGGTTGCTTCCTCTTGCTGGATCTCCCGAAGAAGCTTGCATCCGGCTCAAAGGTGCATCTGGGCCTCGTCCGAGAGCCCCTCGAGATGGCATGCGCAGGTGAAGATGGTGCTGATGGTGAGGGCTCTCCATTTGTCGGTGTAGGTTGGGGCAGCCAGGCATCGAACAGAAGCATTGAATTGCTGCATGGCAAAGGCATCTTTTGCGTGCTGGTTTGGTGCTCTCGATAAATAGCTCTCATGGACGCACCCAAGGTTTACAACGGCATGCCATATGGCTGGGTCAGATTGACATATCCTAGGAAGCTCGAAGCGCCAGAAGGCGGCATCGAAAGTGGTGGCAATGGTGGGAGCAGTCACGTCGATGAAGAAGTGATAGCTCCTCATCTCGTCAAGATTCTTCGGCGGCAAGGCAAGTCGAGAGTCGGCGGTTGGGCGGCAGCTACGCGAACTCGTGTCTTGCTTTGTCAGAGAGGAAGCTGGCGCATAACCATAACCATCACACTTGCGGCCGGTTGAGACACAGCGGTTGCAGCTGGGTGTCCCTTCGTCACAACGCACTCTGCGAATCCTAGACCCGAGACATCAGTAGTTGTCACGCATTGGGGCTCCGTGAGGTAATCAGCATACTTGCATGTGTGGCAGCCAGTCCTGACTTTTTTGTGAGGAGCTCGTCTTTTGCGGCCTGCGACAGGGTCCGCACTCAGCTTTACCTTGTCATCGGCCATGGCAGGTAGGTAGGTGTCGCGGTTGAGGTTGGATGATGTCGGACTTGAAGGAGTGCCTGCTTCGTAGTTCACCTTGGAGGCTTACACGGCGCTGGGGCGAGATCTATCCCCGCTTCAAGGCTGATCGCTGTACGACCCGGCCAATCACAAATGGTCCTGGGGCTTAGTAGAAGCTGATTGGTCGCTCTATTAGTGAAGCCTCGATCTCGACATCTTCCTCAGTTCCTGCTTTGCGACCCTGCCAATCGCAATACTCTCTCCATCTTGAACGGCTCCGGTTCGCCAGATTCATAGTCACAGCTTCTGGGACGGAATGGAACTTGGTCATCTATAAAAGATGGCCATCATCTCCCTCATTCTGGGGTTCATCATTCGCCAACAACCCACCTTTCATTGAGCTCCCAGAGTTCTATTCTCCCACCATACTCGGCCACTCGTTCACTCTTTTACTACCGCAATATGCGCCTCCATGCATTCGCTCTGCTAACTCTGGCAAGTAACGCAGTCATCCAAACCAGCCCAGCATGCTCTTTCCTCAGACCTGTCTTCCCTCCTGTTGAGAAAAGCCTGAACAACTCTGCAGTCATCAAACATGCAGTCGCTCAGCTGACCAAAAAGATCGACGACATCGTCAAGCATGGAACAGACACGACCTTCCATATCCAAGCCTTCTCAGGAACAGACAAGCTGTTCAGCTACGGACACGCTCCGCCAAGCACAGTTGGCTCTTTGACATCCGCCATCTTGAACGAAGACACGGTCTTCCGCATTGGGAGTGTCTCCAAGCTGATCACAGTCTACGGGCTTCTCGCCGAGGTTGGCATGAGTCGGTTGAACGATCCCATCACCAAGTGGGTTCCCGAACTGGCCAAGGCCGCGAACCATCTCGCCGACCGAGTCCAAAGCCCGCATTGGGATGAGGTGACTGTTGGACAACTGGCCGGCCACATGGCAGGTATCCAGAGAAACTGTGCGTTTCTGTCTCCTGGTTGATTCCACGCAAATCCACTGACACTTGCACAAGTCGGGCTCCTCGACTACTCCCTTGTCGTGCAGACCGGCGAGGCCGCAGAACTTGGCTGCCACCACTCAAAACCCAAGACATGCCAGCCTGCGATCTAGCCATTGGCCGTAAGACATGCACTCGCAAGCGTCAGTAGACCCAATCAGTTTGCCCTTTCCTGGCTCCCCCCGTCTGACTTGCTTCACTGTAGAGTTCTTTCAAGGCATCACCAGCAAGACTGCTTTCGCCGTAACTTCAACCTCGAATACACCCGTCTACTCGAATGCTGCATTCCAGATCTTGGCGTATGCCCTAGAATCCATGACCAATAAGACATTTGAAGATTCTCTTCAGTCATCGCTTCTGGAGCCGTTGGGACTACGCCGCACATCCTTGGAAGCGCCAAAGAACAAGAGCAACGCTGTCATTCCAGGAAATGAGACCACCTCGTGGTGGGATCTCAAACTGGGGGGTTCAAGCCCGTAAGTCGGTTCTTTCCATGCCTTAATCTTAACCATCTACCTCTCTGTTTCAGCTACGGCGGCATGTTCTCAACCACAGCCGACCTCACAACTCTCGGACAATCCATTCTTCGCTCGTCTATCCTTGCCACCAACGAAACCCGGGCCTGGCTCAAGCCTCTCTCTCACACTTCAGATCTGCAAATGTCAGTGGGTATGCCTTGGGAGATTCGACGAGTGCTGCTGCCCATCTCCCCCAAATCCAACAAGACTCGTATCGTCGACCTTTACACCAAAAACGGCCTGCTGGGGTTCTACAGTGCTTTCTTTGTCCTTTCTCCAGACCATGACTTTGGCTTCGTCATCTTGCTTGCGAGTTCATCATCGGGGGTGAACATGTGGCCTGTTTTACCCAGCCTGATCACCGATACCATGCTTCCTGCCCTCGAAGAAGCGGCACGAGCCCGCGCCAGAAGCATATTCGCAGGCAGTTACGCGAGTACCCATGGAAAGCTTGTCGTGGGAGTCGATAAAGACCTGCCTGGCCTGTCAGTCCGAAGAGGGATGAGAGGCAAAGTTGACGTCTTGGGAGTGTTCAAAACCCTTTTCGGCATGGGAGCTGGTGGACTAAGACTCTTCCCAGTAGGTTTAGAAGGCAACGGAAAGATCAGGTTCAGGGGGGTTTATGAAGATAAACGAGAAATGCCTCCTCCAGGCAATGTCGATCCCTGGATTGATCTCTGCCAGGCATGGGGCAGTGTCGATGCTTTGAAGTACGGCAGCATTGGCATTGACGATTTTGAGTTTGATAGATGGCAGCGGCAACGCTGTTGGCATCAGGCCGAGAGTTTGGAGAGAGACTCTTGCGAGGGTCAAAAAGCAAGTAGTCAATTGAGGTCTAGGGAGCATTGGCATTGGTAAGATGTGTACAGACACGGTCGCCTCGTATACGTCGAGCTATTGTGAAGTTGCTCAAAGGGATAGGCGTATAAGGTCAGCATGTGAACCCGGCCATGAGAACAGCTTCCACATCGCCTCGTCATAAGGGATTTCTTCCATATTATAATACATGCCAAGATAAATACCTTTGCGGTTCATTCTGTCGAATGTTGATGTGATTCTCGCATCTGATTCGTTCTCAAAGCACTCCCACCTCGAATGCCCAAAACCGTCAAAAGGACGCATAACCTTTTAGCTCCGAGACGTCTGACATCCTTCTCCGCATAATTATCACCATTGCAAGGCTAACAAGTCATACGATCAAGAAATATCTTCCACGTGCATTACTACATACACTCCATCAGAGGTACCCAATGGGAAGACTGAGCAGCACTCAGCCCGTCCGGTCGCAGCATTTCCTCGGTTCCGTTCTCATGACCATAACACCTTTCTCGTAGATATGAATACTTCCAGCCCGGAAAGAGGTGCGAGGTGCATCACTGTCCAAGACCTGAAACCCAGACACATCGACTAGGCTACCCACACCATCACCCAGAGTCAGCTTCAGCAGCGGCAAAGACAGGTTCCGGCGACGTTGGACATAAAACACAGGACTGCAACATCAGCGGCCACTCCATCAACAAGGAGAGGCTCTTGGTCATTCAGACCTGAGACTTGTTGGAACTGTGGTGTGACTGTGGTGTGATGTGGCAGAGCGTCAATTGAGTATTCTGGGTCAGTAAATAATTAAGTCATGCAAAGGTCATTCACTTGGCGAAGGAATAGGAAATGGAGCACGAGGTGGTAATCGATTTAAGAAAAATGAAATAGTCAGTATTAATATTACACAAACCAGCCAGCGGGTATATATGCTTCTCTACACATTCGGCTCGGCCGGTACCTCCCTGCTCTTTTTTGGTTATGTGCGTCCTCCATCTTAATAAGAGATCTGACAAAAGTCTCTTCCACACCAATGCTTATGTTCGTAAGGATCGTAAGAATGATACGTATTTTGAGTAAGACCAGCTTGGCTTCGAGAAGCTTCTGCCAGCCCAAGACTCAGGAGTGTACAAGTTCCATACATGGACGTTCCTCCTCGGATACCAAGACCCTCAAATCTATAGAAAAACTAGGAAACAAGAGTTATGCAATGTGCATGTCAAGCCATTTACAGGGCAAGAGCGGCAGCCAGGATGGCAGCAGCGAAGCCCATGCCGGCTCGGGTAGCGCCACCAGTGACGGGGACCTCACCAGGAGCGGTCGTGGTGGGGACAGCGTAGCCGCCAGTGCCAGCAGGGGCAGTGGTGACAAAGGTGGCAGTCTGGTAGGGAGCAGTGGCGGCGGCGGTGCCAGTGACGGGAGGAACAACACCAACGCTGCCGGAGGAGCCAGTGGTGAAGCCGACCTCAGGGACAGTGTACTCAGTGGAGATGGTAAGGACGGTGCTGCTGCCCTCGATGGTGGAGCCACCAGTGGTGGTGCAGGGCTGAGTGATGGTGGTGTCGACAGTCACGGTGGTGTAGTGAGCAGAGGCAATCACAGTGGTACCAGTAACGGTGATGATGCTGGTGATGCTCTCAGCGCCGGTGCCGACAGCAGGGTTCTCAGTGACGTAGCCAGCGCAGATACCCTGGAAGAAGGAGACAGCCTTGGCGACATCATCGTCAGACTGGCCGTGGGCGTACAGGCACTGGAAGACCTTGTTGACGAAGTCCTGCTTGGGGCAGTAGCAAGCAGAGTCGGTGTTGTCCTGGCAGTCCTCGACGTAGTCAAGGAAGGTGTTGAGGCAGCTGGGAACAACATCGGGAACATCGTAGCCGGAGGTGGGGGTAGATCCGGAGCTCTCGCCAGTGGTCTCAGAGGCAGGCTGGGACTTGGTGCCGGAGGCCTGGCCAGTCTTGGTGGGCTTGATAACGCTGGTCTCGGTCACAGGGCAGACAGTGGTGGAGATAGCGATGGTCTCAGTGACAACAACAGCAGTGCCAGAGTTAGCGGGGCAGTTGGTGACCTCAGCACCGCAGCTGGTAACAGTCTTGACGCTGGTGGTGTAGATGGTGGAAGTGCTGTCATAAGAAGTGACGATGGTGGTCTCCTCACCGGACTCGGGAACAGAGGTGGTCTCACCAGAGCTGGGGGCGGTGGTGGTCTTACCAGAGTTGGGAACAGTGTACACAGTGGTGGTCTCGCCGCCAGGGAGAGTGTAGACAGTGGACTCAACGGGAGCAGTGGTCTCAGAGTTGGGAACAGTGTACACAGTAGTGGTCTCGCCGCCAGGGAGAGTGTAGACAGTGGACTCAACAGGAGCAGTGGTGGTCTCACCAGAGTTGGGGACAGTGTAGACAGTGGTGGTCTCGCCGCCGGGAAGAGTGTAGACGCTAGACTCGACGGGAGCGGTGGTGGTCTCACCAGAGTTGGGAACAGTGTAGACAGTGGTGGTCTCGCCGCCGGGAAGAGTGTAGACGCTGGACTCGACGGGAGCAGTGGTGGTCTCACCAGAGTTGGGAGCGGTGGTGGTCTCCCCAGAGGGGACAGTGTAGACAGTGGAGGACTCCTCGCCTTCGGGAACGGACTGGGTCTCGCCAGAGCTGGGGGCAGTGGTGGTCTCCTCACCAGGCTGGGTCTCGACGGGCTGGGTCTCAGCAGGGCCGGTCACAGTCTCGGTAACGGGGCAGACAGTGGTGGAAATAGCCACAGTCTCAGTGACGATGACGACAGAGTGAGAGTTGGCAGGGCAGTTGGTGACCTCAGCACCACAGCTGGTGATAGTGTGGACAGTGGTGGTGTAGACGGTCGAGGTGCTGTCGTAGGTGGTGACGTAGGTAGCAGGAGAGGTGGTAGTCTCGCCAGAGTTGTCACCAGTGGTGGTCTCACCAGCAGGAACAGACTCAGTAGTCTCACCACCAGGGTAGGTGTGGTCACCGCTGCCAGGAGTAGTAGTGGGCTGCTCGCCGGAGGGAACAGTGGTGGTCTCATCACCGGGATAGGTGTGGTCGCCGCTGCCGGGAGTGGTAGTAGGCTGCTCGCCGGAGGGAACAGTGGTGGTCTCGCCCTCGCAGCCGGGGTAGGTGCACTCGCCGCTGGGAACAGTAGTGGTCTCATCGCCGGGGTAGGTGTGGTCGCCGCTGCCGGGAGTGGTAGTAGGCTGCTCGCCGGAGGGAACAGTGGTGGTCTCGCCCTCGCAGCCGGGGTAGGTGCACTCGCCGCTGGGAACAGTGGTGGTCTCGCCCTCGCAGCCGGGGTAGGTGCACTCGCCGCTGGGAACGGAGGTGGTCTGGCCCTCGCAGCCGGGGTAGGTGCACTCGTAGCCGGCGGAGGTGGTGACATCGGGATAAGAGCCAGTGGTGGTCACATCAGGAGTCTCGCAGTCGAAGTCAACAGTGGGGATCTCGATCTCACAGTTGCTCTTGACCTTGTCCTGCTTGGGGTAGACGAAAGAAACCTTCTTGGCACCACCGCACTGGGTGTTGGTGATGGTGTTGTAGTTGCCGCTGTAGCACTCGTGGGACTGCTTGCAAGAAGAGCCATCCTCCATCTCGTAGTGGAACTCCATTCGGCAGTCGAACTCGACGCTGATCTGGAAGGTTGAGATGGAGAACTTGTCGACATCCTTGCTGGAGCCGCAGCCGAAAGAGGGAGCAGTGGCGACATCAGAGCCACAGCTGCCGGAGATGGCCTTGCCAAAGGTGCGACCGTCAAGGCTACGCTTGGAGGAGGACTTGCAGGACCAGCCGCCGGAGAAGTCCCAGCCGTTGTAGCTATCAAAGCTGCCAGTGCTGAGGCCATCCCAAGTCCATCCCTTCTTCTGGTAGCTGTCGCAGTAGTTGTTGGAGTTACCGGGGGTGGTGTACTTCTTGGCGTTCTTGCCCCACTGGAGAAGAGTCAGTAAGATGTCGAGAGTTGGATATAGGATGGAGCACGTACGTGAGCGTTGACCTCACCGAGGCTGGCGGCAAGCGCCAGCATGGCAAAGGAAGCCTTCATGGTGAACGAATGTTGCTGAGAAAAGATAAAAAACGGTTGTGATCGAAGCTGCTATAGCGAGTGTGCAGTGTTGTAGATGATGTTGTATACAAGTAGAAATGCAATTAAGTGAAAGATTGGTGTAAAGGAAGCGAATGACTTTAAACACCTAGAAGGAAAAGAGATAGAATGCTTGAGAGTAAGAGAAGAAGGAAAAGGAAAAGGTGGGTGATGAAGCAAGAGAGAAAGACAAAGATGGGAGGGTATGTGAAGCAACTATATACTCAGACGAGCCATCTCGACAATGGGAGACAAAGAGTCAAAGGCCGGCCAACCCGGCATCTGGTCTGGGGCCAAAGAGCAAAGGCGAACAAGGGTGGAGATGGCACTGCAACATGGCATCAGAGGGCTCCTGAGCCATGCATCCTCCTCATTGTCGTCCAAGCTCTCCGGTGGTGGTGTTGGTCAAGTGGGTGGTTCCTCGCAGCCACCGGGCGGCTCCAGCAACGTCAAAACCAGGGGAGTCAGGGTCTCCACGAGCCAGGATGAAGAGTCCTGGCAGGGACCAGGGCAATTTAGCACCGAGGCCCACCCGACGACCAGGGTGTCCGACAGCGGTTGCGGCGAGGGCCAGACGATTTGGTGAGCTTTGGCGATGGGGTTACCCAGGGGCGCGTCTAGTTGCCGAGCGTCATTGAGGAGGGAGAGTCTGTCTTCTCATGGACTGATTGACTGGACGGGCTGGCACCACAGCCAACGGAAGAATTTGTGGACGGCCAATACCATGCTCGGCTCGCCTCTGCACGTTGGGCACAGGCATCCAAAGTAGGATTCTCGTCCCTGACTTGTCCTCCTTTCCTGGCCGGCTCCCACATTCGGCTGCCTCGGCCGTTTGTTTATGCTTGTTCATGCTTGACGAACAGCCTCTCCAGTGGTGCCCTGCCGCGTTGTACGCCGCTGTCGTGGCTTGTCCGCTGGCTTGTGTATGTGTGTGTGTGTGTGTGTGTGTGAAGCATGAATAACTATGCGGGGATGTCCCTTTCTTGCGCCGGCTTGCATCGACTAACAGTAGTTTGGTTGCCATGTCTAACTTTGGAAACCTGCCGGCCCCCATGATGCGCAGATGATGGTACGGCTATCTCTTCTTTGATCGACGCGCCGGTCAGCAAAGCCGCTGCAAAGGAGCGCAGAGCCGCTGTGGATGCCGTGCGTTTAGCGGCACCGTCTTTGCTAGCTTACCGTAGACGCCACCTGACATTTGAAGCGACGGCGCTCGACTGAGACAGGTGAGCACAGGCACCAAGGAGAAGATTGAGGAAACGGATGCCAAAGTGGACAAAGACTGCCCGAGCAGATTGATTGTGGCGGACGAGGTTGCTGGCGAAGATCGGTGATAGGGGAATCCATGGGCGAGGCGAGGAACGCATGGGCGCACGAGAATCTAATCAACGAGGTCCCGTGCGAGTACAACGTTGTGTTAGTATATTGCTGTAAATAATTATTATTGGAATGGAAGGCAGGGGCATAAGGTATCGAGTCATCCCTTCCGTAGGTAATCTGGAAAACTGACCCAGCACCTGTCGCCTCGTGCCTTCCCCCAGTTGAGCCTTATTCTCTCCCTGAATCGGGTTTTCCTTACTGGGCTGCAACCTTTGATTAGGCCTGTGCTCTTCTTCCCTGCCGCACCTGGATGTCCGTCCATGCTTGCAGGTGCCCTGCAGAAGCTATCACAGAGGTCCGGCCGGTCTGCTGCAAGGTACAGACGTCGGATTGGATGCCACGATACAGCTTTTAGGGGACTCCCCACTGCGAGATAGGAAGGTCTTGGGCTCTTCCGGTACCTGAGCGATGTGACGGGCCAGCACAACCCTCGAGGTTTGAAACGCTCAGCCACCTTAACAGAAGCTTTAAGACTTCTTTCGGGGATTCTTCTCCTCCGTCCTGTCATTTGGTGGGGTCGGGCCATTGGGGTCCTGCAGGTACAGGTCCGGTTGCTCCTTCCCGCCAACCGATTTGCCAGCGCGTGCAGGGACACCCCCGGCGGCTAAGAAGGAGTCTGTTTGGGGCGCTCCCGCTAGGAGCCCGCTTCCCAATCGTTCCTGCCAAACTGCCCCTCCGTCCCTCCAACCCTTCTCTCCTTCAGGCATCGGCGCCCGGAATCCATTCTCGTGGCGACGCCATGATCGGTGGCGGTCTCCTTTTTCCCTCCATCCCCAGACTCCAGCAAGCCACCGACTGGAGGGATCAACCACCATTTCCACCCTAAATCCTGCCACTGCTCAAGTCGGTCCAAGGATCATGGCCTATTGCGCCTGCGAATCACACGGGCCATGGGGCCATCTCTCTCTGTGTGTCTCCTGTCTGAGCACTTCAAACGTCGATCTACGGCCAGCGTTCCAGAGGCCTGATCGAAGCCCCCTTCTAGCCATGGTCTGCATTTCCTCCGGCTGGTGAAGACTTCACGCTCCGTTCCGTTTGGGTCCACAAACGTACAGAAGGTTTCCTGTGGGCTCGGGAAATTTCATCATTTGTCCCAATGGGCGACCAGCTATACCGAGCTCTGATATTCCCCTCGATGGGGGCAATCTTGTATACACGCGGTCGCCCGCAAAGAGGCCTCTCTCAGTACAACCATGACATCCAAAAAGGATCCTCTCAGGGATGGCAAACATGGGCCTTTCCTCTCTCGTCGTGCCACCGTCTCGCTCCTCTCAATCCAGAGGTTTCGCCGTTGCATTCCGCCACCGTCACCACCGCCTCCCCACCATGAGTGGTTGATGGGTAGATAGGGGATCTGGCCGTACCAGCCACACAGACGAGCACACAACAAGCATGGTCGGAACTCGGCCTTAGAGCCATCAAACAAACTACTAGGCATCTGGGATGGCCCTGGGCCGACATGTCTTCCTGGAGGAAGAATAAACCGTTCACGGCCATGTTTTTCCCGGTCGTGGCCCCACGATATTGGACCAGCATCCGGCATGACCTGACCGACTGGGTTCCATGACATGGTCTTCGCGCCCACCGTCGATAGCTGCGCTTGGAGGGGAACAAGATGCAAATCTCGCCTCGAGCAGTCAACTGTTGATCAATTTCCGACATCGTCATTGTGTTCAGCCTCGTGGTCCAAGAGCTCATAGAGATCTAACAAGCAGAGGCTTCATCAGGCGGCTATTCTTCAGCTTCTCGGGAGTGGCGGAAGAGTTACTCGACGCAGCTTGTAGCAAGGAAGAAGTCAAAGGTCCCCCGGCTCTAGCTCTCGGCCGTGCCCACATGGACATTGTTCAGTCTCAGGGCATGAAGCATAAAGAAAGAGTCAAAGAGTCAACACGAGCAGAGATCCCCATATTTCCCTCCCGCTTTGTTTGCTTTCCATGGCGTGTTCATTTTTAGAAGTCCCAGCGGCACAGGCCAACACCTGAGTCGCTGCTAAATGCGGGTACCTAGGGGAGTGGGCTTGTTTCAACATCAGGGCAGCCAGTCGGAGCTTGAGGACGCCTGGCAGCTCTGAGACTGAAACGCGAGGTCCGCCACGGCTGGGCCAATCGATCACCATCTGACGCTTCACAGCCCAAAGAGGCGTTGATGTCTCACTTGGAAATGCACGGCACTTGCGTGGGCGATTCGCTCTAAGTGACAGGACGCCCATTGTGCAGTGGCCGCCACGATGGGCCTTGATGTCAGTCGCCACAGACAAGGCGCTCCAAACCACCAACCAGATGCAAATCTGGCAGCCATGCAGAAGCAAGAAATGGGATGGTATGGGATGAACGAATAAGAAGAGATGACTTGCATTTCTTCTTCAGCTGATGTCGTAGAATATTATCATGACTCTACTCCAACTCGACGAGCTCAACACCCATCTTCTCTCATCCGACTCGTTCATCACATTGGATTAGCCTACCAATACCATCCATGACATGGTACAATGATCGCAACAGCTACCCTAGGGCATCGCTCTTTGGGTAGCCTGGTCAGTTATTCGCCTCCATCCATGATCCATGATCCATCTAGCCTTGCTAACCTGGACGTTTCGAAGAAATCTATGGAGTACGAGCCGTTGAAACAAAAGACGGAGCTGAATCTAGCTACGCCATTCATCACTTTACTCACTACTTTACTTTTTTTTCCGATGCACAGAGGCACGCCGCACGCTTCTCTGCTCTGGCCTTGCCCACCTGAATCTGGTGATACCATATCACCGTCCCCGCGGCCACTCTGGCCCCCCTGTCTAATTTCCCGCCTCCCACCGCCCGGTCCGCCCAGTGACCATGACGGTCGATGCGGTCTTCTTGTTGTTGCCGTTGGTTTAACCAAGACAGGCAATTGCTACGAATTTGGTGGCTCAATTCAGATCCGCTTTGTTGCTCTTCCCTATAACAGCTCTAACAGACGGACATAGCAAATCATGTGTCACCATGATAGCGCACACATCGCAACTGATAATCACCTGTCGTTCATATCCGTTGACGGTGACTAACACCAGGGCAAGACATCACGGCATCACTTTGCCCAGTCCCGCGGTCGTTCCGTCTTGGCTATGGGCTTTCCGGAAGATCGTTACGTCAATTGGCAGTTTCAGCAAACATTTTTCGTTCCACTTGGTCTGCTTCCAGAAGCCCGTCCAGAGTGCACAACCCGATATGGGATACCGTCAAACCCGGCCGAGATCCATCAAGCTGCATTCGTTCGCATGTCAGTGGTCTGCTCGTCATCAAAAGATCATTGAACGAAGTCCCGGCTTTGGGCACAGACAACTCTTCGATTGCAAACCCTGTCGAAGATGGCGCGTTGACTGGGAAATCCTTCTCGGGATTTCTGCTCGGGCCTAGGATTCCCAAAGGGGTTGTCAGGGGCCTCAACGCTGCTTTTTTCGGCTCTCTCGCGTTTCGAGTTGCGGTGACAACTCAACTTCGACTCAAGGCCCGCCATTGCCGGAGAGGTTGACAGCCCCCTCCGAGTAAAGTGCTTTTTCCAACGGTGGGTGTGACGGGAACCTTTGCGTCGTGGAAAAAGCATACAGTTTGAAGGGTTTTGGTGGCAACGAAACTCTATTACCACGCAGATGCAACGCTTGACACTCCTCATTTCCCGTCGTATGTTTCCTCGACACCCTGCATGTTTCCCTCGCCTACTCTGTGCAGTTAATCTTGTTCAAATGCATGCTCTATTTACGGCCTCCTCAACTCCGAGAACGTGGTCTGTTCCGCACGCTTTGACTGTTGCCCGGCTCATCGCATTCCGAGCTGGGCCGCCTGTTGACTTCACAACTCATCCTTGAGATTTCTCCACTGATCTTCGGTACGAAGTGCAAGTTTCAAGTTTCATGCACAAAATAGATTGACAGACGTGTCTGCCAAATTAAGATCACGTTATGAAAGACGATGTCTTGGCTGACGATGCTGATATGCTCGTTCTGAGCCATGGGTTCTTCAATACACTCGAACATGTCACATTGCCGAAGTTCGCGTAGCCGAACCCCTGAGTCAGGAACTGATAGATTCTTTGATGGAGCTGCATCTTTATATTAGCGATGGACGCGTGTCGGCCTGTTAAGTAAACCTCTTTCCAGGCCTCGACCCTGGTGTTGGCCATGCCCGGGACCGGGTTCCTGCAGGTGGACTATGGGGATCTTGTTGGTTATGCTCCTATTTCGGGTTACGAGGAGCGGAAACACCCCGTCACTATTTCCTCTTTTGATGCCCGAGGTGTCATTGAGGTGGTGTTGTCCATGTTGGGTGGGCTCGATCTGTGGTTGGCTCCGGACATCCGTACGACGCACACAACCCATCAACTACAGCTGCATAACTTCATGCTGCGAGTAAGTGAGTGCGCATAAACATCTCACGGGACACCGGTATAGGCTCAGGATGTCGAGAGCAATCGAGATCTCAGCCCAACGTCCGTCCATCTCGACTAGAGCTCAGATGACAGCTTCTCCTATCTTGAATGGCAAGTCGCCTCCTCGTTTAGGCCGGATGACACTTGAGGCGTTTCACCAGTCTGTAGTTCCGGTGCGGCGTTCTCCAACTTCTCCAACTGCACAGGCACACCAGGAGAAGGAAAAAAAGATGGCGAAACGTTAGGGCCAACGAGGGGCAAGACGGCTCAAACAGTGGCTGTTAGTTCGCCATCTTCTGAGCTGTCTTGAGAAAATTTTCATTGGCCTCGTTGTTGGTGGTGCTTTCTCGGGTTGGCAAGTTGGAGTAAGCCGTCGAGTTGCAGTGTCGACGGCGCAGTGTAATGGTTGCATACTATTCCACTCCGCCTACACAACTGGAGACTCTAAGAGCAGCTCAATTGTCAACGCAATTTCCAACTCAGTTGTCAACTCCTAAGTGCTGTCGTGTGAGGCCTTCATTAATCTTGCTAACAATTTGCTGCGTATAGTCTTTTCTGTCTCCTCAACTGCCCAACAATGCTGCGCTTCCTGCCCCCAAGTGCTATCGAATAGCCTCGCGATCGAAACTCGACTCCAATCACAAGAGTCCCCGCCGAACACGATGTCGATATCGATCTGATAACCATTTGTTGTCTCCGTACCGTTCTTTATGGCAATATCTAGCAGAGAGCTTGCTCGTCTGGACGGCGGTTGTAACGACATTTAGACGCCCGGCTCGACCCAACCTCAATCCCCGGTGCCACAACATTGTCCTCGATGCTCTCTCTACACCTGAACGAAGCCCGTTGTCTAGCATGTTGCCTTGCGAATTGCTCCAGTTTCGTAAATACTGTACTCCATGACCCCTCATCCATTACCTTCCACGATTGTGGCCGGATGGCTTCATTAATGGACGCCCTAGCCTCGCATTGCGCACAACAGCGTGAATCCATGCTTAGCGGGGCTTGGTCATTGATTTGATCATGGCTGAAGGCATCCCAGCCCACGAAGCCTGGTCAGCTGATGCTTTTCGTGATGATTCACACGATGCACGCCTCGCTGGTCAAGCGTTGACGGAAATTCTAGGCAACCGCCAGAAAGCCTAACCGCCGTCTTATTCAATGCAGCTTAGTGCGCGCATCGTGTCGACAGCTTCAAGATGCAGACAATTGCGTTTAAATATACGTTGCCTCCACATCGCGATGGATCTTTATTTTCCCTTTTCTCTATATTGAATCAATAATTCTAAAAAACATTCGTTACTTCACTCTGCACCAATTGATGTCTTACACTGCATCTGGGTTCCAACTAGATAATGAACCTTCCGCAAAACCAATTCGCAATCCACGCTCTCTCTGATATATTCTCGTCAAAACTCAACCTCAAACCGCGCGCTCAATCGTCTCGGCGTTCCTTCACAAGCTTTCCCGAGCATCTCTCGCTACGAGTCGGCATTGCACCAGACTGCTTCGTGAATGTGCGTGTCGCCGTTGCAGGCGATGCACACGCCTTTCACCTCGACAATGCACCGCTGATAGTCGCTGAAGGTTTGTTCGGGAGAGTATACATGAGGATCGACGAGATTGCTATTGGATGTTGCGCCGGAGTGTTTGGAGATGTGATGGACGTGAGCGAAGACGAGATGCATTGGTCTGATACCATGGATATTGACTGAAACCATTTTTTTCTTTGGAATTGTATCATAAGAATGCTTTAGAGATCGTTGTCTGTATTTATTTGTCGGCGCTGGTGATGACGCTTATCACGATGGAATGTTGGCTGAGTCTAGGGTAGGAGCGTGGCGTTTTTGCTTTGGCGTAAGATATTCGTATGCTCGTCAGATCTCTGGGAGAAATTATGATTTGGTCTTTTTTAACTGTTTTATACTGTTAGAATTGAGCTCCTTGGAAACCTTTGAGTTCTTGTTTTGGTGGTGGTATTATATCCCTCTCAAATGCGACGGGAACCTCAACATCATACTACTCAATTATGTGTGTAAGTGGTTTTAGGCAAGGCGCACAGCACATCGGCGTTGAATCAAAAGACTTGAGCCGAAGAGTGCAAGGACTCAGAAACGCCCAGTGTCTTAGTTTATTTCATTATCGCATTCAAGCTCTTCAAGAAATGCGAATCGCCTTGCTACTAGCCCGTTACTCGTTTGCAGACCGATCGCGTACTTGAGTGCGATGCGATGGTCTAAGCTCATGCGTCAACCGCGATCTCATTTTAGGACTCACTCCTCTCGCAAATACCTCTCTACAAATACACAGTGGCTTATTGGTTGGTACAATGGAAATATTTCCTGAGCTTTCCAACTCTCTTGTATTTTGAGTCTGAGGGCATCCAGTAACGACAAGCTGCGGGCGCTCAACCACCACCTTGCAGTCTCTTCATCCTCTCCTCGGCAGCTCTCGCTCTCCGTTCGCGCTCCAACCTCATTCGCATATCCGGTGTCAGTCCACGAGCTTCCTCCTCGCGCTTCTCTTGGGGCGTTTTGACCAACGACGCCGCCAAAGTATTACCCTTGGGCTTCCGGCTCTCCGACACCTTGGGACCTTCCGTTCGCAAACGCTCCTCCTCCGCTCGGCGACGCTCCGCCTCTTTCTGATCAGCATCCTTCTTCTCCCGCGCATCGCGCTCATCGGCCTCGGCCTTGCTCATCGGCGGAGGCACCTTGGCTTCGTCCCAGGGCCACTTGTCTTCGCCGAGCTCCGAGCGAGCGACCCGGAAGGCATCGCGAGTCGCCCTGTCACCTGCCAGTTCGAACGGTGTCTTGCCCTCCTTGTTCTCAATGCCTGGATTAGCGCCTCCGCGTGTAAGCAGACCCAGCACCAGTGGCGCAGAGTTTTGAGATGCGGCGATATGGAGCGGTCGAGGGGCGTGATAGTTCTGCTCCGGAGGCTGGAACTCGAAATCAGCGCTGATGCTGTTGTTCTTTAGGTAAGACAGCAAGGCCGGAAGTTTAGATCTCCTCGTAAACGCCTGCAGCTGTGACGTGTGGAGCAGTGCCGTCTCTTCCTCCTCCGTCAGCTTCGGCTTGGTGACCTTTGGCTCCGAAGCCCTTTTAGGAGTTGACGCGCGATCATTGTCCCTGGACTCGGAGGCGGGTTCAATTTCTTGAACTCTTAAGCGCGTCAGCTGGATGAACGATCGCATGAGCTCATTTTGCGTTGCTCTCCTTGTGCTGAAGGGGAAGCCCCGTAACCGCGTGTCATTGTGCTTTAGCACCTGGCCATCGTACGGCCCGAACAGTGTCCTTCGATTTGTCGTGCCCGTGGCGCGAATGAAGAGTAACTCGGACGTATCCAGCAGGCCCTTCCAGTCCTGGAGGAGAGCGCGCACGTCCTCCACCAAAGCCTGCTCGTTGTACCGACGTAGACTCGAACCGGCCGAATGTGCAGTGCCCTTGGCGTTGTCGTTGGCGGACTGCGAGCCACCCTGTTTTCGTCGGGTCGTATATCGATGGAACGTCTTGTGTGCGAGTACCGTCGCCTCACGATTCATGGTGGTCCCCCCTTTCGTTGGTCTTGGAGCAAGAGACACGACCATGGCTGCGAAGTGACCACCACCGATCATGCAGAGGAAGATGTGCGGGCCCTTGTATGCGATTTCAGGGATGGAGCCATCTTTGGGCATCCTGGGGATCGATATCGGTTCCAACCGCTTATTCTTGATGATCTCAACGAAGTCTGTACTCCGTTGCTCCTCTCCAGTGAGAATGGCTCGATACATGCCAAAGTAGTGGTTTTCTGGCAGCATTGGAGAGCTGAACCATATTAGCGGTGGCTTGCCGCGATTCTTTCTGGCCGCACTCTCGTCATCCTCATCGTCTTCATTTTTCTTATCAGCAAGTCTCGCCTGCTTCTTCAACAGACTTGTGAGTGTCGACTCGGGCCGGCCGTCATCCTCTTCGTCTTCCGAGTCGTCTGAATCTGATCCTGAAAGGGATTCGTCGAGGTTTCCGATCAACTTCTCAAATTCGACTTCTGACACGGACTTTTGCCCTCGTAGTTTTTGCTTCAGGTTGTAGTGATGTAAGTCGGACTTGAGGTGACTTCGTTGGTCGAGGAGCGAGGTAAACGTGAGGCCACAGAGGGAGCATGCTTGGCTGCCAACAAGGCTGCCGTCGGCGGGGGTTGAAGCCGGTGTGGAGGGAGAACTTGGGGAGTCAACGACTGAGATCGCTTCGGTGTCTGCGTCTGACTTGAGAGTCAATGAGGTGACAACCTCGGGCGGCAGATCGTAGACTGGGACCGGCGATTAGCTTTGCGATGTGATGGTAGTGGCGTGGGACGATCATGGCGGGGCCGGGACTTACTGTACAGCGGCCGCCGTAGGATATCTTGGGGCTGTTTTGACATGACGACGTCTATCGATGTGTATGATGCTCGCTGAACCAAGAATTGGGCTGTCGGAATAAAGGATGTGGGAAGACAAGGTTATTTTATGACGAAGCTGTTGTCGCAAAGATGCGTCATTCCCGAGTGGTCCCCAAGTCAGCCTTGAAATTGAGTCAGACGGCCAAGCTGTGACAAAGAAAGCCCCACGAACCCCGCCATATGTGGCTGGAACGGAGTGGAAACTGTGGCTGGATCAATCGTGGCTAGAACGCAATGGCCTCTGCCGAAGTCGGCCCACGTTGGTCCCCAACCGTCGCAGCCAGTATCTTATCTCCCGCGAATCATTTAGCGGCGGTGATGCAACCATTCACGTCACCAAAGACATCATCTTTCAGCTTAACCAGGATGCGGATCTTCGGGGATTTCGTCCCGCCCTGCTAGCATTGGCTCAATTCCAACCTCGCGTATCACTTGCTGCGTCAGTGCCATGCATGTGCGTCCCCCGGAGCATGGCTTTACCTTGGGTTGTGCTCGCTAAAGCAAGGCATCGGGCATGTGCCATGTTGTCTATGCCTACCCCGCCCCTTGGATCACATCCCCAGCAAGGCCGGCGTCATCAAGCTGCCAACTTAATTCTGAGCTAGTTTCGTGACGCGGAGGTAGGTATAAAGGGGTCGTCTTTGTCCTTGTTTTGTCTTGGTCTCCTGGTCTTCCATGTAAAACCACACTCATCATCTGCAATCATGGATATTCTCAAGAACATCACCGGCGGAGGCAACTCCGACAAGCCCGTCGAGGAGCAGCAACAGAAGCAAGAAGGTCAGAGCGGCGGCGGCTTCATGGACAAGATCAACGGCATGGCTGGGGGCGGTGCCCAGGGCGAGAAGAACGAGGACGGTCTGGACAAGGGTGCGAATGCTTTACTCTAGTTTGCCCGCAATAGCGTTAGCTAACCACTTATATCACAGCCGTCGACTTTGTTCAGGAAAAGGTCTTCGGCCAAGGCGACCAGAGCAACGAATCCGCAGCCGAACAGGCCAAAGACGAAGCCATGTCCGACTTCATCCGCGACAAGTACAAGGACACAACTGGCAAGGACTTCTTCGTCAAGGACAAGGACAAGGACTACGGTGTTTAACTAAGACAAGCTCGGGTGGTTCAATTTGATTATGAGCATAATGAAAAGAGAGAAAAAATGAATAAACCAAACGCCTCACAAGCCTTTTCCCCTGTTCCTTTCCTTCTCCCATTTCATCCTAGAAGACGTGATATTATTATTCTCCAAGCCAAATTTCCCGCCCCTTCCTTCCCTTTCTTTTTGTCTCTTTATCTTATTTGCCCTTTTTTTCTGTTCGATGTTTTTTCAATTTTTTTTTGGGTTTCTTTTCTGTTTACTTAGAGCTCACATGACCCCGTCAAGTCCAATGTCAATCTCACGTTGAACAGCTGTGACGCCCTCCATGCGGACTTCCATCACCTGCTGGATGTGGTCCAGGGTCAGTAGCTTGTCATCACCTTTGATTAGAAGTCTGGCCAGCTTGATGATGCTCTCGATCTGGTGTCCGTTGCGCTCACTGGCGGCAAGGGCCGCCAAGGCTTCGTTGGTGAACCGCTCACCAGCGAGCTTGTTACGCCAGGTCAGGAAACGCGCGCACCGGTTGAGGTCGTTGTATTTCAAGCAGATGTCGATTCGTGACTCGACGGCTGGGGCAAGGAGCTGCTTCTTGTTGGAGGTGAGAAGAATGATGCCGTTGAAGTCTTTGGTAAGCTGGAGGAAAACTGTATCGAAGTGTAAGAAATGGCTCAAGTCAGGCGTTGGATTCACTCACTGGTGGAAACTAGGCTCGGCATGGGGCCATCGTCGGCCTCGGCGAGGAGGTGGTGGGCGTCATCAATCACCATGGGCATCTTGAATGCCTCGCAACGTCGAAGAGCGATCTGGAACTCGCGCTCAAACTCGGAAGGCAAGTTTGCTACCGACGTGATATCGAAGTTATAGGGAACAAGTTTCAATTCCTCGCATCCTATAGCATCATATTTAGTTTGCAACACAAGAGAGAGCGTCCTGGAGAAGGGTCGCATACCCGTCTCGACCGTCATGGTCTTTCCGGTGCCAGTGCCTCCAGTAAGGAGTATTGCCAGGCGCCCCATTCCTGTTAAATCATCAGTCTTGCATGTGCTGCACGTAGGGGAACATTCCAAACCATTCTTGTTCTCTTCAGTCTCCTGGACTAGGTTGAGGAGAGAGCTGCGAACCAGGGTCTTGCACAGAGTCTCAATGTTGAGCATGTTCATGGCTTCGATGTCCCAGGCAATGTCTTCGAGGTTGTCGAGCTTGCACATGTCTGTTTGGAAAGGATTAGAACACGTCAATCTACGTCTCTGAAGAAAGGTTGTACTCACACCAGGTCTTGCGGGACGGTAGGAAGCACCGGATCTCGGGAACGGCCATGAGACACTGTTCATCAGTCCAGCGAGCCGTGTTGGGCGGAGAATCCTTGGGGCAGTAATCCCCGGTGCTGGCTGGAATACAGCGGTAGGCAGCATCGAGTGCCTTGCAGTGATGGTAGCCGACCTCATACGCCTTGGGCTTGCACCTGGCGACAACATCCTGGGGGTTGAGCTTGTCGGCGGAATGCATGAGCGTGGGGTAGCTCCATTCATTGTCGTGATAGTACTGAGTTGCAATGATGACTCGTTCGTTGAGCTGATGATGGTGTGAGCAGGAACTCGTTAACAGGGCTTGCACATATGACTTACAATGATGGAGTACTCGCCCACGTCGGAGTGCTTCTCGGGGCGGTCGGGGTCTCTGGCCCGGCCTTTGAAGAGCATGGAGTTGACACCAAGTCGGAGGCTCTCGAACTTGCGGCCTCTGGCGACGAGGGCTGTCCTGATCATGTCGGTGTCGGGGTGGAAAGAGAGAGGGTAGACAGAAAGGTCAACCAAGCGACGAGTGCCGCCATAGACAGGAACCTCGTAGACCTCTGTCTTGGTCACTTGACGGATACCATCCCAGTCAAAGTGAGTGACCTCGAAGCGCCACAAGGACCTGCTGGTGATGTCGATACGAGTCACGCCACCTAGAATCCCGCAGACAACAGAGCCATCGTCATTCTTACAAATGACGTGTTCGCCAGGAACGAAGCCGAGTCTGAGGTTCTCGTAGGAAATGAAGCCCGTCTCGATGAGTCGCTTGTGAGCATCAAGACCTTCGACGATCTCGGGTTCAATAATGTCGCGGAGGTTCAGGAGAAGAGCTTGAGTCATCAAGTCAGGCTCACCCTTGATCAAGTTGTCAAACCCGGCCCAGTCTTGAATAATGGGGTAAAAGGGGGCCGCGAAGCTGACGGGGTCGATATAGTAGTGGCCCTCGTAAAACGCCTCAAAAGCAAAAGCGAGCTCCTTGTTGTAGATCCAAATCTGAGCCAATGGCCAAGAACCGTCAGAGGACTTGGTACGACCACAGACGAAAGCATAGCAATCTCGTCTGATAGGCCTGGAGGCGTCGACGACCTGAGTGTCCTGCTCAGACGACGGCCTCTCGTCTTGCCAATCACCACACTTGGGGCAGATCTGGCTGGAGGCGGCATAAACGTCAATATGGCCGGCAAATTCTCCTTTATCGAAGACCATGTCCATCTTCTTCAATTCTGTGACTGAGTTGTTAGCAACTATATCGCCCATACGTAGAATGGATGGAGATGACTTACGCTGGACGCCGTCAAAGGAACCATCATTGGAAATGGTGTCTTCAGAATCGAATAGATCCAATGAGTAAAGGTGAGCATTAGCGCACACTCCAGTAATACGCGGAGGCTTGCCTGTTTTGAGGCTACCCGGGGAGCGTGTTCTGGCAACCGGGGACTCGGGCCCGGTGGGGGTTGAGGAGGATGGTGGTGGTTTCTCTGGCCCTAAGGCAACGGCAACGGGGCTAGACTTGAACCCAGATGGTCCAGAAGGAAAGGAGAGAAAAGGAAGAGAGGGGTTGGGCCCAGTTGGAGTAGAGGGAGGAGGGGACTTGGCCCGATAGGGCAGAGAGCTAGGCCGTTTGACCATGGTAGTTGAGATGCCTGGATGGCCTGGAGAAGAAGCATTGGAAGGGGGAGGGAGAGTTGCTATTTATGCATTTTCCCAGACAGTTTCAAAATGCAATTCCGTGATGCGAATCAGTCCTGGGCCTACCGATGGGCTGCGAAGAGGCAGTCATGGGCGTCTGGATCAAGAGGACGGCCTGTTAGTTCAGACGTGGAACCGGCGTACATGTCTCTTTTCCTCGCCCAGCGTAAAGGGGGAGGGGTATGATAGTCAGAGACTCTCAATCTTTGGTACTCGCAAGAACGCCCAGTCGACAGGGATCATAACCAGCGTGGCGTTTCCCACGACGACTTGCGGCAGTTCACATTGTTGGTTCATCCCACGACAGACTTGAATGGCGGTAGGTACCTACTGCACGGTACTTAGATGGAAGCTTCCAAGCAAGTCAAAGAAATGACTGGCGGCTTTGGGTTGCGGGGAAACTGCCAAAGTGCAAATGCCGGACTTCTAAAGGGGCCCAAGGGAGTCGAGGGCGCACGGCACGTTGGGGCTAACGGCAGGGGAAGCAAGGGAGACTCGATATTGGCAGCCTATTCGACTCGATGGACTAAAGCCATGAGAGAAAACCCCAAGTTCGCTTCTCCGGCCTCAAGTCTCTCCCTTATTACCCTCAGCCCTGTCTCACCAAGAGCGCCATCGCCGTCACTCACAGCTCCGCGGTCAACTGGCCCGGTACGATCGCCATCCAGCTCATGCAGACGACCATTGGAGGTGACGAGACAGACGAAGTGATAGTCAACCTCCTCCTGAGGGTCGTCTGGAGGTCTAGAGCTGCCGCGCTGCGCTGCACGTTGGTAGACGTGTTTTAGCTCGTCTGACGTCTCCAGCTCGCGCGTTCGTTCTTCGTCTGACATATGCAGTAGTTTCCCCATAAATGAGAGTGGCTCTAGTGAGAGAATCGATTAGTATACCATCATTTTGACACCCATCAAGCCAGGGATTCAACCGACCAAGATAGCCTCGGGCTGGCCCGTTGCTTAGAGCATGGAGGGTGGCGTACAGTCCGCACGCGTTGTTGATGGTCTGATGATACCACACGACTTGGCCCTCTCCCTCATCACGTATGCCTTGTGGCTCTGATGAGTTGTCCTTGATTCTGCATGTCTCATAGTCCTCAGCCGTAGGAAAGAGCAAGATTGCCGCCAGAGCCGGGCTGGGAAGAAACTCTGGCTCGAGTGAGGGGATATCCACAAAAGCAAGAGACGGCGATAAGCCCAGTTCGGCCGCCAATTGGCTAAATATGCCTGGATCAGACTCCAGCGGGGTGAAGTGTTGTGCGTATTCCATCATGGCTGGCTTGAAGAGGTTCTTTGCTCGTTGCACGAGCGGCGTTCCGGGGGTGTATGGTGGTGTACATATGGAGATGGGAGATGAGGGGTTGGGTCCATAAACTGGAGAAGTTGCACTTTCACATAGCCTATTGTTGGTCTATTGTTGGTCCTGTGCAGCTCGGCCAGGCGAGGCAACATGCCTAATAAAGCGCAATGACGACTCGACAACTAAGCGGCTTTGTTTCCCCAGCCATAAATGAGATTGAAAACCGAGTGGCTGAGTGGCACAATGGAAGGGAGAAGAGCAAAGAGGCCGGTGGACAGGCCCGTCTCCAATTTTGCCTCGCACGAGGACCTATAAAGTGCAAATGCGATGGGACCTTTGCTGGGAGTGGTATGTCACCTATGCAGCTTGCATTGTTTCAATTCCTCCGCTGTCGTCTGTGTCAAGCGACGGCAGCGAATAGTCTACTACGGTAGGTATGGGTAGTCTTGCTATTTGCTTTTTGTAAGCAGCTTTCACCCCTGTGAGAACCGAGAATCCTCTGTGACGTTGTGAACGTGATACTCCACACGGAGCGGCTCAATCGACCTGTTCACCGTATACTGCATGTGATTTATTATTCCGTAGCGAACGGCGTGCTTTTCCTCTTGCATAGGCGGAACCAACCGTCCACGTTATCAGGAGTCTGGGGCTCAACAACCACCCACATGACGGCAGATCAAATCAACGCTTTGAACGGGGAGGGGCACTCACAAGGGGTTGCTGAGCCGTCTCCAGCTCCACCAGACATGCAGGGCGTTGGGATGACACAGCTGGGCGTGTCTAAACTCGCTACTTCCCCCCTGCATGGAGTCCTATTAGGCTTGGACTGGCGAGGCTGCGGCGCAACGAAGGGCAGCATTTGTATGTCTCAGGTCCCGTCCGAATATCTTGCCTTCGTTGGTCAAGCGGAAAACCGTTGGCAGCATCTTTCAGCCAGCCATGGCACACTCAATCAGGCGGTGAGGTCGTCACGAGCCCATTAAAGACGGTGCAATTTGGTTCTGGCTTCAAAGACATGCATGAAGCCTCCTGTATTCGATCAAAACGGTAAATTCTGGAGAGGGGCGAGACATAATGTCATCACATTCTGGTTTTTCTTTTTTGTTCTATTTTTCTTTGCCTGCTTGTCGTCTCGAACCCGTTCTGTCCAAGACCAACCAAGACATGCCACCCACTGGTCTTGTTTGCCAAGTCAGCTGCATGTCGGCGGTTTTTGACTTGTCATATTTGACGTGCCTTATGCGTCTCGTGTCTGATGTCCCCTCTAGATAGACGCCCATAACTACGAATACTGCTTTTTGCTGCGCGCCCTTCTTGTTCTCTCGGCAGCCCAATGCTACCGCCCATCTGGCGCCGGCTTTTCCGCCTCATTCGCGGCAATGCATAGGCTGATCTGCTTTTCATCGTATGGTTCCTGGCGGTCGGCGAAATGCGCGTCACCAGATCTCGATGTCATCTTGGTGCGCAAACGCTTCCGGGACGGGCGATGTGATCGAACCGAGCCTGCCGAGCTGGACAAGGGTGGCACACGGCAGCCCGTTCTTGTTCCCGAAGTCTGAGCAAACCGCATGTTAGCTGCGCGTCCTTCTTGGTGTCTTCCTCCAGTCAGCAGGCTCAGCATGAATCCAAACGACGCCCCCTGGCCCATGGTCAAGACTAGAACATTACCCCTCAATTGCAGAGAGACAGAGGGAGACTTGAAGGGAGAAAGTCGGTGTGCGAGGATCCAAAAAAGAAAAGTGCATAGGTGAGGCTTGCTTCTACCACTACCCTCCACAAGAGCTGCCTGTGTTGGTGTGTTGGTGTTGGTGCTGATCTGGAACACGGTACGTATAGGCCGCCCGAGTTCAGGGTCAAACCGATCCCCCAGCTTTCGGGCATTTTTTCTCGCTCCTATCGATTATTCTTTCTCACTATTGACCATGCTTTCTAACAAGTCGTCCTGTCGGAGATGGCCACTGGTGTTGCGATCCCAAATGGTGCAGACACCTCGAACATACACACATCCAGTTCTTGCGCCGGCACCTCGATATCTTGACATATACGGATAGCTCGATTGAACCCTGAAAACTCAGATAAGCTATAGTCTCGATCCACATGGTGAAAACGCACGCTACTTTAACTCCCATCATGCGTCAATTGTTGTAGGATCGCCTCTCGACCCTCTTGCTAGCCCGGAATGCCATCGAGTTCGACTGAAGCTCATGATGAGCCCCAGCTTGATCCATCTCAAACGAAGACGGCCAACGATTCCATGTGGGCCTTAGTCATGACATTTTGAGGGCAATTATTAATCAGAATCTCAGTTGATGTCCCAACACTGCCGGTCGACGCGTGGCATTAGACCCTAACACCGAGGAAAAGCGCCCCCGAGGGCCGAGGGTCTGAGTACGAGTAGGGAGGTAACTACTCGGCTGTATTATACTCTGTAAGCCCATCTTGGTCTTCTGTAACAGGAATTCCCTTCCCGAATACAATCACATCTCGTCTGTCGTCCGGTCAGCTGATTTCCACACACTGTGGGAACGGTGACACATACCCTGCAAAGACGTTGACGCCGCCCTCGGCGTCCAAAAAGTGCTTGCAATCATCCTTCAATTTGCCTTCGTACCCGGGACTCGTGAAGAAACCTTCAAAGTCCTCCCAGGTCTTGAACCACAGCGTTGAACAACCGTCATAGTCCATCGTCTTCATCCCAATCCTCTCAATGCCCTCTCTCATCTCGGGGAGTTGATGATGCTGTTAAATTTGTTTGATGGAACCGATTAGAAGACTTCCTTCAGCGATAGCCTGTGAGACCAACTTGAGTGTAGCGCTGGACCTTGAATAGCCCAAAGTTCTTGGAGGCAACGGTCAAGTCGGGTTGAACTTGAGCCCAATGCTTGAAGAAGTCTTCATACGATACATCTTTTCTTTTCTTGAAGTAAACTGAGACCTTCACGCAAGCTAAACACGTTGTTAGTTCGGATGCCTCATTGGATCGGGACTGAGAGCAAACGTTGGTAGTGAACACGATTCTCGTATTTGAACTTATCGAAGGCGAAATTGTGGTCGACCGGAGCATGACCTTGAGCGGGATCAGTATTTGGAATTTCTGCTTATGATAGTCTGACAGAGTTGAGGACACGGTATAGAATTGTTTGTAGGGATGAATAGTTAGATGTTCTGTGAGAAGACTCATCTATTTGTTGCTAATGCCATTGCACAGCAGCAGTGACGGCCACAGCGTTGCAGTCCGAATACAACATCGTTGACAGGGAACCTTTATCCCGAGGAGGACCGGAAAACGGCGTTCCTCTCTCCGGAAGTGGTGACGACTCACGCAGGAATGGGTGTAGAAGATGATGCACTGATTGGAGACACTTCAAGATGGCTTCATCCACAAATAGGGCTAACTAGTCAGCAACGAAGATCCCCCGCTTGATGGCCACCGCGTCGGAGCTGTCAATGTTCGAATATCGGATTAGCTCCCTTTACGAGGTTAAGCTTGACTTGCATTGAGGTGGATCTCATCTCCCGGGCAATACCACGATCAATTGCCCATCTCATTCAGTTGGGGAGAAGGCCCGAACTGATGCCTCAGGCACCCTTTGGTCCAGCGCGACACACCTCGGCAATACATCGGCATTCCTCTGTCCTGGAGATTGGAAGCTCGACCATCATCAGCTCTAACTGAATCGACAATGTCAACAACACACAACTCCCCCATGGACAGATTGAAATCCTACCACACTGGTGCAGAAGGCCTCGCCATTAACGACACTTTTCTCCGTCGCTGTTTAACCCTATTAGCCCTCAAGACCACAGCACACTTTCACTCACCCAATGGCGTCTGTGTTCCCGTCTCCAAACATAAGATCGTCAAGACTGGCCCGGTCGTGCATCTGACCGAGGCGGCAACAATGAAATACATTGCCGAGAACAAGTCAATTCCCGTTCCAAAGATATACTGTTCACTCGTCTGGAGAAACCGCGCCTATATTGTGATGGAGAGAATCCGAGGAGAGGCCATCACTCGGGCATGGCCCAGGCTCTCGCCAGAGCAATATCTTTCACAGTACTTAACGCCCTTGATGCCTAATTATAGTACGCAACATGAGACAATGAACAGGTAGTGGTGGTAGTGAAATGCGATGGAGCGCATGAAGTGCAGCACGCCGGCTTTGGAGGCAGAGTAGATGGGGCAATACTGGGACGGATACTGTCGATGCGATGAGCCTGTTAGATGGAGACATTTCTCTTTCCCACCATGTGGCAGAAGAGTTCTTTGAGTTGATTGAAGGTGGTTTCTACTTACAAGGCCGCCAACACTCGCAGTCATCACCAACGATGCGTTTTCGCCCTTGTGCGGACTGCGTCGGAAATAGTGAAGAGCGAGATAACTCTGGTTAACCACAGAGTTCAAGTTGACATCCAACGTCTTCTGATTGGGTTCCGGGGGAACATCGTCGGTATTCGGCGTGTCGTAGAAGTTGTCTCGCTCGACGATGCCGGCATTTGCAAAGACAAAGTCGAGACGGCCATGTTGCAAAAACACTCTCTTGAAAGCTTCTGATAGCGACTCGTAGGATGTCACGTCGACTTGGTGAAACTTGGAACTGGCGAGCGACTGCTCAGCTGCGAGACTGGCATCGCGGATGAAGTCCAGCAGATGCACAGTCCATCCCTTTGGAGCAAGCGTCTGGGCGACAGCGAGGCCCATACCGGAAGCTCTGCCTGTGATGAGGGCAACTTTAGAATTCGCAATGGTCTGTAATAGCAACGTTGTGCTCGAGAAGATCGATGACTTTGCAGAGTACTCTAAGCTAGACGTCGCTCTTCTTCAACTGCAAGTGCCTGCTATTCTATGCCGAACAACCGTCAGATGCCGTGGGAGCAAGAAAATATGCAACATGTGTGATGAGGCCCAAATCCAATGCGAGATTGAAAACTACGACAAAGAAGAGCTCCCAGAAAACATGATGCAGCTCCGGGCCGGGTGGATAAGCCCAGCCTGAAGTCCGCAACTTGTGCCCCTCCCCCGCAATCAGCTAGACAAGCAAAGCAGCCGTCAACATCATCAATCATCATTCAAGAGCATTTGCCGACCTGAATGAATCTAACACTAAGAGGTGTACACGGCCTACAAGAGGCATAAAATCTTGACCAAGCACCGTGCCTAGCCTTTAAGGTTATAAAAAAGGAGAAGAAAAAGGGGCCATCGACCAAACATCATCCTCAAAGTGAGGAGCTGCTTCTTCCACGGCATCCCATACTCGAAAGGCTTTCCGAGAATGTCGAGCAAGCAACGCCAGCCTAACGATGTCTCCCAACACTTTTACCCATTGTATCGTCAGTTTCCTCATCAACCGGCCGCAATGGGAGTACTACATGCGGTAGCATATCTGAGTCCATCGCATACGTGACTGGTGCAGGAACCACTATCTGCTAGAACAAGTGTCCTTGGTGCTGGTACTGGTGGAAGTGGCCGTATCCATGATGGGGATCATAGTATGACTGGTGGAACTGGGTGTACGGGTGAGTGGCATAGGGAGTTTGATGAGTCTGAGGAGTACCAGAAGGGTATTGTGCGAATGAATGCGGAGGTACATGTCCAGATTGAGGAATAGAAGGGAAGACCTCTGAGTTATGGTATGGCTGTACCGGTGGTTGAGAGAAGCCGTGACGATGCGCATGGTCTCGAAATGGCTTTAGCAGATTGGAACCATTCGACTGGTCGGAGAGAGGAATCGGGGTCCCATGGGGACTCAACTGGCCGGCATAAGGAATCAAAGAAACTGACGGCCCTGGTGGATTATATTGAGGGGCCTGAGGATCAGCATTATGCGTTAGGGTCCCAGGTCGGAAAGCTGTTGTCCAAGGACGTAAAGTCTGAGAATCACGAGGCGCGGATAGCGGCGCAGGTTGTGAAAGAGAAGGCAGACCTGGAGGGCCAGGAGCCGAAGCCGAAGGCCCGGTAGTAACCTCTGATTGATCAAGAGTGGGAATTTGACCAATATGTTGGAGCGAGATCTGAGGCGACGCTCGATGATTGTTGCCAACATAGTCACCTCTATTCCGAGTTCCCACGCTTCCTCCTCCTCCTCCTCCACGGCCTCGCAGGCTACTTCGAACTTGGTCGCCTAGAGCCGAGGCATCAGAATTATGGTCATTTGCGTTAGGGGTTTCGTGCTCATACTTTGACTGCTCGTTGGAGACCTGGACTCCGCCGTGGGTTGATCCGGGGCTTTTGCTGCTGTGACTGGAAGCGTCATCGTCGAAGTTATCCGAGTCAGAACGGCGCCGGCGAAGTTCAGCACGGCTCCCACCCTGATCTTCGCTATGGTTATCGCCATGTTCATCACCCTGATTGCCCCCTTGACCGCTGTCCTGATTGCCGCCCTGATGGCGACCCTGGTTCCTGCTACTACCATTTCTTCCACGATTCCCGCCACGGTTGCCACCACGGTTCCCGCCGCGACGCCCGCCTTGCGCTTCACGTTGTGCCTCACGCTGCTTGCGCTTGGCCCACCATGGAGATGGTTTGCTGCGGTGTCGAGGTGCCCGTTCGGGGTCGTAATTGATCCGAATGAGAGGATCGGTGACCATGATATCTTGTGTTAGGTTGTACTTTTCAAGTTCTGCCCTGCCTGTAGTCCAAACTTGGAAGACATGCTCCAGGAGTACAATATCTTTAAGCTCGGGCAGCCATGTGCGTACGAACTCTCCGTTGTTATCATAATCAAAGCCCTGTTTGACCGGGTTAAAGATGCGATTCTCTGATCGAGGGTCATTGCCAACTCCAGAAGCGTACTGCCAGTTGCCCCAGTTGGACGATACATCATAGTCGATCAACATGGCTTCATACCACTCTGCGCCGTAGCGCCAGTCAATGCCGAGATACTTGGAGAAGTAGCTCGCGACGTTCTGTCTAGCTCGGTTGGACGTGTACCCGGTATGATAAAGTTCTCGTTGCGCGGCGTCGATGAGACCCATGCCTGTTCGACCCTCAAGGAATCGATTGATGATCTCTTGAACTCGTTCGGGAGACGGCTCTTGGTCTTCTGCTGCCTTGAGCTTGTCCGCAGTCTTCCAATTCTTCTCGTACTTGTTGGATCCGAAGCCTTTGAGACGGAACATCTTGTTTCCCCACTGGATGGTGCAGAGGCGCATATAGTCTCTCCAAAGCAGCTCAAATCGAATACCTGAAGTCCCCGGATTCTCACCTCTGCCGAATTCGTGGCACCTTGCATACTGAGGATCCAGGGCTTCTTCGAACTTCAGCAACTCCTCGTGGATCTGACGCGCTGTGATGCAGCCCAACGCAAGGTAACCGGAGAGTTTGGTGCTGCACTCTGAACCAATCAGACCGTTTCGAGTCTCTCCATAGTATGTCATGGCGTTGGTTTTTATGAGATGGACAAGGCGATGCCACGCATAACTCTCGCCACCCTTACACGGGTGGCTAGTTTTGGCATCGCGAGGCTTAGGAACAGCATTGGGTAATATGTTCTGCACCGGGCTAAGGAGTCGAAACACGAAGTCCTCATAGTCGATGCTCTCTATGAATGGGCTCCTTTCCTGGGGCAGCCAACTCGAGGAGGGGAAGGGTGGCAAAGTTCCAAGCTTTGGTCGAGACAGGGCAGGTCGCGGGCGGGTACGAATCGGTTCATGAAGCTTGCGGAATTTGGTGAAGACTTCTGGAACTTTTTGGAAGTTTTCTAGGTTCAAGTCTCGGCTGAGCGGTGCCATGTCAGCAGGTATTCAGATCAAGAAAGTTTCTGGCCAACTCACTCGTCAATGTAGTACTTTTCGTCGGGCCACAAGCGAAACTCGATGTTGTTGAGCTGACAGACGTCGCGTACGGACTCCTGGTCATTCTCTTCCTCGACCGACTTTTCTTCCGTCATCCACACGCCGCTAACGGAGTGATCGGAACCCTCGAGGGACTCGATGACGTTGTTGACTACATCAGCGAAGCTCCCAATTCGCACAACAAGGTTGCTGCGTATGTCTTGCAAGTTCTCCCTCATGTTCCAGACTGACTGAGCAAGGAACTTTGCTCGCTGAGGGCCACATCTCCAGAACTTGCCAACGTGGCTTCGGGCTTCGGGGTAAGGAGATTTCTCCCCTTCTGCAAGGAAACCTGAGACTTCGATCTGATGAGGAGGTAGGACAAAGATGGGAAGGAGGTGTGTGAAGTCATGCTTGTTGTTCCCTATGTGCCACAAGATTGGGTTGTCGGCAATCCTCAGGTCACGGCGAAGCAGGTAAACGAGAACCTTGCTTCCAGCCATAGTAACGGAGGAGTCCCAGACAACCTTGGTAGTAGAGTAGGACGCGGCTTGGCGTTGAGAATATGTTTCGTGTTCCAAAGGGGGCTGATGGGGAGGTGTCGGGTTGGCAAGGTTGAATCTGGGGAAGCGATCTGTGCCTCAAAGTATAACGCTGGTTTTGAGAAGCGAGGTTTTGACAACAGAGATCGACTGAAGGTAATAGGGCCTAGGATATAGTCAAGGTAGTGGGTACCTCGCTCAGTCGGTGGACCTGGATGATGTCGTAGAAGAGCCGATGCAAGATCGAACTCGGGACTTGGCGTCAGAAGCGTTGCTGGGTAGATAGGACAGATCAGATGGGCCGAGAAGGGGTCATAGAGAGATGGGCCCTAGAGAAAGAGAGTCTTGGTGTGACAGCCGGAGACTGCCGGAGTGGATATGATGGCACGGAGGCCGAAGCGAAGTGGTCCCAAGATGCTCGGGTGCCTCTCAACTCTTGGTCCAGTGTCCTGAGGAGATGGAGTAGAGCGGCAAGGCCGTCTGTATTGCCCAGAGGAGAGTTTGAACTGATGACGAAAGCGAACAATATAGGTCAAACGGATGAATCGAAGACGGGGAGTCAGACGAGTCGAACGATGCGGATACGTAGAGAGTATTGTCAGGGGCTTTGCGGGAACTTAAGAATGACGGCAAGTATTCCTCGGAAAGCAGATGTATAAAGTTGAGAAGGCGGCAACGGGGGCGATGATGGAGGTTCGAGGAGGGGTCATTGATGTTGCACAAGTTGCAAACGGTTGAAGATGGCTTCATCCGGGCCGTTTGGCCACGAGATTGAAAAAGAAAGGCCATGGGTGAATGTGAGCTGAGCGATGGTGAGAAATGGCCACTCATGGTGGACGATTCCCGGTGCAGTTGAGGCATCTCGAGATCGGACCAACAGGCGCTGGCGAAATAGGTAGTAGCGTTGCAATTGGGGAGGGGAGGAGGTGGAGAAGGGTCCGGTTTGGTACGACGTACATAGTACCTCGAGAATTGACTTCGCACCTTCCTTCTGTTGTAATTGATTACGAATACGCCATGGGTGTGCACTTACTGTGTCTGGTCCCTGGTCCCTGGTCCCTGGTCCCTGTCCCTGTTCCCTGTCAATTACATAGAAAGAATTCGAGATCATCAAGGCGTTTGCAGGGAGCGGCGGTCGATGTGTGTTGAGTAGGAATACATCCGAAATCGAGCAATTAATGGGGAGACAACAAGTGCGCAACACCTTGGGCGCAGGTCGATCCAGGTCCAGACCCGCGATCAGCAAGCAGGTGGAGGTGCTCACGATCTGGCACTAGTCACGGCAAATGAGGCAGGCATGTCCTGGCGTTTCCATCCGTTGCAAGGTGCGGTCCGGTCCTCGTTCGCATCCCCATCCTCCTCCGTCGGTAACTGAACACATTTGGTGATGCCCCAGCGTCTTGAACCTGTCATCAATCAAAATTTCGCCTCACTTTTTTTCTTTTTACTTCGACAACCGCCATGCGGCGGCGAGGGACGTTAGAACAAGCCTTCCTTCCCCGCCCTGTCCACAAAAGCCCCCATCGAACAGACACATGAGAAAACACAGGGCAAAGCCCATGACGCCTTCACCAGATCTGCACGCGGGTGCACGCACACGGCCATCGACCCACGCAGCACGATCGCGGCCGCTGCGCCAACGCTACGGTACCCGCACTGATCGGGCATTTCAAGGAGGAGAAGGCTGCTTTCGTGAAACATGTTCCCTCAAGCTTGGCCATGGTCACTCTCTTCTAGGACCCGGGTTCCTGACTCAGTCGTGTTTCCCGTTAGCTCTACGAACTGGAGTCTCAACATTACTTTGCTAGCCAAACATCTCAGAGGCCATATTCTCGTCCAAGGTAGGTACAGGACTAGAGAATCTTCCATACCTCCTTTGTAACCCTGCTCAAGACCTTGAAGCGACAGCGATATCCCACGCAAACGTTCTTCGATTCATGTTGAACCACCTTTCTTTCCGATTTTCGTCTAAAGAAGGAACCCATTTCTTCCCCATTCTCTAAAAACCTCTACTTTTATACTCTATGTACCTCGAGTCAAGCCCGTTTAATACCACATGTCCGCGCTGGGCCCCAGAAGTTGTCACATTACAGGCATCCGAAGCCATATGCGTACAGCTAGCTACGCAACATTGAGTGGCATGTGTAGCCATTGAGACTCGGCTAGCCTCATATTTTTGGATTACGTTCGAGGTGCTTTTCCACTAGGTAACTTATTTCTCCCTCGCAGTCTAGACTTGGTGGAAGCTCCGTAGAGAGCACTTGGTGTGTTCACTCACGGTATGGTTTCCTCCGATATCTACAACAACAGAGGCAATAACTCCTATGTCCAGCTGACCCGGCCAATAACCTGCCTTGGGAAATCCACTTACACCTTGCGGTCAGGGTAGTCCAGAATATCCAAGTCTCTCTCAAGAATGGATGAGACAGAGCGCCTGCCCTAGAACATTTTAGCCTTTGGGCGTTGCGATAAGACACAACTATGGCCAACTTGGGCCGAGACTGATTTGTCGACCGTCGAGGGAATGGAGTCTCTGGCTAGCATAGCCTACCTTACTCTCCACCTGAAGTATCACCTCTGGGTGCCCGAGACATTTGCCATCAAGGCCAGCTGAGAAACTGTGTCGCTGGCCACCTTGGCTTGGACGGGCTCGTCATCTCCAAGACTTTAGAAAGATAGGATTAGTCGATTGTAACTTGATTATGCCGGGTGGGAATTAGCCGTGATTGCCAGTTGAGACATCTATAGCTCTTTAAGCGATTTTGAGACATGAGAAGTGTCCCGATGGGCCTTGATTTAAGCCTTCTGATAACATGGTCTGATCAAGGCTGCTCAAACTGTTGAGGCCAGATGTCTTTCGTCGTTTGATGGACGATATCGATTGACTTGGTCTGAACTCATTTGTTTAAGTCGATTTGATAAAATATCTGACGGTCAATCATCACCCACAATGGGGCTCCAGTCGGCCGGGGATAACCGCAGCCCCAAACACACACAACAAGTAGCACTTGCCGAAATGAGGCTGAGGCTGAAGAAAAGCAACGGAGACCGAATGTCCTGATATCGGAGGTCGGTTCAGCCATCGTATGTCCGTACCTCTCCTCCGAGCACCGGTTACAGAGTCCTGCCGAAGACCTCGGGGGCGGAGGAGCGGACCCCGGATTTCGCAGTGCATGATGATACGATCGGTTGGGTTTTTGGTGGTTGAAGGCCCACGCAACTGGTGGGGATCTCTCTGTGAAAGGAGGGGGAACCTGGGGTAAAGCCCATGGCGAACTGTCCGATTATCCCCAACCTTAAAAAAATACAGTACCTTGGATGGAGGCGTTGATCGTCTTCTCTCGAGGGCAACTGAAGTGGTTCAGGAAGATGAAAATGGATATGAACACCATAGAGAAGATGGGATGAAGATACTACGTGTTTACCTATGCTACTGTCGTTTGAAATTAATATCCCTGGCGACCTGTGAAGATCCATTCGGCTCCTCCCAGCGAGGGCATGTGTGTTATCTGGGTGAAGGTGCCATTACCTCGGTCCAAACTGGCAACTCTACCCCAAGTGCTGACAACTGGCAGCTTTGGTAAGGTTTGGCATTGAGAGTAACAATGTGACTTTCATCAAGACTTTTGTCAAGGAGCAGGAGACAATGCATATATGAAGTAGCTGTAGAAATATCGTCATTCTCGCTGGACACAAGCACTGTATTACGTAGTAGGGATGTGCATGGATGAGTCTAGTTTTCTGAGCAACAACAATTTGACAGTCAACTGCCGAAAGGCCAAAAAGGGATTTCCCCAAAATACATGTCCAAAGAACCATCCATTCGCATCATGACGTTGCATGATGGGGGCATTCAGGTCAAGGACACGGCAGCTCGTCGGTAAAGACACCGCATATCAAACGCCTCGAGGCTGGACATGACACGAGTTTGACGAGGCCATTGGCTCCCTGGTCTTGCTTCCCCTCATTTTTGCTCCAATTTGCCGTTCTGGCCAATCTCGCATTCCAATTCAGTGGTGATGGGCCGTTGGGGACCTTGGGGTTGCCCTGGAACCGGCGGCTAGCCGAGGGTAGTGTCGCGGTAAGCTACGGCAAAGCAGAGCCCCTACAGCCGAGCTCAAGGCTGTAAATACAAAACTTCTTCCACGAACACAACAAAGATCGATCGCCGCCTGTGGTCTTACTCATCCTTCTCGCCAGAAGGAAGAACAATCGAAGCATCAATTGCTCCCTGATCATGTCCGCCGCCGTCAATCGGAGTCTCCGGACAGCCACCCAACAGCTGCGAAGCCTCCAGCCCCGGAGCTCTCGTCTCGCCGCCTCGGCCGCGACCCCCCTCGTGGCCCGCTCTCTCTCGGGCTCGGCCAAGTTCGGTGCCGCTCGCTCCTCCACGACGACTCGCGCTCTCTCAACATCTGCTGCCCGACTTTCTGGTGCGCCCGTCATGTCTTCTCAAGCCCGCGAATACGACCCCGAAATCAAGGACATTGCCGACTATGTCGCCAACAAGCCCATTGATTCGGATCTTGCTGTGAGTGCATTTTTATTTGATGGGTTGGGCGCTGGGAGCGCAGGCAAGAAAAATTACCCCGCCAAATTTGGTGAAGCTTCATTACCCCGCCACATGATGCATCATGAAAACATCCAACGCCAGCCTACTGTATTATCAGAAAAGCGAAGAGGATAATAGCTGACCAGGGACAATTCTTCTTTTAAAATAGTTCGACACTGCTCGATGGATTCTCCTCGACACCCTCGGCTGCGGTCTCGAGGGCCTAAAGTTCAAGGAGTGCTCTAAGCTCCTCGGGCCCATCGTCCCCGGCACCGTCGTCCCCAACGGCCCCAAGGTTCCTGGAACTCCCTTCCAGCTGGATCCCGTCAACGCTGCCTTCAACATCGGTGCCATGATCCGATGGCTCGACTTCAACGACTGCTGGTTGGCCGCTGAGTGGGGTCACCCTTCAGACAACTTGGGTGCCATCCTCGCTGTCGCTGACTGGATCAACCGCACCAACAAGGCCGGCGGTAACCTGGCTGGTGGCAAGATCTTCACCGTCAAGGATGTTCTCGAGGGTATGATCAAGGCCCATGAGATTCAGGGCTGCTTGGCCCTCTTGAACTCGTACAACAAGGTCGGTCTCGACCACGTTGTCCTCGTCAAGGTCGCCTCCACTGCCGTCGTCTCCAAGATGCTCGGCCTCAACGAGAAGCAGATCGCCGACGCTGTTACCCAGGCTTGGGTTGATGGCCAGAGTCTGCGAACTTACCGCCATTCCCCCAACACCATGTCCCGCAAGTCGTGGGCTGCCGGTGATGCTTGCCAGCGCGCCGTCAACCTGGCTCTCAAGGTCATGAAGGGCGAGCAGGGCGTCCCCACCGTCCTTTCCGCCCCCGTCTGGGGCTTCTACGATGTCCTCTTCAAGGGCAACAAGTTTGAGTTCCAGCGCCCCTACGGCAGCTACGTGATGGAGAACGTCCTCTTCAAGGTCTCGTACCCTGCCGAGTTCCACTCTCAGACCGCTGTCGAGGCTTCGGAGAAGATTCACCACCTCCTCAAGTCTCAGGGTAAGTCTGCCGCCGACATCAAAGCCATCACCTGCAGAACCCACGAGGCTTGCATCCGCATCATCGACAAGCAGTTCAAGCCCATGGATAACTTTGCCGACCGTGACCACTGCATCCAGTACATGTGCGCCACCATGCTGGTCTTCGGCCGCCTCGAGGCCACCGACTACACCGACGGCGGTGAAGCTGCCACCTCTCCTCTGGTTGAGTCGCTGCGCCAGAAGATCAAGTGCGTTGAGGACCCTCAGTACACTCAGGATTACCATGACCCTGCCCTGCGCACCATCTCCAACGCTCTGACCGTCGAGCTCAACGACGGCACCATCTTGGATGAGGTGGCCGTTGAGGCTCCTCTGGGCCACCGCCTCCGCCGCGAGGAGGCCAAGCCTGTGATCTTGGAGAAGTACAAGCGCCACCTCGGCCCTCACTACCCCGAGGCCAAGGTAAAGGAGCTGGTTGAGCTTGGCCAGGATGCTAAGCGTCTTGACAACATGTCGGTGGATGAGTACGTCGACCTGTATGTGGTTGAGTCGAGCAAGTTTCTGTAGGTGAAAAGCGAAGTGTGTCAATGAACGACAAAGTGTCAACACACATGAATATTAAAGCTAGATGATGTCATGCCGTCAACATGGCCGTCTGATTGATCTATGAATGACATATAGAAGAGGTCTTGAGAAAGGCCCAAAAATGAAATATTTCCAACTACTTGTGTGTCTATCGCGAATCCGGCTGACCGAAAGCCTAATATTGGCCATTCACAGCTTGAACCCTTCCGTACCTAATTCATGAGCCTCCTCGCCGTCACCTGGCCGAAGTTCAATAGCCTCCCCCACTAGTACGAGAACCAATACTCGTGATTGGGCGCCTCCATGATGGCGTTCTATGGGTCGGGAACTACGGCACCCGAGGGACGTGGCGGATGGTTCCACGCGGCTGCACCGCCCCCATTAGTGCCTCTTTCAGGTGATTTTTGGGCTCTCGCCGAAATCCTTGGGAATAGATGGAACTCTACTCAACCAACAACTCGCCCACCAACGTGATTCCTCTTCTCGACACAGTCGCAGTTTCAGATTTCATCCTCCCTTCGCTGAGGTAAATCTTTGAAACGCATCGATTCTCTTCTCTTCAACAACAAGCGCTCCGACTTCATTCGCCATCATGACTGCCGACCGCCAGACCATCATGGAGGTCAACCGGTCCCTCCGCAACATCAAGACGGTGAGTTCATATAAGACCACATTTTACTCCGCCATCTAACCCCGCCCTAGGAGCTTGAGACCCTTCTCGAAAAGGGCGTCATCGACGAGTCCGTCTTCGACACCATCAACGACGCTCTCCCTCAAGAGTCGTCCCTCTCCGGACCTCTCCGGACCGCCACCGGCTCCAACAACGCCGTCCGCGGTAGCACCACCGCTTCGCCCGCACCCGCGCCTGCGCCCACAAAGGCCCTCGAAGCCCTCAACCTCAACAAGGCTCCCTCTCCCGCGCCGCCTTCCTACGAGCAGACTCCCCCTCCCAGCCTGCCCGCGCGAGACGCCAAGCCCGTTGTCGCCCATGCCAGGGCCCTGTACCGGTACACTGCCTCTGACGGCCGGGACCTCTCCTTCGACAAGGACGACAAGATCAACGTCTACGAGTACATGAACCAGGACTGGTGGATGGGACAGAACCAGCGCACCGGGCTGGAGGGAATCTTCCCTCGCAACTACGTGCTCGTCGAGCACGAGAACAAGAAAGCGGAGCCCCCGGTGGCGCAGCCCCAGTACGGATATCCCGCGCAGCAGGGACCCCCGGCACAGCAGAACCCTTACAACTCGTCGGTGCCGCCGATGGCTATTGCGGGTGGGAGCGGCGAGCAGCAGGGCGAGCACAAGGACAGCAAGGTCAATGGAATGGGCAAGAAGTTTGGCAAGAAGTTGGGTAACGCGGCCATCTTTGGAGCTGGTGCTACTATCGGTGGCAACATTGTCAACAGCATCTTTTAGGACGTGAAGGAGACGTAAGAGGCGGAAAGAGGGGGTCTGCATGCGGTTCGTATCCAACTTGATTTGGAATGGGTATCTTAATGGGCGTTTATATGGGATCTTTGGGTTTAGAGGATTGATTCTAGGTCTTTTTATGCTAGTAAATCCATTCCATTCTTCGGCACAAGAATCACGCCTATGGTGACGTCTCGTTCATATGTAGGATTTAGAGAAGGGCACTCTCTCTGAAAAACAAGAGTCAATCGATATGCTGGTTCCGAGTATTCATTCAGGTCATTCAAAGGGCTATGTGTCAAGCACCCAACTCTGCCTGCGTATCAAGTACCCAAAACTGAGTAGTAATATCCTCAGTGCTTTCTTAGAGAATTCGTTCTATTTAGTCGTATTTATTCTTAGTTTATCTCATTTAATTTCTTTCATACACATGGCTGAGTCCATCATGACGACGGAGAGACGAAGAGATCCACGCCAGGAATACACCGTGTAGAATACAGTGCGCATACGCCAACCGACCCTACAATCCATGTCAGTGCTGAATTTGACACTGTGCAACGTCTAAAAATTCTAACACCAGCCATGATGGATATTTTTCTTCACATGAAATCTTGTCTTGGAACAATACGTCAATCAAACGACGCAACGGCATCATGTCAACTTCAAAAAAGCGCAAGGCCGAAGCGCCCACGCAACCACAGCAGTCGCAACAGCCAAAGAGCAAAAAGAAAAGAAGAAAGCCCAATGCCCCGGACGACGACTCCCTTGACGTTGAGCTAGGTCTCAACCTGCTCTTCAAGCGCATGGACAACCAGCTCTTGGGCGATTACCTTGCGCAGAAACTGGCTCGATTCGGAAGCGATCTCAGTCCCGTTGAGATATCCGATTTGACCATCTCAGGTGCGCTTGACACCGCCTGCTTGATTGATATCATACTGACAGCCCTTGTTCAGCCAACTCAATCCAGGACACAACCTCATGGCAGGAGTCGAGGACCTTGGAGAAGCTCCCCGGTTTCTTGGAGAAAAATGCCGAAGACCCGGAGGCGATGAATAAGGCCTCAAAGAAGAAAGGTTCACCGCACACCCTCATTGTCGCCGCTGCAGGCCTGAGAGCGGCTGATATTGTCAGGTACAGTCACGAGGTGCAGCTAGACATTGGAACTCGCCATTGACATTTGGTAGGGCCGTCCGCAAATTTTCGAGTAAAGACAACACAGTCTCTAAACTGGTATGTCCTCTTCTGTTTCCCTGGATCTCATCGCCGTGCGATGGCCACTGACAATTTATCCAAGTTTGCCAAGCACATGAAGGTTGACGAACAAGTCGCCTTCCTCCACGGACACAAGACTGGCATCGGTGTCGGCACTCCTGCTCGTCTCATTGAGCTAATTGACAATGGTAAGTGCACTTGGCAGATGATGCTTCCCACATACCCGCCTCGTATAGACGGGTAAGCAAGTAAGGTCTGACGATGCTAACTCCTGGTGACAGGAGCCTTGTGCCTCGACAACTTGAAGCGTGTTGTCGTGGATGCTTCCCACATCGATCAAAAGAAGCGCGGTGTTATGGACATGAAGGATACCATGATGCCACTGGCGCGCTTTTTGGCCCGCAAAGAGTTCAAGGATAGATACGGGGATGAGGAGAAGCCGCTGGCACTGCTGTTCTATTAGATGCCCTTTCAACACAACGATGACAACGACCCGTCGACACCCACTCCATTCTTTCTCTTGTGGAAAGAGGCTATGAGATCCTGACGACTGACTTACCTTCCTCCTGAACGTGATGCACACTATTCCTTCCTCTCTCATCTCAACCGCTCCTACTTCCACAGCTGTCGCTCTCACGCCATATATCTCTCTGGTTCTTCTCCTCTCTCTCCTCTTCTCTTCTTCCCTCTTCATCATCACGCTCACCCTGCGCTCATCAGCCTCCTTTCCCAACCCAATTTTGCTCTCCTTTTTGGACCACACACTCTCTTTCTTGGTGCTCATCGTTAATTGCGACAGTCCATTTGCTCTAGTCTTCTCTTGTTCCCTTACCTTCTTTCTTTGGAACCATCAATCATGAAGACCTCTCTCACGGCCATCGTCTTATGCGCCCTTGCAGGTGGTGGAAGCGGCCTACGGGCGCCTGCACCAGGTATGTGAAGTGATGGTCGATGTGATGAATGAAGCTTGCTAATGTTGACCTGAACAGAATGTGCTGTCGACTGCTCTCGTAGCCTCATGGATCAACATGGGTTACTCGAAATGCTAGCTCTCTGTAATGACATTGCTCTTCAACGAGTAGGTTGTTTCCCTATGCCCTTGATGGATCGTGGTGCTAACCCTCCTGTCACCAGGCTCTCTTTTTGTGCCTCACCAACTCCTGCCACGCCACGTCATATGGCCCTGCTCTAGCCTACACCATCTCAAAATGCTCCAACCTTGGAGCGTCCATCGCCAACCTGCATCCCGTCGAATTCCATCATGTCCAAGTCGCCCAACAAAAGCCGCTGTCCCTCAAGTCCCGCGCTGGGGTCGAAGCACAAGGAGCCACAGGCGGATTGACTCTTGCCATGGACTGCACTGCTGGCTTGGACGGTGTTCTTACCCTGTCTCTCCCTCCCGCTGGCGCATCTCCAACTGGTCTTCCTGTTGCACAAGGCGCCTCTCCTGACAAAGGCTTCCCCAATGGAAACTCGGGTCTCAACGCAAGCCCAGGGTCTCCACCTAGTGCCGCCTCTCTGCCTGTTGGCTCACAGCCTCTTTCTCAAGATCCGTCTGGTCTTTCCTCAAGTCCCCAGGGAGCCCAAGGACCCAATAATGGTTTTCTTCCACAAGGTATGGGATCTGGTAGCGATGCTGCTTTCCAAGGAATGGGACCTGGAAATGGTGCTTCTTCACAAGGTACGGGAGCTGGCATGGGTTCTCCTTTCCAAGGAATGGGGCCTAGCAATGGTGCTTACTCACAAGATAGCGGAGCCGGAGTGCGCAACCCTGCGGATGAAGACTACGGCCCAGGTACAACTAGCCCCCTCGTCCCATCTGGCGATCAACCTCAAGTTCCCCAGCAACCCAGTCCTCCAAATTCACCTGCGCCTGCTGGCACTGTCAACTATGGCTCACACCAATCCCTTCCTGCAGCACAGAACCAAGCTCCCGGAAGCCCTGGTCCCCCAACTCCCCCTCCTATGTTGCCATCTTCAACAGGACCCAACAACCCAGTATGTCCAGACGGCAGCGCTGGTGGCTGTTCAGACCAAGGCCTAGGAGCCTCATCATCTTCACCTCCTTCGCCTCCCCTGTCCCCGGGCGGCCTCAATGGAGATGATAGCTGTCCTCACGGTTCCAACGACGAACTTTGCGGGTCTGGGCTCCTGCCTCCATCTCTTCCGGCCGCACAACCTCCTCCAGGTCCTCAGTCCCCTCTAGGTCCTCAACCTTCCTCCGGATCTCAGCCTCTGTCGGGACCCCAGTCTTCCCCAGGTCCTCAATCTCCCCTGGGCCCTCAATACCCGGCCGTTCCTCAATCCCCTCCCGCTTCAGCTCCTTCAGATGACAGTCCATATTGCATTTATGATGGGAGTTGTGCTGGACAGAGCTCTCCCCAGGGCCCTCAATACGTTCCTCAGCCTCCGTCCACTGGCTCTCTGTCTCCTTTGGCTCCTGCGCCTGCGCCTCCACAGCCACTCCCACTTGGCGTCTGTTCTCAGGGAGGGAACGGAGATGGCAACGGAGATGGCAACTCACAAGGTGATGGCCAACCTTGTCCAGTGCAGGGCCCTGGTGGTATCAGTCCAGATGCTACAGCCTCTTCTGGTTCCCCGGCGCCCCCTAATGGTCTGAATGGAAACCCTGGCACTGGACCCAACGGTCTACCATCAAGTTCCCAATCACCTGGAGCTTCACCATACGGCCAGCCATCATCTGGAAGGGTTGGCAGTCCTTCAAACCTGAATGGTGCCGGGCCTGTTTCACCAAGTGTCCCGCTACCCAATGGAGCTCCCAACTCTCAGTCAAACAACGGTGCTACTGGATCAGGCGACGAGGATTGCGATGAATCCAACGTCAAGCGGTCTACCACCGAACCAGAAACTGGTAGGAACCAGCGAGTTCAGCCCAACCGAGCGGGCGTCGAGAGATTACCAACGGAGCCCACGCTTGCTTTTGTCCAAGCATCTGCGGATGCCGCTAAAACCAGGGGCAAGAGGTTCTTACAGACTGGCATATCTTCACGAGGTCAAGAGCTCAAGCCTCTTCTTGTCTCTGCGCCCGCACATGTCGCACGAATCAGAGACAAGAGGCTCTAGGAGACCGGGTCGTCCTCAGAAGCCGGGGCATTGCCAGCTAATGCAACAGAATGGAGATTCCGTGAGAGTCGAATCAGTCGAGATGAGTCAGTACTTCTTCGTGGCCACGCGTCGAGCAGCGGTGTAGATGGCGCAGGCCAATCCGACACGGCTGGCATCGACGACGGAACCGTGTTGGGTAACCCTTCTAATACGACTACTCCAGAGCGCCCGACGGCCACTAGTGGTTCAAGCAAATACTGGCAGCCCTGTTTCTGTGTATTTGTGCTCATTGCTCTCGTTTTCGTGGGTACTTTCGAATATTTCTAGAAGATATGATGGTGTGATGGATGATTTTAGCATTGTTCTCACCCGTGAGATGTGATGAACAGGTGAGTTTGATGACGGTATCATGTTATGGGAATGTTAGCATCGATTATTATCGAGATATCGGAGAGAGGCGATTGTTATCATCATAAATGGTGTCCCTGTAGAGATTTATTTAGATTAATGACGATTAGGTGAGATGGCTAATGGAAGCAAAAAGTCCGAACATCATTGGTTCATAGTGTTTGACGACCAATGTGATGAGTAGCTTGTGATGCATGACTGGGGAGGACACCATGCAAGACTTTCGCAAATAGAGTACAGGAATGAATGGGCGTCTTGAGAGTGATGAAGTGGACTAAGTCGATGCCGTGCTTTCTGCAGTGTATAGAATTTAGTTGAGAGCGCATAATACATTGGTGTAGGTCGACAGGTGCAAAATACTTAATACAATGCCCACTACCTAGATACCTTAATCTAGACCAGAGTCTCCCAGTCGGAATCCAATTACAACAAGAAAAGGGGAAATGGCAGAATCCAACCAGCAAACCGGGGCCAGATTCAACCAAGATGGCCTGACGACAACCAGCCTGGCGACTAATAGTGCAACAAACAACAAAGACCGAAAGGTATATCAGACAAAACCCATGCGACCCTTGAGAAACCCAAAACCCATGCGTACCCATCACAAGGTTCCCGTTCCAATGGGAACAACAGCCCAACTACTACATGATAGCCATTCGAAGAAAACAAACTCCACCTGCCCCTCATTGGTGTTTGTTGGGGCTTGTGCTTCTCCATTCGAAGCAAACATTAACACTCTCCTCCAATCGCCCGCGTTATGGAGGTGGTATCCAGTACGGGCCAGTCGCCAGTTTTCATGTCCTCGTTGCGTCATCGCTCGTCAAATGTAGCGCAGAACTGAAAATAGAAGAGGGGGGAATAAAGACGTGACATAAACACAATCCGAAGTTGCAATTAGGCCGGGGACCAGTCCTGGAGCCAGGGGTGGTTGTGGCTCAATCCGGCAATGACGGCAGTACTAACACTGCGTTCTCCAACAATGTTTCCGAGAGAGTGAGCAATCATCTGCCGCGTGGCGCGCCTGGACGGCTCAATAGGCATGTTGATCCATGAAGGGATAGGTGCTCGCGGATCTGGGCCGCTATCGATGCCGGTTCTATCGGGGAGAGTCGAGTCGAATCGTTGAGTCTCGCGGCGGAATCCCTCCGAAATAACAGGTTTGAAGCGACCGTCATCCTTGGCCCACCAGGTCCAGTGCTGGTACTCGCGTTGATGCCCGCGTTCGAGCCACGGGTACAGGTCCGGTTCGATGGCCTCCTTGGGAACGCAGCCAAAGGGGCGCCAGCCATAGAACAAAGGCCAGGGGTCGCGCAGAGTCAGAGTGTGGCGATGCTGGAGCAGCTCGGCTCGGGGAACGGGTTCGCTGAGATCCTGGTACACGTGAGAGGTGACATCATCCTGGTAGGATTGTGAAGCTCCTGTCCAAGCCGTCGTGACGATATCTGGGCGGGCGAGGGTATCATAAGTGCACCCTTCATCTAGGGTGTCAAGGTAGTTGTTGATATAGTCAAACATCTTGATGTTGCCGAGAAGGAATAGACCGTGCCACCACAACGCCACTCTCGGCCGGCGAAGGGTAAAGATCTTCGCGATGAGCTCCAGATCTCTGAATTTGAAAGGACGCTCGAAAACACTCCTGATAGCGGCGAGCCAAGGAGTAGCCAAATTGCATTGGATGTCAGGCGACCAGAAGACACTCCAGAGGACAGGGCCGAGAGAATACTGATGCATGCTAAGCGTCATGTAGTATTGGAGGTCTTCGGTATATTGGCGGATAGACTTGACCTTGTCTGCGCTCAGCGGCGCGGTGTTCTTCGGCTCTAGGTTGGGCTTGAAGAACTGCGGCTGCAGCTTTACCATTCGATAGAATGGGATGCCAAGAGTTGCCAGGAAACCAGCCTTGATAGGAGACAACGGAGCCGCGCCATTGTTAGCTGGCAACTCGTGTTCAATGCCAAACAAGTTGCAAAACTCAATGAGCAGGTCTGTGGCCTGGACATCACTAGGAGGTTGAGCCTCGGAGTCGAGGGTGACTTGCTCGTCAGTGACAATGACGAACTCGACATCGCCCGTACAAGAGGCTGCCCAAGGCGAGTATGGTCCGCCCTTGTCATCTGCTGACCAGCCTGGCTTGGGCGCGAGAAGAGCACAAAGCCAATGGACGAGAGAGAGGGAGGCCTCACTGGGGAGTCGAAGCAGGATCTGGTTCTCAGCGAGGCCGTCAACGGCGTTCTTCGGGACTGGGCGGAGGCAGGAGTCGGTGTAGTGGGCCCGCCGGCCTTGGAGATGCAGTAGCCGGGTGGAGAAGATGTAGGACCAGCACATGGTCAGAATGGCGAGGCCTTGCGGGGCACTTGACGCACCGACGTTGGCGTGCGGCGGGCTCCCGTAGTGACAGGCGCTCGGATCCGATGTGATGTGACAGTTGATGGGCTCGGGATACGCAAGGCGGAAGTACTTGGTGGTGCCCGTAACGGTGTCGAGATCGAGGTCCTGATCGGCGTCTGTCTCCTCCGTGGCATCGGCGTCCGGTACGGCCCAGCTCGGTGCACCAGCGAGGACGCCTGTCTGAGGAATCGTGTTGGGGAGTGCCGGCATGTCCTTGAAGACGACGGAGGGATCGAGGACAGGGAATGAGCCGCGGGGAAGATTCAATGCAAGATTAAGGAAGCTCTGCCATGTCTGGTGGCCATTGTGGAAGACACGGCGGACGTCAAGGTCCTTGGGGATGAGGACATCATCGACATGGTCAGCAGAGCCGCGTAGCTGATCCATTGTATGTGAGAATGATGAAGGAGGCGAAAGAGACGAGGCTGGAGTGCCGGAGCTGGGTTCAGACTTCAGCGTAGCATCGGTTCCCTCATCAGGATGAGCACTGGCATCACCCGGCCGGGGTAGGGCGGCAGCCTCGGAGAGACCAGTAACAACAGTGGAACTCCAATCCAAGGGGCGATCGAAAGAGTCATGAAGCTCGTAATCACCCCGAAGGACCCAGGACCGGACATGGTCCATACCCAGGTCCCAGGTCAACTGCATGATGAAGTGGGCGGTAGGATGGAGATGAAAGGGAGGGAGGACTCCCAGGGTTGGCCTAGGAGTAGTAAGGACGACGAAGTTTGCAACCAAGACTTTCGGCAAGTCTCAGATGTTCGAGGAAAGACACACAAAAGTGGCAGTGCGAGGGAGGAGATGAAAGGAATCTGGCCAGAAAAAATGTCACAAAGCCTTGAGAGATTATGGAATATCGAGAGGATAAGAGACAAGATACGAAGGAGGAGAGAGAAGGGGGAGGAGGAGGAAGAAGAAATAAATGATGTAGAAGGGGGAATCACTGTGACAGAAATAGAGACTGAGAGACAAGGAGAGGCTGAACAAAGCCGGGAGCTAACGACCCCGGGAATTTGTCGAGTATATAAGAATCAGAGGTGCAGGAGAGCTGCAGGACCTTGACTGCAGAAGAGTCGGGTTGGAGCGGGTATGGTTGGACCTATTGGTGCGCGGCGGGCCTCATCTCGCCTGGTGCTTGGTACCGAATGGCATCCAACCCTCTTCCTCCATCATGGCGCCTCCATGTACTTGGAACGGGAGTGGGCGTGGGCTTTGGGCTGGCTGCTGAGCCGGATCCTGGCCGGGGGTGCAGAAGGCGGAGCGGCCGGTTGGAGGCGAAAGAAACGACGAGACAGAGACACGGGAGCTTGCATGTCGCAGATCCTGGGCGTGGGAGATTGGGGGACCCGGCGGCTTCTTGTCAGAAAGCATGCCCGGGCTACTGGGGTGTTATGCCAGGGAGCGGAGGAGGGCGGAGGCGGCGGAGTCGAGGAACGGGCTGGGAGGGACGAGTAGAAGGCCTCAGATGAGGAAAAGCAAGTAGGCGACGAGGTGCGGAAGCACGGGGGAGCGGCGAATCGACGTCTATAATTTGTTGAGTGCATATAGTGTGCGATGTTCTAACCTATGAAGGGCTATATAAGTTTGGAGTGGAGCAGATGATAACATGGCCTTGAGCCCGAGGGGGCTGCAAGTCCAGGGGGATCGTTGGGAAAAGAAAAGATGACGAGGGTGACGGTTGAATTGTCTCTTGACGATGAAGGGATCATGGATGCTGAAGGTCGAGCTGGACGGGGATAGGACGCCTACTTCCTACAGCAGGCGGCTTTAGTGGCTGGAGCGGAGACCCGAGCAACTTCAGCAGCAGCAACGGCGGCGAGTAGGAATGCGGCGGGCTGCGATGCCCTGCAGGAGGGGGAACTCGCAAGTGGACTGTATCAAGGTCATTTAGCGAGAGAGAAATTGGGATAAAAAGAAAAGAAAGTTGGGATGGAATGAAGGATGGAGAAAACGGCGGGCAAAACAAGATGCAAAAGACATAAAGGACACTTGGGAAGTTGGGGGGCATTGCGGATGGGGCAGGGACAAGGGTTCTGGACATGGATGATTCCTTCCTTGCGCCGCAACTGACAGCCGCGTGGAGAGGGAGAAACTGGAGTGTCACTTTTTGACCTCGGGTGGACCTGTGTGGAGAGGCGCCATGTCCGAACATCCCTACCTGCCGACTAAAACATGTACCTACTCTTCTGTACGAATAGTAGTCTGGAATTAGTAGTTGTCGACGGGCTTGTAAGTAGGAACATGGACGAAGAACGCGGCTGGCTGGGTGCTGTGATGCGTGTGTGAGGTGTGCCTGTCCTGTGTCCTCGTGCGTGGTGGATGCGTCTAAGTCGCCTGTGGGTGTGGTGAGAAAAAGAGAACGGAGAGAAGGAACATGCGCGCGCACACACACTTGTGAAAAGTAAAATAGACAAAAGAGGTCAATAATCACCTTCGAAATCCTGACTCGAGGCCAAAGACACAGACGTCTATGTGTGTTGTATCCGTGTGTGGAGTCTTCCCAAAACCAACGAGCATCAGCCACAGATTGAAACCTCTCTCCTCTCACACGAAACAGAGGCTACGAGGCCACCTCCGAAGCAGTCCCGTTTGTCATGCCGCCTTTCATGGAGAGGGGGCTTCGTTGGCCCCCTACAAAGAAATGAAGCGAATTTCAAGTTTCTTTTCTCCTCCGTCTTTTCTTTTTCCTGCTTGCTGTCGCACTTTCTTGTATCCATATTTCTTAACTGCGGGCGTTGTTGGCCGCACAATGCACGAGGCCACGCCCCAGTCGCCGATGCCGTTTCTTCTTGGCCAGATGTGATGCAGCATGTGCCATACAGAGCAATTGGGCACTCGTGCGTGAAGGGCTGAGGGGGGAAGTGGGTGGTAAGCCCTGCGGCTGGCCGGCATTCTGTTGTCTCGTTCGTCAGTAGGTGGTGCCTTCATAGTCATGTGTGGACATTCATGCGTGGTGACTGATATGTATGGGGGACACAAGCTGCAACCTGGGAAACTGTGCAGAAGACAGCATCTGAACTTGGACTGCAAGGTGAAAAAAAGAAACGAATCCATGTCGCCAAGACAAGAGAAGAGAAGAGGAGGTATCGGACAAGCACTTCGTCCAAGACTCAACTGTGTCTCCGTACCCATTCGTACAACAACTGACTTGGTACCTTTCCAGGTTTTCCTATCTACCTAATTAACTTACCAGGCCGGGATGTTTTCCCTACCTAGCTGGTGTATCCGTTTGGCTGGGTGTCACACGGGCCCCCGGCCGACCCCGTCCCCCGTCGACGCTGACCCTCGTCTCCCCGTTTATTAAAGCGCCTCTCTTCGATCCTCGCACTGCCGACAGCTCCCGGCGCATTGGAGGGGTTGGCCACTGGTCAACCGCCGAACGGGGGGTCTGGTACGTCAGGAGGAGGGTTGGGAGGGTTGCAGAACTCCCCTTTCAGCTGTCCACAGGCCCGTTCCATGTGCCCACCGCTTTTTCTCCGTGCCGTGGCCATGGCCACTCTGACGGTAACTGCCTCTTTCGTTCGAGGGTCTGCTTACACCGCATCTAAACCAGATATATCGTTAAACTATCGGTGTTTGGTGGCTGTGTGGTGGTACGGACCAAACCGGTTGGCTGACAAGCATGGAAGTCAGCAAGCAAGATCAAGGCGGGCCTAGATTGTGCTCCGTCGACGCTACAAACTGCACACAACAGGAGACCCAGCTCCTGCAAATGACCTGGCTGTCCCTTGAACGTTGCGTACGAAGTGCATACATGCATGATACGGCTAGATTTCAGCCTACCCAACGAGTTAGCCGTAGCCCCACCATTGGTTACCTCTATCGACGGCGTCCTAATTAAGGTACCTCCATAGGAGCAGACGAGGTTGCTTGCGTCAATCAATACAGTGTCCGAAGTGTGCCTCTAGCCAAGAGTCGCAGGTGACTTGTTGGTAAGTGCGTCAGACGGCGGCGAAAAAATTTGGCCGGACGAGGGGCCATAAAAAAGAAAGAAAAAAAAGTAAATAAAAAACGAAGAAGACGAGGAAGAGCGCCGAACTTTGCGCCACGACGAAATCGCATGGATGAGGGACGCGCGGGAAAGGAGGTGTAGAAGGGAAGGGAAAAAAGAAAACACAAAAAAAAACCGGAAATAAAAAAAGTAAATCTGACAGCCAATATCACATCAGACTGGGAAGGCGAGAACCAACACCAGGAAGGAAACAGGCACATCATCACCTCACACATCACGGAAGGACCCAAGGACCCCACGAATCACACTGATGACACTTCACACGCATATTTGTGTTCCATTGAATCCATTCTGCCTACCTAAGGTATGCATACCAAGTAGATGATATTGCCATGGTGAGGTAGCACTATAGCTGTACGTATCCGTACGAAGTAGTTGGGCTTAATTGTTCGCCTGCAGCTTGACGTTGGGCCCGGCACAAGGCGAGGCGGCCAACCAAAGAGAGGCCTTTGCGCTGTCTCGAGTCCCGCCTTTTTTTGCTCAATTTCAGCTTCTACTTTTTTTACTTTTTTTCTCCCTTCTCTCTGGACACACGCCAACCACTTCGCGCAAAGTCAGTGTCGGACGGCGAATCGGATCAAGATTTTCTTCCGCACCTCGAGTCTCTCCATTCACACCTCATCCGAGACACTCACGAATTGCTGCGTCGCGATCCGTCAACCCGCCTCCCGTTGCCCATCGTCAAGCACGAGAGTATCCAACCAGCGTTGTTCCACCTCGCTTGTACTGCACTTGCGGAACGAGGTACCTCAGGTGTGAAGGTGACAGGTAAGATTTCTCTTGATCTGAAATTGTTTCCTCGTTTCTCGCACTGAATATCTCTCGTGCTAACTTTTCAACTCTTCCAGTAACAATTTTTTCGGACTGTGCGCGCCTGCATCTATCCGCTCACTCGACCCATTGTCACCCGTTCCAGCAATTTTAACAAATCACCCCGAATAAGCCATGAAGAGCAAACGCGCAAGAGAAGCGACCGAGCCTGAGGTCAACCATGTCGACCCTGTCGAAGTTGAGGCCCCCTCCAAGAAGCGCAAGCGCACTGGCGACGAGGACTCAGCCGATCTGAATAAGGCCAAGAAGGACAAGAAAGAAAAGAAAGATAAGAAGGATAAAAAGCACAAGAAGGAATCTCGCAAGGAGCGCAAGGAGAAGCGCAAAGATCTCCAGGACCTCCCCGAACAGGACGACGACGAGGTTGACGAGAAGGTCACCCCCGCTACCAATGGAGGGGTGGCGGAAGACTCGCCGATGGCTGATGCAGCTTCCCAGCCTGCCGCTGCTCCTGCAGACGCCGCCGAGTCGGAGAAGTCCGCAAAGCGAGACAAGAAGAAGGAGAAGAAGGAGAAAAAGGAAAAGAAGCCCAAGGGAAAGCTACAGGACACCGATGCCGCCGCCAATGGGGATGTTGAGAACCCAGCCTCCACCGGCGACAAGAAAAAGAAGAAGAAGGACAAGAAGTCTTCTCAGGACGACTCCACCACTGCTAATACAGACGCCGACGCTGCGACTGATGGTGATGCCAATGCTGAAGAGGCAGATTCTGCCAAAAAGGACCGCCACATTGTCTTCGTTGGTAATCTCCCATTCACCGCCACGGCTGCGACAATCGAAGCCCATTTCTCCTCCCTCTCCCCCGCCTCGGTGCGCTGCATGAGCGACCCCAACTCCGATAAGCCCTGCCGTGGCTTCGCGTTTGTTGAGTTCTCAAAGGTCTGGCATATGCGAACTTGCCTTGACAAGTTCCACCACTCCATGTTCAATGACGAAGTCTCCCCTCCCCGACGCATCAATGTCGAGTTAACGTAAGTCTATCGTGTCTTCGCGCGTATTCGCGCTCTTCGCCCCTTTCCCAATTTCCCAGACCCGATAACTCTGTCCCACCCTCCCTCTCCTCAACTATGCTGTTTGTCTGCTGCATGTTTGTCCTACCCATCCTAGCACACATGTCTCTCATTTGGGCCAGAACTACCGGTCTGGACCCGGCTGCATGCGCCTTGCATACTCACCTCCACGCTCGTTTGATTCCAAGGATACTGTGCAAGCCCCCTTGAACACGTGGACATCCCTTACTGACTTACTTTATTTTTTCGTTGCAAACAGGGCCGGTGGTGGAGGCAAGACCAAGAAACGCAAAGACAAGATTATCGAGAAGAACCGTAAACTCGACGAGAACCGAACTAAGCGCATCGACCGTGAGAAGAACGCCAAGGAAGAGAACAAGGGCAACGGTAACAGCGCCACTGCGCAGCAACAGCACATGGAGGATAGCATTCACCCAAGTCGCCGTGCCCGCGTTCCCGGCGAATACTGATTGACTCCTGTGTCCATTTCTCTTCATCCGCGATCAGTAATTTCACATGTCCCTACGAGAAGCCCAGCGGGATGAAGGGCTGATTCATGTTTCACGAAATGACATCGTCACACAATAGAATTGGGCTGGGTTGGGTTTTTCTTCTTGGCTCACGGAGTACAAAAGTCATTTACTTGTTGTCATCCATGTATAGGTACTTGGACGCATGCACGCACATAGAGAGAGATACCCCAAGGAATTGGATGCTTGAACTCAAAAGCGGATAAAACTGGGCTTTCAGACCAAACCATTTAATCTTCGTTCACTTTCTCATTTCATTGAGAGCGTCTCCCCTCATCTCATTTACTCTCCACGCGGACCATAACAATCTCTTATCGTGCTCACCAGTCTGCTCTAGCGCTAACAGATATATGGGTGGTGGTGCTGCGCTGCCCCGAGAAGATGAGTATCAATGTTTGTACCCTCGAGGAAGAGATCAAGGAAGAAGAAGAACCCGGATAGTCAAACCAGTCTTCAGCAATACTAATCAGCAAAACAACTTACATGTTTACGAACATGACAAGGCGAACTTCTCTTTACAGACAGGAGGAGCCACCCTAGACCTAGCGGGCGATGCCTCAAGTCTCCACGAAGCGGCGCAAATTGAACCTTCCCGTGTTTAGGACGGCTCCAAGCCAAAGTCACCAAAGGGGAAACAACAATGAATGAACAAATCACTAGCATGAGGTAATAATTCTAGCTCCCCTACTCTTGCGTTCATCGCCATCTAGGCAGCAGCAGAACGTGACTCGACAGAAACAGGGGGGCGGGGGTGGCCTTGGTTCTCAAAACGCGAAACCGGTTCTTGAATTACTCGCAATGTCGCGGTATAAGCTCCTCCGTGGGGAGGTATACGGAAAAAAGGTCGAGAAAAAAAACAAATCAAGCAGAAACTTCATTCAAGAACCGTCTCGCAAAAAGACCATCCATCGTCATATGCATTTAGTTGTGCGGGAAAGAGTCCGAAGATAACCGTGAGCCGCCGTCTTAAATCGCCAAATTCGTCGTCGTGTCCAAGGAAAAACCATGGAATGTCATGTTGCGTTATTGAAATCAACTGCGCTCGCCAGTCTACAGAATCGAGCACTTCTTCTTAGTTTGCTTCGAAGGTTGAGGTCGGGGGTTGAGCACAGCCCTATTGAAGTGTGAGTGGACATGACGAAAGGAGTGCAGGGAGATATCAACTGACCGGATAGCCTCGTCAAAAACGCTCTTCAGATTCCTTTGGGTAAGCGCAGAGCACTCGAGGTACTTGTAGGCCTTAATCTCCTTGGCGCAAACGAGAGCTTGTTCATACGATACGGGCTCCATACGCTTCTGGCGGAGAGACTCGAGAGTGGAAGCATCTTCCCTCAGATCAAGCTTGGTGCCGACGAGGATGATGGGGATGTTGGGCGCATGATGATCAATCTCGGGGTACCACTATTCGAGCTGCGTTAACAATCGATCCCGCGACAGATGCCATGAGGTTTGTGGGGCTGCGTCATCGTACCTTGGCCTTGACGTTATCGAACGAGGGGGGGCTGACGATGGAGAAGCAGATCAGGAAGACGTCGGTCTGGGGGTATGAGAGCGGGCGCAGTCGGTCATAATCCTCCTGACCAGCAGTATCCCACAGTCCGAGACTGATAGGCTTGCCATCGACCATTACACTAGCCGAGTAGTTGTCGAACCTATATCGCGAATCGAATCAGCCATTTGGTCATTGGATCAACAAATTTGGACACCAACACAGTTGGGATGTATTCGCCGGGAAAGGCATTCGTGGTATAGGAAATAAGAAGGCATGTCTATGTCGAGCGTCAGCGAACGGGCGCGGGTATCGATTTTCGCCCATACGTAGGCGATTCTGGAGAGGTGGTTGGACGGACCTTGCCGACAGCACCGTCACCGGTGACCACACACTATCGCAGCGGTCAGCAAAACGGCAAGCATTGTATGGGTGTAGGATGGTCGCCGCAAACCTTCAAAGACTGAACCCCAGGCTGAGCCATTGTCGCAGGATCCTATGTAAACGACGTGTTTCTAAATGATAGATGTGGCCGACGGTCGAGATGGAAAGAGAAGATGGTCAACTAGAGGGTCTCGAAGCTGTCGTGCGTCTGGAGAACTCGCTGGCGGAGAAATGAGGGGGGTGACGATGGACGGATTCGGTGGAGGGTTGGAGGATGGTCGACGGTGGGAAAAGCGACGAAAGCGGAATCAAGTCGAGTCGATGGAAGAGTTTCAAAGCTGCATAAGGGTCAGAAGGAACTTGACACAAGCTGGGTCGTGGTTCACGCGTTTTGTGCCGCAGGCAAGGTGAGGCCACAGGAGAAGGTCAATGATCGGAGCGATCCACTGGACCACTTCTTGCTGCTGGGCTGGGGCTGGCTGATGGGCGATGGGGATTGCACAGAGCACAGTCGACCGCCCGCCAGAATGGCGCCCACAAAAGCACACCAGGTTAGCCACCAATACCACCACTGGCCATTGGAGTCTTAGCCTAGCTAGCCTCTTGGGACAGCCAGCCCGTTCACTAGCCTCAGTGTTTTGGGGCGGATGGGACAAGGGGCTCGATTGCACAGGGCCCAGCCAGGCCAACAACCGCCTAGGATAGGATCCTTGAGCCGCTGGGAGTCGGAGCTTCTGGATGCGACCGGGGGTTGTGTAGCTGTTGTGGACGCCGTGGGAAGTGGGTGGGGATGCCACGGGGCGGGCCAAGGCGAGAAGAGGTCCAATGAGGGGAGAGAGACTCACGGTATCGGTGGTATCCTTGAATGGTTGAAGGGAGCTCAGCTTTGTGTGTGGCTGGAGGTCGCGCCGTTGATGGATGTGAGACGGCGAGATAGGCGCGAGGAATGTTTAGGCAGCGGAGATAGAGGGCGTCTCGGGGGAGTAGGGAATGATGATTATGAGGGAGATGGAGGCGGAGAGTGTGAAAGGAGAAGAATCGGTCTTAACCAGAAAGTCAAGCTCAGCCAGAAGCAGGCGAGTGGACTGCTTTGGGGACGGTGGAGCCTGAGGTGGCCGTGGGGATGGGGGGAGGGATGGTGGAGGGCGGGAGGGACGAGGTTTAGAGGTGAGGGTGAGGGTGAGCAGGTGAGTCTGGGATGATGGGAGCAGTATCCGTCCGGCTTGTTTGTTGTTTTTGTTGATGTTGCGAGGATGGGTTGATGAGTGGACCTGGAATCTTGTTGGTGGCGGGCGTAGAAGAGAAAGGGAGAAGAGGTTCATCAGATGGAATGACAAGGGACGAAGATATTTTTGGAGGGAGGTGGTGAAGCACAATGATAAATGGGCTGGATCATCCTTGTCTCAAGCGATATGTCACGACAATATGACTTGTCCTATTTTATTGGTTTTAAATGCTAATAAGGATGACAGTTTAAGACAAAGGCAATAGTTCTTAGACAATGAATGGGACTGATTAGCGTAATGTTGTTTGTTGGCCGGCTGCTTGTCTTCTTTTGGATGTTGGTATTGGAATGATGATGAGTGATGTGAAGAAAAAAAAAAAAAGAACGACGAGGGGGAGGAAGCAAGGAGGGGGGTGGTGGCTAAGATGGTGGCGCAACCAATCGAGGGGGAGGGGCTGGACTTTGCAGGAACAAGAATCATGGGCTTCCATTGTGGAATACGAAGTTATACATGTAACTGACGACGTACAAAATCAAAGTATGACAGTAACAAAGCACGAATAGACGCCGTGACGAGTGACGCAGATCCTGGGCGGTGCGATGCGTCCATTGGTGAGATGACCCCTGGGCAGCCAACACAACCTGTGCCTCCCTTTGGCGGCGCTTAGATGTTCTCGTGGATGTTGGTGCTGGTTTTCTATGGTTCGGTCATGACGACTTGTTTGGAGGCATGGCCATATCACTCAACGGCTATCAAACCGTCTGGTTACCGTAGCCGTCCAGGGGTTTGGACTCCCACACCATGAGATAACAGACAGGTAGTAGTCAAGTCAAGTTTCTGCTTAGGCATTTTAGCCTGGAGGTTGGTGTTTAGAAGCGCCGACTATTAAATCATGGTTAATTACCTTACCTAACATAACTGATGGCTGGTGCGCAAGGACATGCATGGTGTGGGAATGATGTAATTCGCCCTCTCTCCATTAAGATCCTGGATGTTTGATCATTGACGACGCTCGCACCACCCAAATCCATGCCCTGTCGAGGCTGGAACTTGACGGCATCTTTTCCATTGCAACAAGAGACACGATATTTAGCGATGACACGCGTTCTATTCGTAAATACTTCGCAGTCCTGGCCAGTCACCGGATGAGCAACCTCCCGTCCTCACCTTTCTTTCACCTGAACCCCTCGGCTTGTATCAGAATCCCCCCGGCGACTCAAGCACCCTTGAGTTGCATGGGTTTTGACAATGAAACATTTCCGGGACAGGCAGGTAGGCAGATGAGCCCAGCCGTGGTGCCGAGGTGAAACATGGAGGCAAGGAATCATTCCGTCGCTCCAAAATCCCCGAGACCGAGTCACGGAGAAGGCAGTGTTGGAGCATTCCATTAAGCGACACATTCCGTCTTCTTCGGAACATTCGACAGCTTGTGACTTAGAATGCGGCTCTGTGCAACCACCCCGCTATAGCACTTACTCTCAGGTAGGTAGCCGCCGCCGAGATGGACACTTTCAGTGCCGATTCGATATTCCACACCTATATGGAGCTGTCCTCACCTAGGGCGGGTGGCGCTTGCATCCTGCGACGCTGATATCGCAGCACAACATGGCGACTCAGACCACTTGGAATATTCTCACGACATTTGGTGATGGTGTTGTGGTCTCTGGAGAAATAATTCGGCGGCTCTCCGTGCCTGGGTTGTGTACGAATATGCATCCCTGTGGGTCTGTGCCGCCCCACCACTTCCAGCTCCAGAAGCCTATGATTGTATAGGCGCGTCTTCGCGTTCCCACTTTGTAGCTTCAACTTACATCCATCATGACCATATGCCTACGAGATCCATTCACGCCATCCTCCAACGAATCCCCGACCGCTCCTAATTGAAGAAGTTCTAGGCAAATTCTGCTTTGTTCCTGTATTGTGGTCGTCTCAAAGTCCCAACTTCAATTGTGCGCAAATTGGTTTCCCAGCGGTCCCAAGCCGCAACCCCCTCACTGCCGCCATGAACAACACTCCCAATGCCCGAACGCCGTCGCGAACTCCTCGTCGCGGCGACCCTTCCTCCGCCCGGCGTTCCGTACACACGCCTCTCGATCGAACCGGCCCCCGCCAGGTCCTCAACTCTGTCCGCCGCGGCATTGATCCAGCATCCGCCACGCAGAGGAACAATGCGCCCACACCTCACGCCAAAGCTGCACACAACGCGCTGGAGCAGCGTCGTACGAAAATGTTTACTCCTGGAAAGAATAGGCGTCGGAGCCAGATGCAGGATCGTGATACGCCCATGGGCATTCTGCGCAACCTTAGCAGAGCGCTCGCGCCCGCCAGCCAGCCCATTCCGTCATCTTCTTCATCTCCTGGAGACAAGTCGGGCATTGCACCGATAGCAGAGGATAACGATGAGGACGATGATCTTTACTACGACAACGATGATGATGACGATTTGCCGATTGATAGACCGCGCCTATCTTTGCCTCTTGATGAGGATGAGGATGATGACTCGGATGAAGACCTGCGCCCACCACGGCTATCGCAAGTTGATGAGGACAACTACACAGTTCAGTCTGTTGAACTACCGAGACGATTCAGCCAAGCGCCTTCTAGGTTATCACGGGGGAGTTTCGGCAGCGATGGCGTCAGTAATCTTTACAACCCGGACGTCACGGAAGAGATTGGTCAACAGTCGGACTTTTTCCCCAACTTTCTCGAAGATCTCCAAGCTAGAGAGGCAGACGATGACCCAAGTCTTGAGAGGTAAGCCATTGCAAGACCAGGGGTACTCTTGCTGTTGTCTAATCGATAATGATAGGTTCGACCCTGACCAAACACGGCGGATGACCCTGGGGCATGAAAGCTTTAATCTTGATATGCCTGTTGGTATCGAGGAACAAACCACCTTCCTCATGTCGGAGCCAGGCGCCGATGTTCCTCAAACTTCACCCATCATTGAGCGATCCGTCACCGACGCCATGGCAGCCGAAGCACAGCAGGAACCTGCAGGCGATATCGTACTCGGAGAGTCTGATTCGGATGGAGGTGCAGGTGGTGCCGATTTCGACAATGAAGTCTTCGACTATCCCGTAGAAGGATTCGACGATCACAGCTCCATAATTGAGGAAGAAACTTTGAGGCCAGAGATCGAGCCTGAGCCAGTGCAGGCGAGCTCAAAAACGAAATCATCACTCAGGGCCCGAAAGAAGCAAAAGCGCATATCGAAATATGGCGTTGAGTATCCTGCGCTTCCTCCGTCCTTCGTGAAGCGGGTTGCACAAACGGCCTTGCAGTCCTCAGGACTCAGCAACCACCGCATCTCACCGGATACTCTTGAAGCGCTCTCGCAAGCGTCAGAGTGGTTTTTCGAGCAGCTGGGAGACGATCTTGGCGCATATGCAGACCACGCCAAACGCAAGACGATTGAAGAGAGCGATGTCTTCACACTCATGAAGAGGTAAGTAATGGGTATCGGCTCTTTGTTCTTTTTATCCAAATTCTAATATTATCGTACAGGCAACGCCAGGTCGGATCCCGATCCACCGTCTTCTCGCTGGCACAGAGGCATCTCCCACGGGAACTCATCCAGGAGCTGAGAATGCCCGTTCCACAGCCTACCAAGCAGCGCCGTACCAAGAGGACGCGGACAGACGCCGAAGAGGACGTCACAGAGTATACATGAGTAATAATTCTTGGTTCTTCTTTTACACGGGACATGAATGGGTGGTTTTTATAGCACCTTTGGTTCTACAGGCGCTTGGAACGGGCAACGCGGCGCGCAATGTCTGTTGATGGCTTCTTGACCACCATCCACAACATGATGGAGGTGGCTGCACAAAGGCCGTACCTGCAGCAACCTCGTTAGAGATATGAGGGCAAAGGGGAAAACGGCGACGCCGAGGGATAGGGACATACCATGTGAAGATGTACTGGGCATGGTTGTTACGGAGGTTCACCTCTGCGGCACGGCCGTAAGGAATACCACGAGTCTCATAGTCGATCATCTGCATGAATTCAGGTTCTGCGAAGGATTAGTTACGGAGGATGAAGAGCTCCCCCTCGGCGGAAGAGAAGGCCGGTTGTTGAATAACGGAACATACCCATAGTGGCCTCAATCCATACCGGTTGGCTGCCCGTCAGCTCAGCCATCTGCTTGACATCAGGGAAAAAGAAGTCGCCCCTCTCAGGTCTGTTCTCCGGCGTAAACATGTTCTTCTTCCATGGCTCCCGCAACAAGCCTTCCACCGTAACTTGGCCCGTAGGCAGCCCGTCCGGCCGCGTCCTTTGGTTCCGGTGCTTCTTGTCGATCCAGCCGCGGTTCACGAGAATAGTCGACCCGCCCTCGCGCTCCAGCGGCGTGACAACCATGTACCCGTCCGTGCCGTCGCGCATCCGCGGGCCCACGAGCATCTCCTTGTCATGCCGGAAGCGCCCCGTCGCCGTCACGCGGCGGTAATCGAAGTCGTGCACGGCATCTGGGTCGACCGTCGGCGGGAGGGGCAGCGGATCGCGCACGAGACGGTCTTCGAACTTGGCAATCAGCTCGGTCTTCCAGCCGAGCCGCTGGACTTGCCACGTCCCGAGAATGAAGGCAGTGATTGGGATGATGGCTGCACGACGGTTGTTAGCGAAGAAAAAAAAAGTGGTTCGACGACGGTGAAAAGGGAGGCGTACCGAGAATGATGAGGCCGGGGCCGTGACGCTTCCCTGCGCGGACGAGCTTGGGCGGACCATCGAGGATGGAAACGAAGTCCGGGTCTTCGGCGGGCTGTTTGCTGGTGTTGCGGCGGAAGGCAGACGAGTTGAAGGATCTCGGGGCGGGCGCGGGCCGGACGAAGCGGACGCAGCGGGGAAGCTGCCTCGACGCCCTTAGGGTCCGTAGCAGGATGTTCTGCGGCGCATTCATTGTCGGCGAAGGGGAGGGCCGCAACGGGCGCGGAGTGTGTTCAATTGGCGATTGGCGTGGGGGGAGGTGTTGGAGTTGAAAACTGCAGGTGGGCGGGTTTCTCGTGATGATGTCGTTGTCGGCCGTGCGACGGTGGGAAGCGGGAGCTCCACTGGGCAGAGGGGCACGAATAGCTTGTGAATGGAACATTGAAGCTTCACCATAGAATGAATATCTACCTACCTAGCTAAACAACTACCTAATAAAGACAGGACGTTTTCCCGTTGGGTCAATTTCAATTGAAATTCTCGCACCTCCTACTGTCTTCGTGTATCATGACAGTTTCTCTCACAAAATCCATGCAAATCTTCGTCCCTTCCATTCAGTCACACCAAACAGCTATCGACAAGGCCAGATCCAACTAGCTTTGTTGCAGTGCTGGTTCGAACCATCAGTTCAAGGAGAGTAAAGAGTGATAGCGTTACCAGTTCTAAAAAAACAGAAACAAAAAGAAATCGATGACACCACTTGACAATGCTACCTGGCAGTGTCCAGATACCAAAATAACGATCGCCTCAGCGGTGTTCCAGGTCATCCATCCACCGATCGCTGTTATCGTTTGGTTGCTTACCAGATCCTAGGTATCTAGGGGAAGGGAAAGAACTTCAGGCCATCCCACTCCTCGTAGTCGCTGAGGAACAGCCCCAATATGTCTCTGTTTTGTAGGAGTCTGCAGACTTCCTCTTCATGCGTTCCGTTGCGGCAAAACTCTCGGCAGTCCTAGGCAAGTATTAGTAACTATGGCCAAGTAGCCGGGGCATTTTCATCAATCCTACCTCATCACAGTAGGAAAACATCTGACAACCAGCACAGCGAAGCGTTGCTCTTTTCGCGCCACACGCGTGGCAGGAGTGGAAGCCTTGGGAGGGGTTCGAGAATCGCTTCACTTGATCGCTCACATGCATGAGCTGCTGCAATCCAGCGGGGAAGATCTGGCGAGGAGAATAGGTCAGGAATGTACCGCCCAAAACTGATAGACTGGTAGCACAGCAACTCACGGTAAACTCATTGGGGAGTGAAATCGACAGCCCGGTGACGCCGTCCCCAAAAACATTGCGCACAGGGTACAGCACGGCAATGGTGGTTCCAATCCGAGGAGGGATGATGGGAAAGAAGTCTCTCCCGTTGCTAGGGTCGGCAAAGGCCACAGGGATATTTGGGTCGCCCGGCTTGAGGCTGCTGTCGCGGACCGTCAAGATAACCTGGGGGAAGGTCGATACGACTCCGACAATCTCTCCTAGGAACAACCAAGTGCGTCGGAGCAGAGGAACACTTTTCGGGCCCTTGGCGCCATAGAAGTGCAAGTCAGGGTCAAACGCGTGAACTAGGGGCAACTTGCTGAAGGGAATGGAAATCTTGTGGTCCGCAAAGTCGGCATACTTGATTGGGAACCGGAAAGTTGGCTCGACGCCCTCTCGCCAAAGCCAGTTCTGAAACTCGCCACCAGAGAGATCTTTGGGGATGTCAGAGAGGCACGTCTGCCATTTGCACCAAGTTCCCATCATGTGATGGAACGAGGGATGCAGAGCACCGCTCTGGTAATGAGCAACCACGGGATGGTCCTCGCCCAAGATGATTCTAGCTCGACGAGTCGCGAGCTCAAAGAAGGTCCTGCCGCGTGCTAGATCGCTGCAAGCAATACACAAGAGGGCCATTGAGGCGAAAGCGTCAGGTGCATAGACGGAGAACAGGTTGTCCTTGCTGAGGAGGGCCAAGGCTCTGCGACGAGACTGCAGGCGATGAATTGGCGCCTGGATGTTCAAGATGGAGTTTTCGTAAATGTGTCGCACCTCGGCGAGCCTCTTGTCGCTCTCGGCTTGAAGAGCTGGCGGCAGAGTGCACAGGCTGCAGCTGCAAACAAAGTTGCGCTCGCTCAGCAAGACATCCTGGCGGATCTTCCGAATCGAAGGAATATCCGCATGCCTGCCAAGGTAGGAGATGCAGATCTCTTCACCCTTCGCAATGTCTCGGCAAGCATGAACCGCCATCTTTTGCGATTTCGAGTTCCACGCGGCATGGGCGTTGTTGTTGCAGGCGTGATTCATGCGAGAGATGCTGAGGAAGATGCCCATTCTGCTCTCGTTCAACTGCAAAGAGTTGGACCGGAGGATGTTGTGAGCCGCATCAGACGACAGGTTATCTGGGTTATGAAGACTAAAGACAAGGCCTTGTTTGCTCGGGTCGAGGTCGTCCATTGCCTTAGTGGCATCCTCCTTTGTGAAGTTTGACAGGGGGTTTGCAATGGTGAGTATAGGGTCTTCTTCACAAATGCGCTCCCCCATGGCGATATCGCGGACCGCAACATGCCCTTTGCCTCTTGTAGGGACATCTTGGATGATGGAGGCCGGGACCTGCGGCATGTTTCCAGTGAGGAGGGCGTGGGTGAAGGTAGCCCGGGGGATGGGCGCCATGTTGGTAGCAGCCATGCTGAGATGAAAGGTACAAGAGATAGGTGATTGGGGCAATCAAGGTTGAAAGGCGAAGGGCAAGAAGGCGATTACCAAGACAGACGGATGTGTTGAGCAAGTGAGAGCAAGAACGTGGAGGGAGTGGGAGGACGAAGGTGAGGAAGAAAACAACAGAAGAGCGAGGAATAGGCGACGCGACCTCAGTTATTATTCGTTTCATCCGGTTTTACGATTGATCGTATAGGTCCTTTTTTTCGAGTGGTTGCTAATAAGGAGCGTCAACTAGCTATTGGCGGTTTCCTGCAGTAGTCGACAAACGCGACCAAGCAAACAGTGCCCGCGTGCAAACGCTTGCCTGCATCTAAAACTATGCATCCTGCAGGCGTTTCTCTTTTCAGCTGCTCTATGGACGGGGTGTCAGTTGATCATGAATCTAGGGCGGTCCATTATGGCGAGAATGCAGCTTGCCGTGTAACTATGACTCTTCCTAATCATCACCCTCTGGCCTAGGCGCGAAGGCGAGCTGCCGTTGCACAACCAAAACCCACTCACACTCAAACGCCAGCTTTGCAATTGTGGTCAGATACACGGGAGACGCTGGCGGGCTGGACTCGGGTGAGCTTCCTTCCCCCTATCGCAAGGAAGGAGACTGACATCGTGTGACCACTTCTAGGCCAACCTGTAAGCAGCCATGCCTCCTGGACCTTCCTCTCCTTAGCCATCTTGCAAGCAAGTGGCACATGCAATGGCTCAAACTCCCACGACTTGTTCGAGCATAATACGCAGAGTTCGGGTGTATGAGCCTTCGGCTTATGAGGACAGCAGAGCGCCAGGTGAGCTCTTACTCGTTCAAGAATGAAGACCGCCTCAGTTCAAGCTTCAGGTCCAATACACCCAAGATTTTATCCTCTTCGCGAAACTGGCTGTGGTATTCCTCGAGTTGGAGTGGCCTGCGCCTGTTTGACGGAACGAAATTCTCCGAGGTCTCACGTAGTACAAGTCTGCCTCGCGGACAGAATAGTCCACATTGGGCGAGGGTGATGGAACTGGCAATTGGTACGGTGCGACCTCCAGCTCGTCCTGACCTGAGCTACGAGAGCCATCTTCGCAAATCGTGAGGGGCTCGGCCGACTTATACTGGAGGCTTCTTTTGGGGAGATTGATTGATGGTGACTCGCATCTCGGAGATCGGAAATATGTCCTGAGCTCCTCAGGCGATGTGTGATCTGATTCTAGGGATGATTGACGAGGGGATTGCGTTGAGTTTGATGAGCTCGATATACTGATTCTTTCGAAATTACTCCGCCTCTGAATGGACAAATTGGTTCTCGTAGTTGGCCGTCTGTGCAGCTGTCGAAGGCCGTATATCTACATCCTCGTCAGCAGCAGGCACATACGAGTAAGGGGGTGTGTAACCATACCTGGGGCTGCTCTTCCTGGCTAGACCGGGCATGCGACTGGAGTGATGTCGGTGTGCTCCTGATTTGCCAAACTGGGCTTGCAAGCTCGATCATCTCGCGTATTGATGGCACGAGGAACAGTGCGGTCAAGACGAGGGCGTGGAAGACCAAGATTACGTATCCGACCCCGCAGCGAGCCTCGAATGTGGACAACCCTCGTATCATGACAATATCAAGTAGGAGGACGAAGAGTCTCGCGCCGATCACCATCGATCCTGTTGTAAGCAAGGCAGTCATAGGCCAAGCCCAGGTCATCAAGCCGAGCTGGACAATTTCACAGCCAAGAAAGATGAGAAGCTGTGCTTTTTCAGCAGCCTGGAAGCCGCCAATAGCCACTCCCCGTGCAAACAGAAGCGCAAACGTTGCCAAAGTATACAAATCTTGAGTTCGCATCGTAGAATCGTGCTCAATGATGAGGTAGCCCATGTTCTGCGGGCTTCTCATCGACAACCCCCACCAACATGCGACAAGGACAAGGCAAATGACGAGGCTTGAGGCTATTGTGTAATACTTGGGGAAGAGGAGGATCCAATCAAGCTGATATGTTGCCCATGCCACGATGGGGAGGAGAAAGTAACTGAGAAAGACTCGCAACGCGACCCAAAGAGCTGCCTTTTGTCGGTCCAGGGTCGAACTTTGGAGAGACCAGAAGCTTGTGTCTCGAAACCAGTCGCGGGTCCATCTTAGATTGAGTCCGACCTGAATGATGCCGAAAAGAAGGAAGAAGATGACAACGGCGAGCGTGATGATGTTAGTCCAGGTAGGCATGGTGACTGGCGCACCAATGACTTGAGTCATGATTTCCAGCCCAGGCGTGCCGCCAAGAGTGCCATTGACCTCGTAGATTCCATCATTCACTCCAGAGTAACCCGAGTCTCGGATGGCAATGCCGCGCCGAAGCATCAACGCTGCCCAGCTAGATAGACTAACAACGGGTTGGAGAAAACCAGGATATCTCAGACTGAGGGCTCCAGAAAAGAAGATGAACTGGACGTACGATAGGCAGTCGGCGATTCTGGTTAAGTGTGCTCGGCTTGACCCGTACGCGCTTGGCTGGTTTTCATCATCCTCTTGGACGCGACCCAGACTCAATATCTCCCGCCAGCACGCAGCAATTAATACCACGACGAATATGGTCAGCGGCCCCCAAAGGCAAATGGCGTACATGGTTGGGCCAATGCTCGGGGTTAGAGAACCTGTCAAACAGGCCACTTGTAAACCATCGGCATTGCGCACGTCGACCTTGATCTGGAAGGTGGCCAACGGAGCCGGACGGCTGACGTTGAAAAGAGCTTTCGTCCAAGAGTTTGTCGTCTCCGAGCCCTCTGGCACCCAAGGTGCGTGATAGCAGGACATATCAGCAATTGCTCCCGAGTTGTGATGTGAGCCCCCTGGGGCTGTCAAGGTAAAGCCAATGGAGACATTTTGGGCAAGAAGGCGTTCGCATGAAGCTCTATCATGAAAAGAACTGGCGATCCGAAGCTCTAATTGGGTTATACTGTCCCCGATATCGAGAGACACCCAAAGGCCTTCAAGATGGAGTGGAGGGTCGGTTGAGACATGGTGTTGGTCAGAGGCCGCCAAAAGGGGGCCGCAATCCTGGTACTGCACATATGCAGTGAGACTTGGGGGCACCAGGGACAGAATGAGGGTGACGATGAGAAAAGGACAAAGAAAAGAAGGCGAACTCATGGCTGATTCCGATAGCCCATGCTCATCGGATTATTCGACTCCTTCCTCCTTGCGAGATGGACGAGAAAATTTGAAACGCGACGATCATGGCCTGGAAAGTGGTTCGAAGTTGACTCCTTCCCCTAAAATGGGAGTGACGTTGCAAGCACCAAGTGGCGGGCAGGCTCCATTTTTGTTTTCGCAAGTGGAAGTGCCAGCTCAGATCTCAGACCTCAATCTTTTCAAAACTGAGCATCAACGAATTGTTGGCATCTCGACTCTACCTATGCAGAATAGACCATCTCTGATGCGTTCATGCGAATCTCGACCCAAACCGTTTTGCCAACAATTCGTATCCGAATAGTATCTACAGACCGAGGTGTCATGTGGACCCTTGATCGGGGAACTCGGCTCTGCGAGCGCGCAAGGAATCCATCCACCTCGACTTGAAGCCGGTCGAACCTGAAACGGCTCGACATCTTGGTGACAAAATCTATTGGTAGCATGTTGCTTGGTGTTCAGGTACGGACAAGGTATGCTCCAAGTTGTGCTCATCACCGTGTCGAGCTGAGCCTATGCTGTATTAGCACACTCAACTAAGAGCATTTCCCGTTAGCTGACAAGCCACATTCCCAATTCTGCCTACAAGGCAGACAGGCTGCCCTCTCTTGTTCACACTCTGTCTCTTCCATCGCAAGCGCTATACGAATTACGAACACAACATACGCATCCGTACAAAGTAGCTACATGGATTGTGCAACATGCGTAGGAGGTCGCACAGCCTCATTCACAAGCTAACCATGACTGAGACTGTCACTGTTCGTCTTCCTTGTCGACCCTGTTTCCCCTCGTTCTCAATCAAGAGCCCTGATTCCATTCATCATCGCAATCAAGAACACATGCAACAATGGAGCCCTTCTCAATCGCTGCTTCAGCCATAGCTCTGACGGAAACTGCTACAAAGGTAAGATAAACCCATTAACAAACAACCAGGGCCCATTTCTAACACCCTCTCCTCAGCTCACTTCGTCCCTCGTCAGTCTAGTTCGCGCCCACCTAACAGCCGAGTCCCGCATCACTGCCCTCTGCAGCGAGCTTACTCAATTGACTGGCTTTCTCGAGTCCGTCGAGAAGACACTTAAGGGTTATCGTAAATACGACTTCACATTGGTAGATGAGCAACTATGGGAACGGAGTGATGCCGCCATGGCAGATTGCAAGACTACCCTTGAGGAGTTGGAAATCTTAATCACCAAAATCCAGAGCCATACCCAGCCAAGAGGTTTCGCCTGGAGAACCCGCGCAGTCGTCGATCTGAGTTTGTATGGCACTGAGATTGCTTCGTCTCGCGACAAGATTCATCAGTCCAACTGGTCACTGCAAACAATTCTGCATACCATGACGATGTTAGCCACTCTCTTTTCACATAAGCAATGGCCTTGGCTAACCATCAACCAGATCACTCCAGTTCAGAAACATGAGTTGGAATACCACGGCTCACGACACCGTAATGGCCGAATTACGACAGCTCAGGACAGCCATCGATGAAACCTTCCATGCTTCTTCTCGCCCTGCGGGTGGCTTCTCCAACCATCAATCTGACTCTGGCATGGCCCGCAACATGCAGCGCTTAGCCGAAGCCGCCCGCCACTTTTACTCCTCGGCCAGCTCCACGGCCAGCAGCACTCAGAGCGAACGAAGTAATGTGAGCATCAATGGTGAATTTCCTGACTCACGACGAGAGCGAGTCAAGGATTATGTCGACCAGCTTCAAGGTACAACACAATGGTCGAGTTCTTCCCCTACTCCTCCACTACGCAACTTGGCTCACCACAACCAACGGCGCCCTCTACCCACGCCTGATCGGATGAGTCTCTTGGATGAAGACGATGTTGACGCCGAGTTTGATCGCCTCTTCCTTAACGGCTTGCAAGAATTGGCCTCGGCCAGTATGAAGAACCAGGACTACGCCAAAGCCATTGAGTATATCAAGGAGGCCTTGAAGCGACCAAACTCCTGCAAGGAAGAGTCTAACCAGCTCCGAATCCAGCTAGCTTGCTGCCTCCTTTTCCAAGGTGCATGGGAAAAGGCAGCACCTATCATCACCAAGCTATCCGACTCTGATGCAGAGCAAGACTTGGTGGTTTGCAGCCTTCTCCATGCCTTAGCACTCGCTTACCTGCTAGACTATCGTTTCGATGATGCCATGATGGCATGTAAGAAGGAAATCCAAGGAAAAAGGAGACTCCGCAACAAGAACTGTGACAACTGGATTGAGTACAGCGAGGCACTTGCGCTGTATGCCACAATCTTTCACGTACAAGGCGACTACATCCGCGCCGAAGTACTTCGCCGACAGCTGCCTGATAATTTTACCTATGTTCATCCTGCGAATGAGATTCAATACCTACAGAGCAAGTCAAATCTCCTTGAGCATGTTCTTGCAGATGATCTGCCGCATTCGCACGACATTATCGAACTCGACGCTGGCCCTATCAATGTTCAAAACCAGACGGTCTCGAGAGCTGGCACCTTTGCCACTTCGAATTCCTTGCGAGAGAAGGTGATGCAGTATAACAGATATGAAGAAGACACAATGAAAGAGGTTACATTTGTCGGGTCAAGCATGCCGCCGTCACCCATAGATGATGTCGAAGCGTCCTCGCCGATTTCACCTACGAGGGGGTCGCCACTTCGTCGTCGTCTTACTCGCCTTCTTGGATCTCACTCCCATCGAAAATCTGCCAGTCCAACATCGGAAAAGCTACAGGACGATGAGGCAGATCTGGGCGACACCGAATCCGTCGGTCTTCCAAGCCCAGGCTCGTCGCTACGACGCAGGAATGCCACATGGTTCATAAAAAAGTCCAAGACACTTCTCAGAAAGCGTAATATATCTTTGAACCCCGTGAAGGAGATTGAAACATGTCAGAAGAGTGACTCTGGGGTGGAAGTTTGTTTTCCAAGCTTGCCGGAGCGGCGTCGCCCGCCGAGTGTGTTCTCATTTGACGCCTCTGAGGAGGAAGACATTACCTGCCCACCGCTAGAACACTATGGTGATTCTCTTGACTCTCTTCCCTTGAGTTGTCAATCAGCCATTCAACGCCCGGGCTTCTCCCTGTACGATCCTGGCTACGCTGGTCCCAACGATGATCCCCGAGGTCAACCTCTATTGGCAGAACTTCGCGAAGGGGACCACATGCCCGACGATGGTCCTTCTGCTGGCTGTGAGACGCATAAAATGCCATCTCCGGAAATGCGAAGTAGCACTGTCGCTGATGGAGTCATTGCAACCTTACTTGCTGCCTCTTCGTCTTCTACAGCACCAGAAAGCATGCGAAGTGCTTTATTGGAAGCTGCAACCATCTTGGCATCTGTGCAGACGATCCATGATGTGGACACCCTCCGCGCTCGCAGACTTGATCTAGAGATACTGTTAGACCGCTTGAGGTCAATGAACAATAACCTGCCCCTCATTGAAGATTTTTCCAGGGTCATCAAGGACCTTGAATACAGAGAGACAGCTGCATTTGAGGGCATGGAAGATTCTGGATACGAAAGCCTAGATGATGGTTCCAATTCCACCAGACCGGCACCGGCTCGATTCCCCAGGCTGAGAAGACATAATGCTGTACAAAACACATCAGTTCTGAGACGGTCTTTTTCTTGGGTAGCAGGTTCTGAAGATGCTTACACTGCTGAAGCCAACCGGCATGCCAGCCTTCGACCTGCAGATGACACTTGGCCTTGCACAAACCAGGTCTATATTCACACACCTGAGAGAAACGGTAGCAGTTTCTCGTCGTCTTCTCATATTCATAGCATCGGGAATACTGAAACGACAAATTATGAGCATACGACGAGTGATCTAGACTCACAACTAGTCGATTCAGGGTACTCTGAGCGAGAGAGAAGAGTTGCGTCCCACTCAAGGACTCAAGCTGGGTGGGACTGGCATCACGACTGGGTGGCTGTCTAGGAAGGGTCGGTGTATTTGTACGGAGGAAATTATGTCCATTTACTTTCTGTGTATGAATGGGTTGACTGCTAATTTGCATGGCTTCAGATCCCATTTGGGCTTGCTGCTCGTGTGCTCATGGTTTGTCACTTTTTGGGGGTTAAATCTTCGAATATTTGCCTTTTAGTTTATTCAGACGAGCGTAGCATGGTTTGAAATGAAATCTGGTTTTTATTTCTTCAAGATTCCAATTGATCTATTGTGCCCTGTACCATCGTCTTGATTTGCTCCCACCGACTCCTTAGCCACTCTCGTTGTATATCCAATCCCACCTCTAGTCCATCTATCCTGCGTAGAGCCTTCTCAATGATGCTTAGATATGAGTTTAGTGCGGTCAAGAGTAAATCGTCCACTTCCACCTGCGTCGAAGCCCCATCATCTTCCGCGTCGAAGAACCGCTGCCACTGTCTGGGCGTGCAGCACAGCATGCGCAGCGCGACCTGCGTGCGGTGACAACCCAGCGTTTGGTCATCCAGCGTATAGCGACCCAAGAACCCGACACTCTTCAGGTCGCTGCGCTGCGTCTTGTTCAGCATGGGGATGATGACGTCGTCCAGATGCACTTCGTCCCAACGGTTCGTGTCGAGGATGAAGCCGTACTCGGTCAGTAAGAAGTCGTTGGAATGGGGTCCGTATGAGACGAAGACTTCCTCGCCCGCCTTGTAGACACGATCTGCTGCGATGCTGTATCCCATGGCAGTATATGAGAGTTGACAGCCTTGGTCAGCGTGGTTAAAGAGATCGGCAGCCGGCATGCAGACCAGCCGATCAGCCTGTGGATACGTCTTCATCTTGGGCATGCTGTTGTAAAAGGTTCGCGTATTCACGAGTACCCATGAATACAAGTAATCATCCCTCGTGAGGTCTGGAAAGGCCTTGAGGACAGTATCGCATTCGCGCCGAAAGTTGGCGGATTGATTGTCGAGCAGATGGCGGGCTCGGCTGGGGAGCAAATCTTGCAGTTCTTTGGGCCACATCATGGGCATGCCAGCTTCGAGATCTTCTCTAGTGGGCAGAACGGTCCTCCATGTTTTGAAGTCCTCGCTGTCATCCAGCGCCATTTCGGCAGCAAGAATGCCGTGGACTGAGACTCCATTGAGGGCCTTGGTGATGTGCTTTGGGACGGTATCTATTGTTCGGAGTGACTTCATGGGTACACTCAAGATGACCTCGTTTGCCTAGGAAGTTTTGTTAGCCAAATTATCACTCATGATGGTAGAAGAAGAACTACTCTAATATCGCGAGTCGCAACAACACCAATACCTCGTGTGGGAATTACTTTTGGCTCGACGCCCTTCATTTTGACGCCCTTCGCTTCCACCCAGGGAAGGAAGGCGTCGTCAAAAGACATTTTCGTGTATTATCCAAGAAAACTCAATGAGTATGGTTGATTTTATCCAAAAAAAAATGTCTGATTATCTGGATGACACGAGAGTAGTCGTGCAACTACGTCGAATTTTCTCCTTCTGTGACTCTCTCAGTAAATGGCGACAGCGCTAACTTATAATCTGGCGCGCCCTTAATGGTGGTGAAGTTTGACATCCACAAAGGAAAATCGCTGAGTCAGCAATAGTCTTTGTACGTGGGGCCGACAGTCGGCGGGAAAGCCCACTCCACGTGATCCGCACGTCAACCATGCTGTGGAAGCTTTCCCCAGACTCTATTCGTTAGACACGTTGAATGAGCACGACAGCCTCATGCGTCCCGCGGATAGACGAATCAAACTTGCAGTGTGGAATACATCGCTCGCGGGGACCTTTCTTAGCTTTTGATGCCCTCTCATTTCGCGGAAATGACCTGACGCTACTCGTTTTCCTTCTCCTTCAAGCTCCCCAGCCTCGCCCAGCTGACCAAGCGAAAGACACCTTGCATGTAAGAATCCGGAAACACAACCCGCTGGAATCTTGATTCTTCCGACGTTTCACTCTTTTTGGCGCGCGAAAGCATCATCATTCTTATTAAGCCTTCTTATTTCTATTTCTCCTTTTCCGCCTCATCTTCGCCATGTTTTACGAAGGAACTCTGCAAGACGGCATCTCGACGGCCGTTGGCCAACAGAAGCTCGTGCTATGCTTCGTCACTGGTATGTTGGCGTCACCCCCTGCCCCGCGTGACCAATTGCTCACAATGTGATCTTAGATGACGGTGAAGAAAGCAATCTATGGGAGAGCGAGTTTTTAGTTGATGAATCTGTATGTGTCTTGTCATTGGCTCTACTCGACTATTCTGGCTTGTCGCTGACTGTGGTGTAGGTGGTCGAGTTGATCAAAGACCAGTCTATCGCCCTGCGACTCAAGGCCGGATCCGATGAGGCTGGATATCTAGCTCAGATCTTCCCTCTTCCCCGGACCCCAACAGTCGTAATTATCAAGAACGGCGAACTCAAGGAGTACATTACGCCCGAGACCAGCAAGGAGGATTTCCTGCGGCGAATTCAGAACTCCTTCAGCGCCCCAACGTCATCGTCGCAACCAGCTCCAGCTAGCGCCCCACAGCCTGAACCAGCTCCCACCACCACCACCACCACCACCTCATCAGAACCCGCATCTTCATCCAGAAGAGAGACTAGCACGTCTGAAAATGTTCGTCGAATCTTGGCCGAAAGGGCAAAGCACAAGGCTGAGAAGGAGGAAGCCGAACGCAAAGCTCAAAAGGAGCGCAAAGCTCAGGAGGAACGCGCCAAAGCAAAGGGAAAGGGAAGGGCCGAGGCCGAGGATGCTGGTGACACCAACAACGACGGAGCCCACAAGGCAGCCGAAGCAGTGAAAAAGAGACGTCAGCAAGAGCAGGAGGAGCGACGCCGTATTCTGGCGCGCATCGAAGCCGACAAGGCTGAGCGAAAACTGCAAGCCGCTGCCCGTGAGCAGCAACGACTAGAGGACCAGCAGACAGGCGACAGCGCGACCTCATCATTGACACCAGAGAAAAAGATCGTCCCGTCCAGCACAAAGAAGGCTAGCGGGATGACGGCTGTGCAAGTGCGACTCTTTGATGGCTCGACGATCCGATCACGGTTCAAGTCAGAGGCACCTCTCAAGGATGTTCGAACTTGGGTCGACGAGAGTCGCACCGATGGAACGCAACCATACACCTTCAAACAGGTCCTTACGCCAATGCCCAATAAGGCTATCGACGCGACGGAAGAGAACAACTCCGTTGGAGAGCTCGGGCTCTCGCCGTCGTCAACCCTTGTCCTCATCCCAGTCCAGCACTACTCGTCTGCTTATGATGGGTCGTCCCAGGGCGTTGTGTCTAAGATCATTGGTTTCTTCCTTGGCATTTTATATTGGTTCTTGGGACTATTTACTTCTGGCGACGGCCAGGGAGCCACCAACGGACCAGCATCTACCTCGGAAAATCAGGAGTCTTCTCAGGATCGGTCCCGGATACAACGTTTCCAAAATCAGAATGATCGACTACGGGACCAGCAACTGTATAACGGAAATTCCGTAAGTCCAGCTCAGGAAGGCTTCATGTAGAACCGTACAAAGACCAAACCACTAACTTTCTGTAGCTGAACTTCGAGTCACGACCAGACGAGGAAGAGAAGGATGATTGAGGGCCAATAACGGCCAAATGGTGGGGTGACGAAGTGGAATTCCCAAGCGGAGCGGGATTGTGATGTTTTTTTTTGGTATTATACAGATAGTGCCGAGTTGTAATCGTAGTCATTCCCACATTCCAGTATGCACGCACGCTCTATAAGGAGTCCATCCTAGAGTCCTTATTGTACCATGTACAGGTCCTTCTGCCATGTTGGTCCCATCCTCCCGAATGTCCCAGACGCATTTGCTTTTTTGTCGTGTTCGAGCACACTTTTTACTGGCTGGAGGCAGCCTGGCAAGCCTTGAGCTGCTCAAGGTACCAGTTGCAGATCTGCATGTTGCCGTTGTTCTCGTCCATGCACTTGGTGAAGTTCTGGGTGGCACCGGAGCAGTTGTTGTAGTTCTGGGTCTCGGCGGGAGCAGCGGCCGCAGCGACAGGAGCGGGAGCAGGCTCGGAGGAGCCGCCGGAGAAGAGACCGCCGATGGCATGGCCGACCGAGGAGCCGATGGCGACACCGCTGTGAAGGGAGGGTCAGCTTGTGTACACACGTGGTCGAGATGAGAGGCTGTGAAGGGCATTTGGGGTTTGGCAAGGGAGTCTGCTCCACCGGACCGGGAGATGTCCAGAGAAGGAGGAATTGGCGTCGATTAAGCTGGGGGAAAGCACTTACGCAGCAGTGCTGGCCATCTGGCCGAAGAGACCGGGACCCTGGGGAGCGGCCTGGGCCATCATGGGCTGGGGAGGAGGAGCGGCAGCGGCCGGGGGAGGAGCAGCCATGGTGGCAGCGGGCCGTGATTGTTGAGGAGCGGGAGGCTTCGCAGCGGCGGTAGGGCGCGTGGGAGCAGCGCGGCCGACGGATCGTTGACGAGGCATGATTGCGGGATTTGGGGTTTTGTGTGTAGAGGAATTGGGAGTGTCGGTGAGGTTGAGGAAGTGGTGGTTAGAATTTCTTCCTGAGTCGCTGATGGATGGCAAAGAAAGTCGTTTAAGCCGGGGCGGAGAAAGAAGCCGACGCATCGGATTTCGGGGGCACGTTGAGGAGGCGCTGGCCAATGGGAGGCCGCGAATTGCAATGGCGGGTGGGGGCCATGGCTGCGGTAGTTGGCGGTTCTCCTGTCGCTGTGGCGCAGGTCCCTGGACTTTCCGCCGGGCGGTTCTTGGAAGACTCGAGAAGAAGCCCAGGTCCGTCATCAATCCATTGCTTTACACAGTAACTATGACCTTTTATTTTTGTCATTAATCTCAGCGACCAGCATGCTCAGTTAACCATTTGTATTAATCGCAAATCTATCCTTTTTTAACGCTCGGGTAACTCCGTAAAGCAAACGAGTCTGCAACTCCTGAAACGCCACACAGCCAAGTCACGTTCTCCTACCGCCGGCTTCGCGGAATTCCATTGTTGCCGGTCCACCCCAGGCATCATCTGGTGATGCAGTCTGGCTCGCAGATCACCTGACAGACTCGACGCTTCCTCAGGTATCAACGGGACTGTAAGTCATGCTGTCTGATGCGGAAGCTCGGGGTTCTTCGGTTTGCTGGGCACCCAGAGAGGCAGCCACAGTTGGATGGCTACACAGGCTAATGGCCCAATCTCTCCCCGTTGGACGGCTGTAACAAGGCCTGCACACGGCCCTGTGCCAGGCTTACTTTCTTTGCCTATTCTTCTTCTGCTTCTTCTTGCTCTTCCCTGCCGGAGCATCCGACGCGGAGGCTGGTGGCGGAACTGGTGACTCGGCTGGCCGCTTCCGGTTCTCGACCGACTTGAGCAGCGCCTTTGCCCGCTCCTCAGCAATCTTCTCTGCAAGTTTGCTGCTGATAATCTTGTTGTCGCCCTAGTAAACCGGTTAGGGGCGCCTGCATGGTGGTACAAGGAGGGGGATTGGATGCAACTCACCAGGTCGGCCTTCAAGATGCGGGCGGTAGCTTCTTGGTTTACCGTCAAGGTCCGTGTCTCCTCTGCTGGAGCTGGAGTTGGAGTCTCTGCGGCCTTGATCTTGGCAAAGTACTGCTGGACGCGTTTGAGCTCGTCGAAGACAGCATGGTTGGCTGCATCAGTGCCCTGCAACTTTAGTGCGGCTGCCCGTTTGCAAGCAGTCAGCAAAAGGACAAATAAAAAAGCAGAATGAGGAAGCGTTTGGCAACCTGCAGGACGGTAGGTCATACGTACAGAAGAGCAATGAATCAATGGCGTAGGCTGAGAGGGAGAAAAACTTGGCCTTGTCGAGCAAAGGGAGCTGTGAGGACAAACCCTCCAGATCACCGAGCATAGGCTGTAGGGCTTCCTCGAGGGCTTCGAGTTGGTCGTCGAGTCGGAGCAGGTCCGGTTCAATGTCTTTGACGTCCGCCATGGCCTTTATTACGTTATCCGGGTCCAAAATCGCGAGGCGGAGAGTCCTGGGGTGAAGGAGTTGTTGAAGGCGTCTTCAATATTTGACATGAAAGAAAGCAAGGTGCAGACCTTGAGATTCTGAGGCCCAATTCGGCCTAGCGCCCAGATCCACTTGAGGTTAGCTTATTCGTTCTGGGAGTTATGCATAAGACGGGGCTGTCCCACCCAAACCACCACAATGGGCGGGCGTTTGTGCCTGTGTAAATGTGGACGTGCAACATTGTACCAAGACAGGACAAGACACTCTGGAAGACAAGACAACCAACGCCTCACCGTCTCAGACCCTGTTTCTTGCAATCATGAAGGAACTCAAGGGAGGGTGACACACGCTGAGATCGGCGCTCGCCCTGTTCCTGCAAGGGATGGCCATGGACCGAAATGTGGATAACTGAGCCGCCAAGTGTGGCCGCGACAACGCGTTTACTGGTGTTAGCGGACGTAGGAAGTACACTGCTTGACTGCCCAATCCTCGACGACGGGATGGATGGCCCCTCAATTGTTTTCTTCCGTCCATGCCTTCGGCCGGGTCGGTCCTCGTGTTTGCTTTACTTCAGACTCACGGGAGAGCAAACAACGATGGCTGGCGCTTCGCAAGTTACCTATACTGGACTCTTGCAGCATGTCCCACACAACCAACAAGTCCGAGGCGGTTTCAACCACAAGTGCTAAGGTAATAGCCCGCCTAATATCCAGTACCCTTCCGTAGGAAATAATTGACATTCGGACTTTGGCCCCTTGCTTGAGTTTTAGCTTGCCATCAGTGCCTCGTGCGGGGAGTCGGGCAGTCGTCATTGTCCTGGTGCAAGGCTGATGGCGCATGTTCAGCCAAACGTTGGCTTTTCCATCACAACCTACACATGCCGGTCCAAGGGAGAGCATTAGTTAGCTTATGAGTAACAGGTGTGCTGGACATGTATATGATGTCTTTGTCAGAAGCTTTGTACACCCACCATCTTGAGCCCCTAAGACTGCACTGATCAGGTACTGGACAACGACAAACGCGACGCGAATGCAATCAAGCCATGTCTCGCCGACCCCGCAGAGAAGGGATGGTAACACAGGAACAAACGGGAAGGAATGGCAAAAGCAAACTGAGTGGCAGCAGTGCCTGGCCGGAAAGGCTTGAGTCGTTGATTGATGTCCTCGACCAACTTGACACTACCGTCTAGAAAAGAGCCCCAGGGGCCATTCCCGTTCTCAATTCTTCAACACCTTTTGTTCTTGCTTCTCTCATAGCATAAGGAAGCCTCGATATTCTCAATTGCCTTTCTTGACGCATTTCTACCTCAAACAGGTTCTGAGAAACCACGACAAGATGGGTCGACGCCGCCTCAAAGGACGGAATGTAAGTGGCCTCCTCTAACCCTTCTCCAACCACCTGCTCTCGAACCTTGCGGCTAACACGGGTCTTTCTTTTATCTGTAGGCATGGCAGATTCAGCGGAAGAAGGAGGATAACCAGATTCTCAGGTATGGTGGCAGTGCTGATTTCGAGGCCCTCAACAAGCGGTACGTCGGGTACATGTTCCAGGAAATCGACGCGAACAGGGACGTCAAGGAGGCCACCAAGGAGACCTGGGTCGAGAATCAACTCCTTCGCGCGCTTCTCAAGAAGCACGGCATTAGTGCGGAGGAAATTGACGTCTTCCAGCGCAGCGGCGGACTCGTGTCGGATGATCCTTGGCCGATGGCGCACTGGCAGCAGATTGCAGCCAGTACTCAGGTCAAAGACTTATACAAGGCCATGGCGTACCGACCACCCATCTTTGTCGAGATCCCCAACAAGGGTGGTCGGGTCACTCTCGCGGACCGCCAGCCGATTTACGTTTCGCGGCCGTACTATTCCAAGCAACAACGGGACCGAATGGAAGCCTTGGGCATCTAGGTAGTCCAAGTCGAGGCGACGATGGTGGCGTGTCTGTCATTGGTGTTGGAAATTTGGGACATCATTGTATCTAGATTATCTGACGTTTGCGCAAGTTGGATCAATTGTCCTTTGGGCTTCTCCAAAAGCAAGGAGTATACACTCTTTTGCATTGGCGAACTGTGAGTCCTCTACGTTGAACGTAGACGGCGGTTTTTCGAGAAGTGGCCCTTGACTCTCTCATGACAGGGCAGCTAGGAGCAGGTATGGACCTGGAGTCTTATGTTCCCCTTCTCATTCGTGCATTAATATGACAATACACTTGATTTGTATCTGTGCGATGCTTGTTTAGACCATCACCCGTGCCCATTCTAGGGGCAGCCAAGGTGGGTAGGCGGCAGTATGAAACATAGGTCATGATAATCCCAGGTAGCCCTGATCCTTTACCACTCAAGGTATAAAAACAAGCCAACAAACTACTAGGTAGTTACCATGTAAGACAAGTTTAAAATGGCCCGAAGGCGCGGCGGAGAAAATAAACTCATCCACTTGCTGTGCCGCATGGTGTTTCATCTGAGCCAAGCGGGATGGCCAGTGCCTACATACGTAGGTAGTGTCGCGAACCGCTGGCGACTGAATAAGATGGGAGGAAAGGGAACCTGAATACGAAGCAGCCTTAAACCTGGACCCTTGCTTGTCGTGTTGCCGGCCGAATGATCCGAAGCGGTTTTTGATTTTTTCCGAAGCCTATTTCAATGATTGTTCCTCTTCTCGACCTTGGGCCGAGATGCATCCCGGCCTCATTGGGTCGCTTGCAATGTTTCCCCAGTAAACATCCTTCGGCTCTCGGAGTGGCCTGCTTCCGCTGGCTTCATCCGATCGTGAGATTCCGAGTCTTGAAACGGGACGAGATGCTCCGTGGTTAGATGGCAAGTTTGGTAATTATAGGGGAAGCATTTGACCCATGCGCCGCCGTGATATATAAAGGGATGAAAGCGCACCACAGGGCCACGATGCATCGAGTTCTTCAGCACAGAGACCAGAAAAGGACTGCGGATTAGTACCCAAAATGTTGTCTATGTGGAAACTCCTCATCAGCGGCGTGCTTGCCGTCACCTCGGTGGCGCCGGGTGTCAATGGGCAATATCCTAACCCGGGCCCCGTCACGGGCAACATCGACGTCCACGACCCATCCGTAGCGAAGACGCCGAGCGGCTCGTACATCCTGGCACACACGGGAGCGAACATTGCACTCAAGACATCCACCGACCGCACTGCCTGGCGCAACGCCGGCGCCGCGTTCCCGAACGGCGCCTCGTGGACGACGCCGTACACCGGCGGCGACACCAACCTCTGGGCCCCTGACATCTCGTACCACAACGGCAAATATTACATGTACTACTCGGCCTCCAAGTTTGGGTCCCAGAAGTCGGCCATCTTCCTGGCCACGAGCCCCTCGGGCGCGTCGGGCTCGTGGACCAACCAGGGCGTGGTCATCGAGTCGTCGAGCTCCAACGACTACAACGCCATCGACCCCAACCTGATTGTCGATGCCTCGGGCAAGTGGTGGCTGTCGTTCGGCTCGTTCTGGTCGGGCCTCAAGATCATCTCGCTGAACTCGAGCACCGGCAAGCGCAGCGGCACGAGCCTCGTCTCCATCGCCAAGCGCACCGAGGCCGACGGCGCCGTCGAGGCACCCTACATCACCCGCCACGGCAACTACTACTACCTCTGGGCGTCTTTCGACCGGTGCTGCAACGGAGCCTCTAGCACGTACCGTATCATGGTCGGTCGGTCCACCAGCGTGACGGGCCCGTTTGTCGACCGCAACGGGAAGAATATGATGTCCGGCGGTGGTACTCAGGTGATGGCGAGCCACGGCTCAATCCACGGACCTGGCCACAACGCTGTCTTCACCGACAACGATGCCGACGTGCTCGTGTACCATTACTATACCAACGCTGGAGATGCGCGTTTGGGTATCAACCTCATTCGCTACGAATCGGACTGGCCGGTTGTTTATTGAACAAGTTTAGTTTTAGATTTGTGTTTGAAATTTAATGCTTATTTTTTTAACTTCAATTCCGGGTGTTGTACCGTATCTGTAACTGCCCGGGCCCGGAACCGTCGGTACCCACACGGAGGCCCGGATCGGCGATCCCAGGGTGTTCCCGCTTTTATGATCCGCTTTGGCCTGTACCCAGGATCCAAACATACGCGCCTTCTTTGGTTCTTTCGTAGAGATTCAGATCTCGATACACAAATTGGATGCCAAATGATTCTAGCTTGACCACCATTATGTGCACTGTAGTCTTTCTACAGTCGCCCAAGCCCACGGATTCAGGCTCTGAACCGTGTGATGCGCACCGAAGATACATATATATATACAAGAGCGAGATCATGTCTATCGGGATATTTCCATGACTTCTTCCGGGCGACTGGCCAGTATGTCTCTGATACCACCCCGTTGGCCACAAGCTTTATTGAGGAAGGCCACACTAGGGAGTTCGTAAAACAGCCTCTTGTCCGCTACCACACGAAGCAGGAGGCAGGCATCGTCCATGATCTGCTTGAAAACCCCCTGTGAACTTCTTCATTCTCAGGTTTATCAACCTGCCCAATGTGTTTTCTTCGCGTGCATAATCAAGATATGGATGGTTAGTTGAGTGGTCAGATCGCCGTTGGCTCGTTGGGTCGACGTACATAGATGGTTGAATTTCGCTTCTTGATCTGCAGATCGCTAGGTTCTGCTTTGGCTTCGGTGGCCAATATGTCGGGGCACGTTGCTTCGTGACGTTGCAATGGTATATGCTTAGATTCGAATCACAAGATAACCATTTGACACCTCCCTTGAAGTAGAGCTCGGCCCAGACTCGCCGAGGGCGTCCCAATTCATAGCGAGCGGAAGGCATTCCACTTTCCGGGGATCCGGCTTGGAACTTGAAGCAACAGGAGAACTACAGAATGTCGCAATTCTCATGGCAAAAAGTTCTTCTCGCCACTCTGTAAACCAACACACGATCTGGGGAGAATATGGCATCTGGCTCCGTGCGGTTGCCGTGCTGCCGAAAGAAAAACAAAAGTTCTGCTTGCACTGGAAGCGTATCTTATCGCATCGAGTGGTCTTACTCGTTGTGGACAATGCGTGAAACAAAGGTACCCTGTTGGAGAGAATGAGGTCAGTTGCAAGGTCGATGGTGAAGTCCCGCAATCAAGCCAGAAGAGGAAGGCGAAACAAGAGACCAGGGGCTCGAGACGGGCCCAACGGGGACGACACTCGATACGTGATTGGCTGGCTGTTGGAAAAAGAGGGAGAGTCCCGAGTTTCTGTGTTATCTCCATATGCTGGAATTGGATCTTCATGGACGAAGTCGATGCTGGAAGTGAAGGCATACGATGGCGACTTTTCATGGCGTGGCCAACATCATGTGCATGTCGAGAACTTTTGAATCTGGCCGGGAAATAAGGGCCGTTTGCTCCTATGCGGGAATCGTCTGTCGTCTAGGGAAGGAGTTGCTCTAATTACAGTATTATCTATATAGGTGAACCTCTGCCCATCCTTGTTGCATGCCCAGTTGCCCATCATCTCGATAAGCTCGTCTTCCTTTCTCCAAACCACGAGAGCCATTGACTACTGGCATCAACATGCCAACCACTGCTTCTGAACCCGGTGTTGGCGGGGGGCCTCTCTCCGGAGACCTTCACCTCTCCACGCCCCCCAGCCACGAAGATGAGAAAAACATCCATGCTGTGGTCGCTACGCAGACTCAGAGCCAGAGCCAGAGCCACACGGACGACGATAGCGACAATGACAGCAAGGAACACATCATCATCACCGGAGCGGATGCGTCTAAACACTTGCTACCTCTCCGGGATGATGGTGATGCTGCATTGACCTTTCGCAGTCTCGTCTTGGCTACCTGTCTGTCCGGCTTCCAGGCTGTCATGACCCAGATCTACACGGTTAAGAAACTCATTGCGGAAGACCCTCATCCTCTCCAAGCTAACACGACGCCAGTTCAAACCGACCCTAGTCACTATCCAGGGCACCTTCATCGTGCTCATCGCCTACTTCCTCGGCAAGGCATGGGCTGCCGTCTTCCCCCGTGGCGACAAAGCGGAGGCTCGATGGAGGGAGCAGGGCGGACAGGGTGAGCTCCCGCTGCGAGTCAAGATCGTCAAGTTCTTCAACCCTGGGCCGTGGGGCCTCAAAGAGCATGCCATTTGCTCCATCACAGCCACGTCTGCCTCCAACGCTTCGGCCAGTGTCATGGTCTTCGCCGCCCAAGACCTCTTCTACGATCTCCCTCTGAGCGCGACAACCGTCATCTTGAGCACCATCTCGATTGGACTGTTCGGCTACGGCCTCTGCGGTCTCATGCGCCCCGTTGCCGTCTGGCATGTCGACGCTGTTTACTGGAGTACTCTTCCGACGGTCAAAACCCTTCAAGGCCTCCATTGGCAAGATTTGAAGAACTCCAAGCCACTTCGATATTTCTGGTACAGCTTTACTGGAATGTTTACCTACGAATTCTTCCCCGCCTACATTTTCCCCTTTCTCAACTCCGTCTCCATCCCGGTAGGTACCTTCTATGCTGTCAAGAACTCGTCTCGGAACTCTAACATGGAACTCTGGTATAGTGCCTGGCTGCAATGAAGGCCACTGGGGAAAAGGCGGCCACGTTGACGAATCTCTTTGGTGGAGCAACAAATAATGAGGGCCTTGGGCTATTCAGTCTCTCTTTCGACTGGCAATACGTAAGAAAAAAAGCGTCTCATATGTTGTTAAAGCAAGGAAGCTGACCGATTGCAGATCACCTCGTTCCAAACCTCCCTTCCTCTCTCGCTGCAAGTCCACTCGGCCGTAGGATATTTCATCTGCTACCTTGCCATGCTCGGCATCTACTACAACAATGTTTGGGGCGCAAAGTCGCTTCCGTTCATGTCGACAAGACTTCAAGCAGAGAACGGCACGAAATACCCCACTACTGCGGTGTTTGAGGGGGGTGTGCTCAACAAGGCGGCCTTGGAGGAGTATGGTATCCCCCGGCTTACTGGATCGTTTGCTTATTCCATGTTCATGGCCAATGCTGCTGTGAGTGACTAGTTAACATGGCTGTATTCCGTCGCAAACTGACCTTTTTTAGATTGGCGCCCTGGTCCTCCATTGCATTCTCTTTTGGGGTAAGGATGTTGTCAAGGCCTACAAGAGCGCCAGAGAAGGCAGTTATGACGACCGACATCACCAGCACATGGCCAAGCATTACAAGGAAACCCCCACGTGGTGGTACATTACTGTGCTCGTGCTGAGCTTTGTTCTGGGTCTTGTGGTGGTTGTCAAGGAGCACATTACCCTCCCGGCATGGGCATACGTGGTATCGTTGTTGGTGGGAATGTTCATCGCGCCCCTGGTAAGTCCAGAATGATGCTCATGGCAATGGACATTGGATAAGTTTCTAACACCAGGCGCCTAGAGCACACTGCTTTACTCTCGCTTTGGTAATGGAATTGCTACCAACAATCTATCCAAGATGTTGGCGGGCCTCATGCTCCCTGGACGGCCGATCGGGAACATGTACTTTGCCGCATGGTCGCACAATGTCATCTCGAATGTGGTTAATCTGTCCAACGACCTGAAGATGGGCGAATACCGTAAGTGGCTTTGCCTTCCAGCCCAACTCTGCACAGCAGCTGACTGATGCGAATAGTCAAAATCCCTCCCCGTGCCATGTTCCTGACTCAGATCTACGGCACTGTGCTGGGCGGCTTCATCAACTACGCTGTGATGATCTCCATTGTCGGAAGCAACCGAGCTCTCCTCGCCGACGGCAACGGCAACTCTTCCTGGAGTGGCGCCACTCTGCAGTCTTACAACACCAACGCTACCTCGTGGGCCTTGGCTAGTTATCTCTACAAGATCGGCGGACGGTACGAACTCGTGCCCGTCGGCTTGGCTGTCGGCGCCGGCCTTGTGGTTGTCCATCGTATCGTGGCCTGGGTGAGTGACGCTGTTCTCATGCTGTGTCTGGATGTTAAGCTAACCTTTTTGTCCACTAATAGTTCATCCCCAAGATCCGAGGCATCGGCCTTGATGAGCTCAATCTGCCACAGCTTATCCAGTTTGCCGGTTACATTCCGTACAACCAAAGCCAAACCTGTGTCATCTTCAGCCAGCTCATTGCCGGATTCTTCACGCAATTTTACCTCCGAAACTACCGCCCTCGCATCTTCAAGGACTACTCGTACTTGATCACAGGAGCATTTGACGGTGCCAGTCTCTTGGCTCTCTTCATCCTCTCGTTTGCCGTCTTTGGCGCTGGCGGTCCTTCGAGACCTTTTCCGTCGTGGTGGGGGAACCATATCGGTGGCAACTACGATTTCTGCCCCGTTGCTGAGTAGTTGGGCAGGCTGGCTTCGAAGGACTGGTGGGGATGGGATTCAATCGCTGCCCAAGATTAGGATGATTTGCAGCAAGAATCATGACTTGATCAATGAATGGTTTCCACAAACTCGCTGGTTGATGTGACCCAAGGCGCCCCTCAGCCACAGTGGAGCGTTCTCGGCAGTTGACCTTGGCGGGCCCACAGTGGCTGGTGAAGCTGCCCATGCTGAAGTGGGTCCACAAATGTTGTCAGCTCTCATGTAGAATGCGCACCACCTGGTAATCATCCAATGACTCTTTCTATAGTAAAAACGTTGAATTCATTTCGGCTAGATTGCAATGGGACCCCGAGGCATTGGCCATCGAGATACCTTATGCTAATGATTGCAGAATGGCTCAAGTCAATGCGGGCCGAGTATGCGGCAAAGGAACACGTCCTCGAAAAATATATCCACAAGATGAGTGACATTGTCAAACGCGAGTTCACGACGCTTCCTTCCGAGCTTCCAAGGGTAGATGGCTTCGATGCCGAGCACATCTACATCATCGACCTCGACCAAGAAATCCTCACTATGAACTACAGCATACACTGGAAGCTGAGAACTATCCCGCGCCAGGACAAAATGTGGCTTCACGCCATCGCAGACAGCATCTACTGGAACAAGCCCACAATCTGCCTCGACATTTGCCCAGAAGAAGAAGAGCATATCGCCTTGCCAGCTTTGGAGCTTCGCGAGCCGAACTGGGCGGTTGAGCATGACTGCTGCGTCGTAACGCAAGCAAGTCAGTCTAGACGCCAAACATGGCAACCGGCGTCCCCGTGGACAGTAGAGAAGGGCTTGTGAGGAACTCAAAGTCCCCAATGTTAGGGACAGTGTAAAAAGTATAGGCAATATTTGCACACCCCCGAGGTGGCCTTCAATGCCATCATAATGCTAATAGTTAGTTCTTCTCGCCGGCAGTAAGAGGCAGCAGCCTCGGCACTGCATATTTGAAGACATTCCCTCCATCGTACTTCTGCTTCAGCTTGAGCAAGGTCGAGTAATGACGCCCATAGACCTTTTCCAAATCCGTGTCCGCATCTGCGCCAAGAGAGACGTAGGAGCCCTCCAAGATGTTGTCGGGGTCCTCACTCTTGAGCACATTTGTCAGCTCCAAAGCCCATGCTTCACGTTTCTCCTGCAACGATTCATCTCCCATCAGGGCAATGATCTCCAGGACATGGTGGTCTAACCGGGACCCAAACACGGACGTCTCGCTTGGCTGGGGGGATCGAAGGCTGTGTACCGAAACGGCCAGGCTGCCACCGGGTGCAGTCGAGCTGTACTTGGCCAATATCTCCATCGTCTTGGGCGTCCAGCGCTTGATGCTGACGGTAAATGTCCTGCCATATGAAGGCCACGTGACCAGCTTCTCATTATTATCCAGGAATTCGAGAAGGGTGATCGACTGTGTTGCCTCGAAAAGTAAAGGGGCTGCGCCGGCGATTTTCTTGATCCAGAGACGTCCCTCCTCGTCTGGACCTGACCAACTCGCCATGACAGCAAATGCCATGCCGATATTGGGCATTTCAACCGTCATGGGTTGAAGTTGGAGAGCGGCCGGGAGCTCGCCAGTAGCTATCAGCTTTTCGTAGTACTCTGCATACGAAAACATTGCCGCTGCCAAGTTGCTCGATTCGTAGACAATTGTCGAATGAAGGAGCTTGACCAGAGGGTACACCTTGATAGTGAGCTCGAGAATGATACCGAGCGTTCCTCCGCCACCGCGAAGTCCAACGAGAAGGTCATCGTTGGCGTCTACAACCTCTCCCTCTGCATTCACAATCTTGGCACCACAGATCTGGTCAACACCGAGACCGTAACGTGCCGTCAAGGGGCCGTATCCGCCCAGGGTACTCCAACCCACGTAGCCAACAGAGGGGACGGTACCGCTATGGGCGTGGTCAGTTATATCAGCCGAGTCCTTCAATCAAGGAAATGAATAATGAGGCTCACCATGGCGTGACCAGGCCTCGTTCGCCCAGCTCTTTTATCAGTCGTCCGAAAAGGATGCCGCCTCCGATGCGTGCCGTCTTCTTATCCGCGGATACTTTTACATAGTTGAAATCCCTCATGTCGATGACAAGGGCTCCTTGGGCCCTGGTTCGCCCGGCACAGTCGTGTCCTCCGCCTCGAACGGTGAAGTCGACATTGTTTTGGACACAGAAGCGGAGCAGAGCCACGACGTCCTCGGCAATCTGTGGTCTTGCGACCGCCAATGTTCGTATAGGGCGCACCACGAAGCAGCTCTCAACATCCGCGTAGTCAGCTGAGTCAGGAGTGTACAGCTTGACTTGGGTTTGAGATAGATGCTCCTTGAGTGCGGAGATTGTGTTTGCGGAGGTTGAAGCCATGGTGTGAGCGGTATCTAGTTGTGTGTTAAATGTTCTGCTGTCGAGTTTTGGTGGTAGAAAGGAGAAGAAGAGTGGAACTTACTGGCGATGAACGTTGGTTTTGTTGAATGGAATGTTGTACAGTTGTTCAATGTGGCACGGAATGTTGAATGTGTCAGCGCTAGATGTTACTTTGTATAGCAAGTCATTCTCAGCACTAGCAGAGATGCTTTCTAGCGGCGCAGAACTGATGTAAGATATCGGGGCATGAGGACGATCATCTTACATTTGAGGAGACGGATGCAACAAGCGACTTTGCAAGCGACTGGAAAGACTTTATGTTGATAATGAGGTTGGGTTTCGATGTACTACCTTTCTAGTGGCCCCAATCCTATGAACCATGTATTGAGGCCTATGCTAGATCCAAGGTTGTCCGGGGGCGGTGGGCGTGCCAGAGACCGGCTGGTAGAGTCGTAGTCCCTAAATACCACAGTTAAACTTAGCCGCCTGCGTCGAAATCATGCGTGCAACCGTTTGACCGGAACGCTCGATGCCGCCAAGCAGCATCACAGCCGGTGCTTCGCGAAAAGGCCGCAGAATCAGCGCCTAGAGATCAAAAAGGGATAGGACCAATTTGCCCTTGAAGTTCAGCATGACATCTTCTACGTTAAAGCGTGCAAGTAGCCAACTAGAGTGTCTGCCTGCTCCCAATGAACATCGATTCAGAAGGGCGCTTGGCCTTGGACGGTTGTTTGTGTTCAGGTACCGCTGGGGCCTCTGGACATGAATGTAGATTCATAATTGCTTGGAATGTCTACTACTCTTGTCTCAACTTCGTCAAGAACAGCTCACACACTGCAAGCATTGATCCTATGATCATACCCCCAGCCCCAATAATACAGACTGTTGCTATTGCTGTCGCCGACCAGTCCCCGCCTTGCGCAGTGCATATGTTGATTAAGCTCATGAGGAACGCTACTACTGCCTTGAGTAAGCCAGGTCTGAACCTGACTAATACACGAGATATTCACACAGAAACAAACTCACGGAAAGATTCGGCCAATCAGCTAGACATTCGTCTAGTGCCGCCATTTAAGTCTTATCACATGCAATTATCAAGAGGTAATCGTCGAAGAGTTACATCCTCTTATCTAGGGGCCACTTCCAATTCGTTATAAGCTTACAAGAAAGAAACAAGAGTTACACTAGTAAACGAGCTTCATTTGGCCTATCTTTCCTAGTACCATCCCAGAGTACTCAACCAAGCAAGCACTTCTCGATACGGTTCTTGAATTAATAGTCGCGGGAAAAATTGCAGTTGCCCTAATTAAAAGCCTTTTCGACCTCGGCAAGCTGTACGCAGACCGTGAGGACTCTAGGTGGAATACTAGCGAGTGCTATAGAAGCGAGCACTTTGAAAGTTGGCTTGTCTATCTTTAAAGGGCTTCTCCTATTGAACAGAATGATAAGCGGAAACAATTCTAGAATAAGATGGCGTGAAACGTACACAACGGTCTCGACCGGTTCGGAGTAGATTACCAACAGCAACGTGGCTGGATGCGAAAGGTCCCTCCATCGCCTCCCTATGCATTTGCGTTTATGAAGATGACGTCGTAGGAGCGAAGTATTGGATGCTGTTGCTAGTGCTCTGATGTGAAGGTCGATAGCGAGACTAGCGTTCCCCCGGCCACGTTCCGACGTAACCATACCCTCAATTGAGACTCTATACTCACAGTCGAATCGTTGCAGTATCGCCTCAGAAGCCTTACGCGGCGATGTTTGGCTGGAAGTTTTGTGTTTCGATCAAGTTTTGTTTGTGATTGACACGCTATATGCTCTAGCTTTAATTAGAAAGTATTGGCGTGTGACAATTCGAGACCACACTTACGCTTGAACGCTGAAATATTGTGTTCACATAAACAAGGCTCAAGTCTTCGTTCGACTCAGTTTCACTATCATGGAGACGCAGTGCTGCCATCCTTGCCGTGATATCGGCCAGATCTTTTTCCGTCATGGCGAAGCGGCTGATTGCTGGTCAATCTTAGGGCTGGGAAACTGGCTCTTAGACTTGATAGGTTTACCAGCGAATAATACTCTTTAAATATCTAATGGGAGGGATGAAATGGGAGGCACGAAACGGGAGGCACGAAATGGGGGGACGAAATGGGTGGGACGAAACGGGAGGAGGCACGAAATGGGGAGACGAAATGGGGGGGGGAGACCGCATTCGGCCCCGCGATTAGTCACCGCTAAAGAAAAATATCTTTGCGACATCGCTACATTCCTCCCCCTCCAACCTCTGTCTCTTCCGACAATCAATTCACCCAGTGAACATACAGAACAGATAAAGACACCATGTCGACATTTGGCAACTACTTTCGCGTGACGACGTGAGTCCTCTCCCTCCACTAAACTGCTAGGAACGCAAGACAACAGCCTACTGACCTCCATCGTCACAGCGCCGGCGAGTCCCACGGCAAGACCGTCTCCTGTATCATCGAGAACTGCCCGCCAGGCCTGCACCTCGTCGAGTCCGACATCCAGCCGCAGCTCAACCGCCGGCGCCCGGGCCAGTCGGCCATCACCACCCCGCGCGACGAGAAGGACCGCGTGACTATAGGATCTGGATGCGAGTTTGGGCGCACGTGTGACAACCCTACAGGAAGTCATAATGTTTGCCATGATGCTAATACCCTAGGGTCGCAGATTGGGCACACCCATACTCCTGACCGTGCCTAACGAGGATCAACGCCCTCACGACTACGGCTCCAAGACCATCGACCTCTACCCGCGTCCCTCCCACGCCGACTGGACTTACCTTGAGAAGTATGGTACTAAGGCCTCCTCTGGCGGCGGCCGGAGCAGCGCCCGTGAGACTATTGCCCGCGTCGCCGCCGGCGCTGTTGCCGAGAAGTGGCTGCGCGAGGCCTACGGCGTCGAGATCGTTGCCTTTGTTTCCTCGGTTGGCAACATCAAGCTCTTTGAGGACAGGCCTATAACCGATAGCGACGATATCGACTCCCTTAGTAGCAACCCTAAGTTCCTCGAGCTTGTTGACTCCCTAACCCGCGAGAAGGTAGATCAGTTCCTTCCCGTGCGCTGCCCTGATACTACCGTCGCGAAGCGTATGGAGGATAAGATTGCCGAGCTCCGCGATCAGCACGACTCGACTGGTGGTACCGTAACCTGTATTATTCGCGGGTGCCCCTCCGGCCTCGGCGAGCCGTGCTTTGATAAGCTTGAGGCTCTCCTCGCCCACGCTATTATGTCTATTCCTGCTACTAAGGGCTTTGAGGTTGGCTCTGGCTTCCGCGGCGCCGAGATGCGCGGATCCCGCCACAACGACCCCTTCGTGTCTACCGCCGCCGCCGACGATGCGACGCCGAGCGCTGGCGCTGGCATTCCTCCTTCCCGCCTGCAGACCAAGACGAACCACTCCGGCGGTATCCAGGGCGGCATCTCCAACGGCATGCCCATCTTCTTCCGCGTTGCGTTCAAGCCCCCCGCTACAATCTCCCAGGACCAGACTACTGCTCGCTACGACGCTTCGGGCGAGGGCATCCTGGCCGCCAAGGGCCGTCACGACCCTAATGTTGCTCCTCGCGCGGTTCCTATCGTCGAGGCCATGGCCGCTCTGACTATCGCCGACGCCCTCATGGCTCAGCACGCGAGGCAGATGGGCATGAAGATTGCCGCAGCTGGACGGTAGTACATTTCGGAGTACGAGGGCTCAATTTACCACGAGTGAACGTGGAGACTAAGGGGGAATACCAGCAGTATAGAAACGGTTAGGATCAAGGTGCTCGCAAAGATCTAAAGCGTTAGGAGAATACATCGTTTATTAGACTTCGGCCCTGTCTATGTTCTGTCCTTCCCTAATGAAACCGAAAATGCCTTCAAGCCCGGGCCGGAGGGACGGGCCTACACCATAGCGATGGTGATTGCCATAGTACTGTTCTGTTCTTCCTCTGCCTACTTAACAAGTTCCTGCGCACGACCAGGAGCGGCCTTTCGACAACGCGTGGCACACCATTGCCCTGGTGGCAGAGGGCCCGGAGATGTTTGAGGCCTTAAGACATCCCCGATTGGCGAGCACAACGAGATCAGCATTCTCCTTATATGGCCGAAGGAACGATCCATCAAAGGGCGGCCTCGGTAAGCGTCGGCGCTCACGCAAGAGGACGCGAAGGGTATTTCGTCAACGACGATGAGAGAATCCGGCCGTGCGAGGAAGACAAAACAGACAGTGGCAGATGGTGAAAGATCAAGCGTCGGCGCGCGTCTTGAGGGAGTACGGATGCTCGGCTACGTCACCTCAAAGGGATCATTTTTGGCATAAAAAAACGAACAACCGCTATACTTGAATGTGAAGTATTTCTCACTGCAGGATAACAGAGACTAGCTTCGTGAAAATCCTCAATCAAATACATTCCGCAAAAGAATCAGCATTTCTCTAGACACGTCTGGTCGCAAGGTTCCCTGCCTTTTCATGCCTTAACTAATTGAGAGGTTGGTAAGTTTGGGGTAGTGGCTGCGACTTTTTAAATAGGTAGGGTAGAAGGGTTCTTGGTCTTGATAGTTTTCTCATGTAAAGCTCTGTACACACAACACACACCCAGAGACCCTACAGATGTGTTGCTGATGAAGACTCAAGGCTAGTATGGGTGAGCTTCATATTGCATCTTAAATTATGCTGGCGACATAGCTTCCATAGTATTGCAGGCTCGGGCATCCATTCCGTCCAGATCAGCTTTTGAGTTTAGTTGAATACCGGACTTGGATCGAACCTTGGGAACGATGGGGGAGAAGCGCTGGATTTCTGCCCAACGACGGCCCTTTTGTTTCATCTTCCGCATAATATCCTCCTCTTCTTTGGACCACTTTTGACCAGACGATCCTGATATTGAGAGTGAAGCTTGAGCATCCGAAACAAATCTGCCACTATGTAACTGATTCGGGCCAGGAGGCCATTTAAACTGCAATTGAAACGTTGTTTTATTACCCTCTATGACACGCTTCAATCGAATGTCTTTAAGGGGCCATTCTTCAATCGAGCCAGAACCGAATGAGCGTTAGCAGGCGATGAGTTTGCGTGCGCCAGTGCTGGGCGCTCAATGCCGTGTGCTGTTGTTTGACACCCTCTGGTTGATTGTGCAGTATTTTCCAGTCGTCTTTGGTGAGAGCGCATAACGCTTGCAGGGGTACTGCGAGGTGGTGTGTGGGATCGAGATACTCTTTGGCGCTTGCGGAAAGGCCGTTCTTAACCTCCAGAATCGTCTCCAGAATAATAGGCCTCAGCCTCCGGGGGAGGATAATAGTCTTCATCGCGTATGGACTCTGGAACATCCGGGCCGTCCTCACCGTTAGAGCTTTTAATATCTGCACTGCTATTCTTATATTAAACTGCAGAGGCTGTACGTGACGATCCACGATGGCGGCGGCGCGGGGGTTGCGTCTCCTGGTGCGAAAGCGACGTTCGGGTTTCGAGGCGCAATCCAGACTCGGACTCTGAGAACTCAGACTCAGTATTGCTGGGTGAGAAGTGGCTGTAGCTGCGGTCTTGCTCTTGTTGTGACCTATGCGACTGCCTTCCTGTCGCGGATGAACTGCGGTCTCTAGGACTGGCATTATCAAATGAGACGCTTGCGCTTGTACACACTTCGCTATCGTGCAGCGGCGACCGAGCCATACTCTCGGAGCCAGCAGCGAGAGGATCAGACGTACGTATTGAATGTGCCACGCTGTGATTTTGTGAATGATGATATGATCCGCATTAGCCGTTATTTCCCTAATGGGCGGCCATTTCGTCGGTTGAGGAGCTCGCTGGTTGATCTAAGATCGGTAGAGAAATCCACAGACGACTTATGGGATAGAATTCCGACGTTCCCCGTGCGGGCTGGACCATGCCCGTACCGATAGCCGCATGCGACTTAGTCGCACTGCGTTTGGTGCCTATGCTTTCTATACCACACCTATTAGGTCCTGCTCCCGGAAGAATCGCTGTTTCAAGGACTTACTAAAATGGTCTGCGTCGCTGGCTGACGTAGGTGTTGTGCAGCACGATTGCGAATTATCATGAGCATCGACCTCGATATCTTCATCTTCTAGATTAGACTCTTCGTCGTCGGAGATCCAAATGACGCGGTCCGTGCCGGGGGAGCCTCATTGTGGCATCTGACAGCGTCAGGGGAAGTGAAGCCACAATGCAAATCCTGCTGCTCGCGGTCAGAGGCTATTGAGGCCATATTGGAATTGTCGAAAAGTCGTGAGTCGAGAGGATAAGGGATTTCTGAGTAGAGCACAACTAAGCAAAGAATTGGCGACCACTGTCGGGCTTATATGCTCGAAGCCAGGCTACAGAAGCCGCCGCGGCCTATTATAACTGAGTTCGGCTGCCTCCGGTTGTCTTTCCTCGCTTCTCAGGACCACGGCATCTCTGATAGAGGAAGGAGACATGTAAGCTCTTCTCCCTGGCACCAATGACTTTAATGCCGAGCTATACCAGCTGGCCAGATGGTCTCAACCTGATATCATCTCGTTATATATCTAGCGGCCAATTCCACCGATTGGCAAGGCATAGTCCTCGGCGATGACCAGTTGAGGCAGGTGCTGATGGCTGTTGGGCCGTTTACGCATGAAGGAGTCGTCTGTGGCATGTCCTTGGCCTTGGATGAGAAGTTGCCGGCAGTACGAGCTCTTCCATTTGAATGTGATGGAGCTTAATGGTGCGCCCGCCCCTGTTTGGCGTTGCAGCCGCGAACTTGTTGGACCACTCAGAGGACTTAGACGGCTTAAGATGCCGGCATGAGCGGCCGATGATCTCGCAACCCTCAGGCAGACATATATGAAACGCCCATAACGGGCTATGCACCTGTTTTGGTCTTCCACCCCTTCTCCTTACCTAAATGCCGTGCTGGCGATGCTCTGTCCCCACCTCTTGGCGCTGCTGAGCCACGGCGAACGGTAAGGAGACCCGGAAGACTGGACTCTCATACTCGATGGAGACTCTACGAGCTGGAGGAAGTGTCGGCCTCCTGATTAGGGAAGGGGCAGCCAAGGCCGGGTCAAATGGCTCCTGATCATACTCTTTGCCAACTGTGCCCCTTTCGAAGCCAATTGGGGAGGAGATTGGCGCAGGGTCACCTGTGTGTGTTTCAGGACATAGATAAGTCCTAGATGGCGCCATCCTCCGTCATGCTGTTGAGGGGAAGGGGCGGGGGGCAATGATAAGCTATTGCGGCATTTCCGTTATTGGCTGGGCACCCGCGGGAGGCCTCACGAGAGCCATGAATGCCGTAAGAAGCTGCTGCCTGCGAACCAGCTGCAATGGCGTGAGGGGAGCTTAACTAGGGAGGGTATGTGTGGTTAGAATTCGTGAGACGCGGGCGACAGACAATCATGCTTATAGAGACCAGACTTGGGAATAGTGTTAAGGACAACACCGAGAAGATAGAGAATGCATCTGGTTTGCTGCTGCTCAATCAGGCGTGCTGGATAGTGCAAGCATCGGCATGATCAGAACTAGCATCGGCAAGAGGATTGCGTTGCAACGGGTGGACGATGACGCGACAGGAAATGAGGAACGGTCAAGTGCTCGGGCATAGCGATGCCTGGCGAGGACACGAGGTGGTGGACGCGGAGGGGGCAGCTAGAGAGAGAGAGAGAACAGAGGTCGAAGATATATTGACCAGAGTTCAGACAGGGTGGTCGTCTTATATAGAGGACCGTCACGTGACGGGCGTCGCGCACCGGTCGCGCGGGCACACCTTGCACGAACGGGGAGCCGCCATTTCGGGAGGCGGCAGCAGGACCTTTGCAATTACTATTTAAATTTAGTTTTATTATTGTTAAAAAAGCCGATAATCTAGGCACACAATAGAGGTCGATACAGGCCAAACCCTAGCCTTGTATCTATCACAATAAGCTTCTCAATAGGGCTCACGGTTGGTCTCAAGGTGGAAGTCCCTGCCGAGTAAACCTTACTCAAGGAACCTTATTCCGGGCCTCCAATATAAAAGCACGAAAAAGGAAAGTCTGGAAAAGGTTAAAGTGGGTCCAAGGGCATTCAAACCAATGGAAATAGAGCAAGGCAACCAGGCAGCAAAATACACCAAGAGTTTACACAATAATAAAAATCACCGATCGTAAAGGAAAACTAGTATTATAAAATTATTAAAAAAAAAAACATATAACACAATTTGTGCCCTTATTTATAAGTCCATTCTTCCATTTTATAATCCCCCACTTGCTATTTTCCAAATATCCATCCTCAATATACACAAAAAACGAGTAAAAGGGGGTGGCCTTTACGCTTCAATACATGGGGAACGAGCCTGTGAAATAGTTCTGCTGGAGATTCAGAGCTCCGTTGATGGGCATGGCAAAGTTGGTCGGTTGCATTGGATACTGCGACATGGGATCCTCCATGGGGTTAGGGACATGATAGAGCTCGTATTCCATCATTTCCACTCCAGAAATCATTGGATCAGCCTGAAAGGTGAAGGTGGAATAGTCCGAGGCCGAGAGCGCCGGAGATGGCAGGCCGTTTTGCGGAGCAGAGTCTGTCATAAACAGCTCAGGAGGAGCCCCGGGTACCGGCATTGGGGGTGGGACTATGGCCATCCATTCATTCCATTGCTGCATAGAATTGGGAAGTTGAGTCTGAGATTGAGCTGGCGGCTGATCTTGAAGTTGAGTTCGAGGTTGAACCAAAGCCTGAGTACGAGATTCAATCAAAGGCTGAGATGAAGCCCGAACTGAAGCTTGATTCGGAGCTTGAGATTGAGATGGAGCTTCAGTCGAAGACTGGGTCGGAGCTTGAGCCGTAGCTTGACTGTGAGATGGGGTCCGAAGTGAAATCACAGGTTGGGTCGAAACTGGGGCAGAGGGTCGACTCGCAGGTTGAGTTGCAGATGGATTCGGGACTTCAGGTTGAGGCAACCCTTTAGTAACCATGCTTGTAATGTGGCCATAGTTCTTCGAAGGTGGCGCAGGCAGAGTTTCCATGATGGCAGTTGTCTCGGCAGTCTTCGACTCGGCGGATGAGACGGTGTTGCCCTCAGTCAAAGTCAACCGAGGAGGGTTCTCATCGGCCTGTTTCTTCCGGTTGGGCCTAAGATGAGGCTTGATTTGCTTCCGCCTCGGCTTCAATGAGACAATCTCGTTGAATTCGTCAATGGAAAGCTCGTCGACGTTGGGGACGTGCCCCTGGCCGCCCTTGGCTTCCCTCAACTTGAGCTGGGCCAGTCTCCAATGCCAAAACCTGTGAATCCTTCTCGTCTTTTCCGCTTTCAACTTCTTGAGTGCTTCTTCTTGGCTGATTTTGGCAGATTCTACCTCCAACCAAGCATCACATTCGGCCTCGAGATACGTCACTACTGATTCGACAGCTTTCTTGTAGACATCGCCGTTGTCCAGCTTTTCCAGCTGCCCAACCACATCCTTGAGCCGATGTTCGTCTCTAGGCAGGGCGAATTCAAAGCTGAGGATTGCATTAGCCAACGTGGGGAATGGACGATGGGGCCGGTCTCACTCATTATCATCCTCGCCCTCGGGTGTCTTGCCCTGCATACCAAAGGCCGTCACGAGGAGCAGGCCAGGGTGGGCTCGGAACAGCACTTCTAGGTAAGGGGCTGTCTCAGACAGGTAGTCAATGTCGGCCGTGTTATCCTTATCCACTCCATTGAGGTGTGGGATCAACGCGTAGGGATGACAACCGTGGTAGCAGGCACTCAGCTTGGACGCCAGACGAGTGAAGACGACGGAGCAGATTCGCCTAATTCCGTGGCCTTTTCGAATGGCTCCCTGGAAGATTCGATCGGGCAAGTTCTCTCCTGAGGGGAGGAAATCCAACATGTTGGCGGGAGAATCAATCCAAGGCCTGACTGTCTCGGTATCCTCGACGTAGATGAGCGGATAGCCCTTGAATGAGACATAGTTGCCCAGCATCCCGTCAAGGCCTTCAGAGAGCGAAGGAACGCCCAAGTTCATGTCACGCATCAAGAGCCTGAGACATTCTCGAAACTATTTGGGGCACTAAATAAGCAACAACGCCACTAAGCAGGGAGAGAATAGGATGTGAGCCCACTTGAGGATGACTTAGGAGGGACGGGTCTATGGTGTCGCCCGAACTACGCTCGCAGGCATAGATGATGTGCTCCGCGACGAGTTTGCTGTAGGGAATGCCCATTTTTAGTCGACCTCAATCAAAGACCGTCGTAATTGTGTCTCAATCGCGTGCTTGTGAAGGAGGGAAATGGAGTGTGCTGATTGCTGTGCGGGGTCCAGCTGCATATGAAGGAAGTTCGGACTGGGACTCTCACACCAATCAAGTCGAGAGCATGCTAGTAAGCAGTAATCCTTGTTGAAGGGACGGCACGGTTAATCAGTGGCTATCTGTTGATCGGAGCATCGAGCAGGAGAGGGCAGGCTGGACAAAAGGGTACCCTCGCCGTCCCCGGGCCGTGGTACTTGTTGGATCCCAATCGGACTCGGATCATCACTCTGTTATACCAAATCTGCCGTCTAATTCCTGTCACTTAATCGTCATGTCTTTTGTCAACGTTGGCCACCTCGACTACAAACCGCTGCCGTTCAAGCGAGAGCCGGACGGCGTGTGCAATGTCGGCGAGGTCATCTACCCTCCCCTTATGCCCGAGATCCAGGTCTCGTCGGATCAAAAGAAGCACCTGTTATGCCGGGATGACTATCGGTACTCTGCCGAGCTGAGCGTCCACTCGCAAAACGGCACAGGATACAAGGGCAAGACAGGCGACATCATCGGCCATGCTGCCGTCGGACCGCTCTTTTTCCCTCCCATTCCCGAGCCTACATTTAGAGCGGATAGGTACGCCGTGCATGATGGCAAGATCACCTTCTTCTTTGGCAAACCAGGCCATGGGTGGCTTGGCTTCATGCCGCAAGCCGTCAACAAACGCTACCAGCTGAAGTGTACCTTTTCCGTCTCGGAGCGCGATGGCGACGTGTGGAAGCCTCCTGTTGCCATCGGCGAAAGCATCACGAGCGTCTCCAAGGTCCAAGACGGAGACAAACCCAAGCACGCGTACGATGTGCCGCCGGGAAAAGAGATCAATCGTGAGTTCGTGCTGCGCCTCAACCCTGCGTCGTTGGCCTCTAGGGAACAAGACTAACGCAGAGAAAAGGATACTACAAACAGACTATAATTCGAGCACTGCAGCAAGTGCCCAGTCTGGATTTTATTGAAGCAGCCAAAGAAGTCAGCAGCAATCAAGAATGGGACGTCATTCTGGATTGTTACCATTACACCCTCAGGCACGATGACCGGCCCACCAAGAACGTCAACGTGAGGAAGGGACGACTGGCTGCGGAGGAGGTGGAGGAAGAAGAGAAGGAGAAGGCGGCACCAAATGGCCCCAATGGCCCCAATCCACCGCCCAATACCTCTTCTTCTGGTTCTGCATCGTCATATTCATCATCGCCCACCCCAACACCCGTCACTATAGACTTGACGGGTGAAGATCCCATCGCCCCATCTCAAGGCATGCAGTCCGCTCCTCCGCAACCACCGCTGCCACCATCGAGATCCGAGCCCGCACTGAAGAGGTCCCTTGACGCCGCTCGTCGCCCTGCTGGCTCACCTCCTCGGAAACGGCAGGCTGTTCCTCAGCACGGCAATCCATCCGTTCCCCGACATCCCTCTCGTCGGGCTGCGCTCGAAGCAGCCCTCCAACCCACACCTCGCGCAATTCCTCACACAGTACTTCCACCAGTGTCACAACCATTAGTCCTCGGAAGCAATATACCTCGAAATGGAGGCTATTCGGACCATAATATAGCAATGGCATTGGCCAGCACCTACGATCTCAACTTGGCCGATTGCTACCCCAACAATAACCCCAGTCCTCCTAGTCCACCCAGTCCCCCAAGCGTCCCCATTCACCACCCTACTGGCTTCATGCTCCCAATTGAGCAGCAATTCGTCAACCCAGCTCAGGCCGCTCAGTTGCTCCAGCAGGGATACGAGCCTGACCCGAGTCTAGTTCCATTCGTCTATGCCGCCGAATCGGACTATCAAGATCTGTCTCTGCACTCGCAACCCAACCCTCGGGCTCCCGTCGATCTTACCATGATATCTCACCCCAGCTCTCAGGCTCCCCTGCATCTATCCATGCCATCTCACTCTCACCCCAACCCCCTGCTTCCACTTGACGTGGCTATGAGCATAGACTCCCATTCAAACTATCTATCTCCACCTCATCTACCTCTATATTCCCAACAGAACCCTCTGGTTCCAGTCGATCAATCCATGCTATCTCATTCCCATCCCAATCCCCCTGTGGATTCTTTACTTTGTCTCCCCATTGGATTCGACACATTTGGCGACCAGTTCATGATGGACGTGGATACGCAATATATGAGCAACATGGGTAACGCAGGAACCATGGGAGGCAACGTCCAATCCTCCCAAATAAACCCCTCGCAGTTCACCGGAACCCTGGAAACCAATGGCGGCCCATCATCACAAATGAACACGACGACGAGTTCCCAATCTATGGGAGGTGACATCGACATGTCTCCATTAGACCCGATCCTAGCTGCACAATTCATAATGGATGATCCATGGATGTCAAGGAATGGAGAGTCCTCCTTTATGGGTGGCCAGGGCTTCTTCTGAGTAGGACCAAAGCCCTAAGAAGACGATATTTCACTGGCATTTCGATACTCTACGTCGGCAAGTTGGAAGAAACAGAAATAAAACGCGTCGAGTCTACGCTATTAGTAGTGATAGCAACTACCAGGGCACAGTCGGTGTCTATGGTAGTCTGAATTTAATGTCTTGATTTTTTGTTTCCCACGCAGCACATCGCCAGACAATATTTATTGATATCATTTATGACTGATCTCATTTGACATTGTCACAGACCCCAGTCTCTGGGCACACACTATCTACAGTCTACAAAGGAGCACCCAAGTGTTAGCATCCAGATAAGAACCTTTGATCGCCACAATGACAGTCTTTCTCCAGGGTCTGGCGAGAGAAGAGTTGAGAGAACTCTTTTACACAGGTGCGGCCGCAATTCCTGCACCTCCTCTCACGCGACACTCGGCATGTTATTCCTGCACGGCGCTGGAATCCTGTTCTGTCTTCCACCCACCAACCAAACGAATACTTGCAAATATCCGTGATTCCGTGCCAAGCTGAGCATCATTCCCTGCACCCGTTTTGGGATCCGTCTCGGAAACCCCGGTGCACCCCATGGGAGTCCTGTTGGTTTGGGCCCCTGCGAGCAAGCTTACGCAAACAGCAGGCTGCGCTCACTAATTGAGAGACATGCATAAAGTGGCTTCAGGGTCAGCCAGCCATGAAGCCTCGATCACACAAACACGACTGGGAAGTGAGTCTAGGAATCGTCAAGACGCTAAGCCCAAAAGCAGGAATGGCCCTTGTCTGTTGATCGGGGGCGTTTGTCACTCTGTCTCGGGCTCCCTCCAACGTGTAATGTCCTGTTCTCTGTTTGCCTTGGCCCTCCAGACAACCTGGTGGCAGGGTATGCAGGGGGTATGGAGCTAAGGATTGCACTGCAGTTTGCATGTCCCGTGCCGCTATTGGCTTTATTCTCAACGCCCGCGGCTCAAGTCTAAACGATACTACATGTGCGGGCTCCTGTGGGCGTTTGTACGGGCTGCTGCATACCAGCTAGGACAATCATGGGAGATAATCCAACACTGTTATCTGGTCTGTCAAGAATACATTGCCTCCATTGGTTATTAGTCAAGGAAACTGGCTGCTCTATCTGAATGGTACGTAATTCATCCCCATGGTGGCTGGATGCACCTTTGCGCATGCAAGGGTGGTGAAGCTGGGCGCAGGTTCCAAGGCATGATTGAGGCTGCACGGATATGTACATAAGGGCGAATCACTTGATAGACATGTAAGACACGTCAATATAGATGCCTTCACCGCTTCTTTGCTTGCTTTGGGGAGGCGGATGGTCTGGCCGTCAAAGTGCAAGAATCTCGGAGAGCGTAGGGGAAACAATGCGGGTAGTTGTTCTCGCAATGGGGTCTCTAAAACAACACCTGCCAAGCTTCTCGCCCGGAAAGGGGATACTGTGCTACTCCGTGCACACCAAATCAAACGCTGTCAGCCACATATCGGCGAGCTGCATGCGATTGAGTCTAGATTCATTGCCGCGTATCCTCTGTGCCTAGGGGGTGAGTGCCAGAGTGATCAAGAATGGCACTCATTAGCCATGACACCAAAGGCCAAAGGGACGGCGATACAAACCCATGAACCAAAGTTCCCTTATTCTCTGGTGACATTCATAAAAACTGCCAAGACTTGAATGCATCCATACACTAGTCCTGCTTGTGCGACGTCTGTACAAACGCGGGGCAGACTGTATCATTGGGACGGGTTCTGAAGATCGGATACTTGAGGTTCCATTAGCCAGGCCAATGCAATACAAGGCAATGGGCTAGAAGAAGAAACGAACCCTCGGCCGCAGAGCACTCCATAACTTTCAGACAAGAAAAGGCATTAATCTCCGGTCTGAAAGAGCTGTTGCGAGGATTTGATATCATAAAGATTTGGACAGATTGTAGCAAAAGACCATATTTCAAGGAAACAAAAGCACACAACTCCAGGAAGTGGAAGTTTATCTAATCGCCATGATGCCGTAACTCGAGCGAGTTATGTTTTGATGTGTAGACTGGCGTCGTCTCAGTGTGTTGGGCGTTGTTAAACGGTTGGATCGTTTTATGGCAAGACTCTAAAGACTCCAATGATTTACCTATTAAATGCGATAGCATTACGCTCCTAGTTAAAGTCTCTATATCTGCCACCGGACTGTTATCTATTTCTCACCTTGGTTCCCATCTATGCTACAACAGGACAGGCCGCCTCCTCACGAGAGAAAGCTTACTTTACGATTCGTAGATGAGCTTAACCTGATGCTCGCTGACTCTTTCCGCTACTCTCATTCTTCGAACGAACTCTCCAGCGAGTTGATCACACACTCGGCTTCAGCCTTTCCCTTGTCCAGAAAGAGAGAAAGGTTGCTTTGAAGTCAGGGGGAAGGGGTTAGAATTTTTTTGGCACATTACGAGCTCGATGATACGACAAGATGGCGTTTCAGAGCTACGTCTCCAAGGCTGATTCCGTTGTGCCACATGGAGTCTTCTCCTCCGAACTCGTTCTTCCATCTTGTTTTGTTTTTGCGCTCGTCTAGTCGTCTAGTACACGTTTTCATACAGTCGTATCTAGCAGGCGCGTATAATGAGATGGAGGCTTGCTCAAAACTCATGATTCGAGCCAAAGTTTCATGCAATCTGCGAACCTGTTGACCACCTCTCATTCTCAAGACTCTAGTAGAGGCAAGAAACGTCAAAGTCTCATGTCTGAGGCTTCAGGGAGCGAGGAGTTGTCGATTTCAGTGTAGGGTAATCAACATTCAAGGTCCACTTTAAGCTTCTGAGCTCGGGCACAAGGAATTGACCAATGGCCATGGCGCTAATCATCGACCAACGGCAAATTCTACGCCCCGCTAAGCCTGATTGGTCGAACCTGGGAAAAATCGGAGTCGCCTTCAAGACGATGCTCCTTGCGGATCTATTCATCATTCATCAAAATCAACGCAAAACTGCTCGAGCCTTCAAATACGTCCCGCCCACTGACCGACCTCGTCCACGCCACCCCCCCACGGTTTCTCCTTGAACCTCCCGACGTACGATTCGACTCGTTCACGATATCGTTCCGTCAATAATTGTTATCGCGCCCCCATGCGAGCGCACTCACCTGGTACCCGATAACCAGGGCGTTCGGCAACCTCCCGGTGGCCACCCGATCCTCCTTCGCCACATCTCCTTCCACAGCCGTCAACCTGGCGAGCATACAGACTTCGCGGCTTCCTTCGCGGTTGCCGCGCCGGTTATCCCTATGCCTCCGGGACAGCGTCGTGTCCCGGCGAGCGCCCTCAAGATGCTTTGCCTCAGCCGCATCGACAACCCACCACAACCGCACAGCCAAGGCCATTCCCCCAGAACTAGCAGGCGTTTCTTCAAATAGGCCATGGAAGGGCTCTGATAAAGCCGCCCAAGCTGTGGCGACAGCACCAACACCGACCTCCAAATTTCACATTCCCTCCGTCATCCTTCCGGCCGAAGCCGCCAAATCCGGCCCCGTTCACAAGATCCATATCCTCGGCGACGATGTGAGATCACGGTTTATAGCCCATGCGCTATGTGGAGTGTACGACTCGGTAGAACTACTTGGCTATCGCTCTATGCCCAAGTCAAGATACCGCAATGTTGAAGTGGCACAACCGGAGAGGACGAGAAGGACCGCACAGTCGGAACCACTCGTGGCTCCAGCTCGACAACATGTCAAGGCCGACAAGTCTCGCATCGACCAGCTGATTGTCACCGGTCGTGGGTTTGAAGCTGTCAAAGCCATGCATTCAGTCAAGGACCGCGTTGACGAGAACACGTCTGTGTGTCTACTCAACGATGGTATGGGTGTTCTCGAAGAGGTCCGCGAAAATATCTTTACAGACGTCAAGACGACACCCAACTTTCTCCTTGGCCACATGAGCCATGCGCTGGTCTACAATCGGAATCGCGACTCGGTCAAGGAACTCAAATCGGGACGAATGGTGGTGACGCAGATGAACCCGACACTTCATACTGAGGACTTTGTGGAGTCTTTAAAAGAGATCAAGTCTCTCGGGATGACGTCGGGCACTTTCGAGAGTTGGATGCGATTTAAACTCCCCGCCATGGCCTTCACAGCCGCCGTTGAGCCTGTGTGTGTGCTTCTCGAGGTACCATATAAGGCTCTTTTGGAGAACAGGGCAGCACAGAGCATGATGAACCGTCTCTTAGGGGAAATTGTAACGGTGGTAGATGCGATGCCCGAACTCGAGGGGGCAACCGAGTTGAGACGGTTCATGCATGGAGAAAGCCTAAAGAAATGGTGTTATCAGAGGATTGCCGGCAAGGCATCAGCACCTTGCGATCTTCTGCAGCGAATTGAGAAGGGACTGCAGACGGATATCAAGTACCAAAACGGCTTCTTCCAGAAGCGAGCCAAAGCGTTGGGCATCGATATGCCCCAGAACAGTTTGATGGTGAATATGGTCAAGGCCAGACGAGCAGAGGCCATGGCCAAGAGGAAGCGATGGATTGATGTAGAGGAGACATCGATAGACAGTCTACGAGGCTCCTCCCGACGGTTGAGATACTCATGATGGTAGGTGGTTGTACAATATTGTTTCATGCATGGCATGGCATGGCATGGCACGGCGAACGGCGAGCTCGGGGATAGATGGCATGTAGATCTAACGCGTTAGACGGCGCAACTATTGAAATAGCCTTTATGTTTATCAAGAAATTTTATTCAACGCCATGTATCATGCCGCTGGCGATTTACTCTGTTCATTCGTCAACAAGGCGTCCATGGATGGATCATGACCGTTGAGAGGGGTCATGTGACGCCCCCAGAATCGATGCCCCTCCAAACCCACACGATGCCCCGCGGACGGAGTGAAGCTGGGCTGATTTACAAATCACCGTGCAAAACATAGCTCACCAGCAACAATAAAATGGATGACGCAGAGTTAGAACAGGTGAGCACAGTATTATGCCTTGACGCCTATCTATCATAAACTCACATACGCCCCTGTGCAGATCCGAAAGGCTCGTCTCGAGCAGCTCAAGGCCCAGGGTGGTGGCTCAGGCGGCGGCGGTCCTTCAGGTCAACAAGGACAGCAGCAACAACAGCAACAGTACTGCCAATACCGCACTCGCCTTATCCTCTTCCGCCCCGAAACTAACCTTTCACCCGCAGGCAGGCAGACGAAGCCCGACAACACGTCCTCAACCAGATCCTCCACCCGGAAGCCCAGGAGCGCCTGGGCCGCATCCGCCTCGTCAAGGAGGAGCGCGCCAACGACGTCGAGAACCGCCTCATCATGCTCGCCCAGACGGGCCAGCTGCGCTCAAAGGTCACAGAGGCCCAGCTCAAGGACCTCCTCAACGCCATGGCCGATAAGCACGAGGAGGAGAAGATTGTCGTGAGCCGGCGCAAGGCCTGGGATGATGACGACGATGATTTGCTCGAGGGTCTGTGAAGGAGGGGGGATAAAAGAGCAACGAAGGGATCAAAGAGGAGAAAAATACGATGCGTAATTATGAGATGATACCATTCCCTCTGCGTGCGGTGGAGTGTAGCAAGGCGAAACATATGAATGATGAAAGCCAACGCCATAGCTTCTGGTTCGAGCAATCCATGCTTTTGTTTTGTTTTCGGGAACAACATCTTACACTTAGAGTGCATACAATAAGCACTCACATCCAGCGAGTGTCATCACCTATAATACAAGTACATGGGGGAATCATCATGTCGTCCCCGGTAACAGAGACGGCATATTTAATACCCTCGCTCCTTGAACTCCTTCAACCTCTTCTTCTCCTCCCGCTCCCTTTTACGAATCGTCCTCATGTCCGGCGGCCGCTCAATCCCCAGCTCGGCCCTCAACTCCTCGACATCGTCCCGCAACCTCTCCTCCCAGAACACGTTGATGACGTCCTTGCTGCGCGCCCCGTTCTTGATGGCCCACGGCAAGTAAATCGACGCGAAGCGCCGCCTCTCCCCGCGCTTCATAGTCGCAGCCGCGAAGACACTCAGCCCCGTCATGGGGAGCAGCGTGTTGGCAAACTCAAACGCCTTCAGCGCAATCTCGCCCTCGCGCACGATGGGCAGGCCCGTGACGGCGTGGTAGAAATCGTGGCACTCGCGGTAGCGCTGCATGACGTATGCGCACTCTTCGTCGTCGATGTATCGCACGGCGGATCGGGTGTCGGGCGAGACGCCTTCGCGGTCGAGCCAGCCGACGTAGGCACGGCCGACGCTGTTCTCGGGCATCTTGCGCAGCTCGTCGAGGTTGAGCGTCTTGGAGGAGATGCGGGGACGTTGGCGGAGGATGCGACGGCCGGTCGGGTCGGCGAGCATGCTGTCGCGGAGACGGTAGATGAAGTAGGGAGTAGCTGTGGCCTCGCCTGTGGCAGCAATGAGGTCTAGCAAGGAACACACGAGATTAGCTACGCCGTGAAGACAACACAGTTGGGAACAGAGGGACAATGGCAGCATACCATGACGATAGGGGTCAAAGAAAGACCATAGACTGGCGCCGACGGCCAATCCGACACGCTCGACCTTCGTCAGAGGCACATGGCCGGGGTAATTGGGAGGCGGTCGGTTGAAGACGGAGAAGTTGCGGCGGGATGAGGAGGAAGAGGCACAGCTCGCGCAGACGGCAGAGCGCACGAGGCCGGCCTGGCTGGCCGATGCCACGGAGCGGATGCGTGGCAGCGCAGCCTCCATGTTCGACTGTGAAGCAGTAAAGCAATTGGCGAGCTTAGAGTCCGTCCGAGTGGGCGCTCGATGTGCGATTGAAGGAAGAAGCCGCTCGTATGATGGGCCGATTTGTGGTGATGACTTTCGGAGCTTGAGGTGGGGCCGAGTCCGGGGGTTGTGGATCGGCACATGTCGGTCCAGCAGCCCTCACATTCAGTCTCAGAGAGATTCAACGGGCCAGCAGTGCTGATATACACTGAAATTCACAAACCGCTTCGACGCCGGGCCCTAACCTTACATAGCCGATTCTATTATACACTGGGGCTAGATCCCGATTCTCCGAACCTCCAGGTGGTTTGGTTTCCTCCAAATAGTGCCATATCTCCGACCGACGCGCAACAAACATTACAAATCTGACTTCCAAAAGCAATCCCGGTGTCCCGTCAGTTATCATGATCAAACCAAATATCACTGGATGGCCTCGGCGATGTCCCTTCCACCATTGGCCCACATCCGTCCTCAGGTCCCCTAAAGAGAAAGACGGAGGCAAAGAGCCTGGCTTCAGAGACGGTTTGCCTTTGCTTTCCACAACTGGACAGGACGACTACCATGATCCTACTCTGGTCGTGGTCGCTTGGCGCCGTGGGGATTACCCCAGTCGCCACCATTGCCGCCTCCTCCGCCGCCTTGGTTCTGGTTGAAGCCGAAGCCGGGGTTGAAGTTACCCATGTTTTGGAAGTCTGGACGAATATTAGCACGTAAGGCCTGGCAAGGTAGCTACACCATGTAACGATGCAGTAGACAATAACTTACTGGGCATCCCGTTGCCCATCATTCCCATACCCATGTTTCCAGCCATACCCAGAGGCATTCCACCCATTGGGTTCATACCCATCATATTTCCTCCTCTGCCACCTCGCATGCCGCCGCCACGCATGCCGCCCAACATATGGCCACGACCGTTGAAGGAATTAAAGTTGCCTCCGCCCATGGGGCCATTGAAACCGCCGTTCATGTTGTGGTTGAAGCCCATGTTGTTGTTATTAAAGTTGCGGTTGAAGTTCTGGTTCATACCACCTCGGTTGTAGCCGCCACGGCCTCGGAAGCCACCACCAAAGTTGTTGCCTCCGAAGTTATTGTTATTGAAATTGTTGCCTCCAAAGCTGCCTCCCATGTGGTTATTGCCCACGTGGCCACCGCGGTCGTTGTATTGACCACTCTGCGCCCGATTCTGGTCCTTACCCCGAGTCGGTGCGTCCTTGGGGAGGGTCTTGAAGGGGTTCTGCATGGGGTTATAGAATGTCACAGTCATCTGCTTCTGGCCTGATGGAAGACGACCTAACATGTCATCGATGCAGTACTTGGTTGCGGTCGCTGCCTGGGGAGATGCAAATTCCAAGAATGCTTGTCTATAAAAGTAAGTTAGCACATACAAGCATAGCCATACTTGTCCTCGAACATACCCCTTGCTTTTACCATTGACCTTGTGCTCGCTGAACGTGATGTCTTTGAGCTCATCCTCACACCCAGCATCCTTTGTGAAACCTCGGATGTCGTCGTCACTTGTCCACCAGCTAAGTTCCGAGAGCAACAGAGCTGTTGTCGCGTTGGCATCAACTGGGCGATCATCCTCGGGCGACTTCCTCTTGGTTCCATGGGGTGGGCCATAGTCGTCAGCATGGTCGCCTCTGTGTGGTTGGTCATCCATGTATTGGTCGTCATAGCTGTCTCGTCGCTGCTCTTCTCGATAGTGCCCATCATCGTAGTTTTCTTGCCTTCGATCGTCTCGGTTTCCATGCTGGCCTTCATCATAGTTGTCCTGTCGTCGGTCATCCCGGTAACGGTCTTCTTCGTAGTCATCCCGTCGCCGATCATCGCGGTGTCCTCTCTCGTCGTAATTGTTTTGTCTTCGGTCGTCTCGGCTCTCACGATGGCCGTCATCGTAGTTGTCTCGTGGTCGTGCGTCCCGGTGCCCGTGCTGGTCATGCACGTAGCTATCCCGTCGCCCGTCATCTCCATGTTCCTCTCGGTGTTCTTCTCGATATCCGTGCGAATTGTCGTAGTCTACACGTCGATCATCTTGATATCCGTGCGTCTCGACGCGGCGATCGGGATCCTCGTCACTGTCGCCATAGTAGTCGACTTCAAACTCTTCTTCAGGCATGATGACGGTGTTGGTGCACGATACTCAATTGAGTAACGTGTGGTCGGATTAGAAAGAAGAGTGGGCAAGGTGACCCCAACGTGATATTCAGACTGGTAGGTACAAGAGTTATCCCTTGATCTTAATACACTAATCAGCCACTCATGACTCCATGTTGCCGGGAACCTCCAGCCCGCAGCGCCAGAGGGAAAGAAAGAAGCTTGCATATACGTACAGTCCAGTTGGTGCGAACAGGAACCAGGATCAGAAAGAACTCGTTATCCTCCTCCGCGCACGAGGCTTAGAGTCACAAGTTTCAGCCTTGAGGACGAAGCTCTGTGCTTGCAATCCTCGCCGTTCAGCCCGAAAGGTGAACTTGATCAAGTCTTAGGTACAGGCAAAACCGCGATAGACCAGGCGCGGAAAGACCACCACGAACTCGGTGATTCCAGCTCCTTCCGCTTGATGAGCGTCGTCTTAATTCGATCGATCGATCGATGGGTCGTTAACGGTTGCCGGTCGCAAACTTGTCCAGGAGCAAAGTCTGGAGCAGGCGCACCCACGACTGTGACCGAGACAATCGCACAAAGCTGCCGTCAGGGACGCCACGGTCGACTTCGCTGGCAAGTTAAGCGCCGGTGTCTCTGTCTGGGCGATGCAATGCAGCGGTTCGCGGAAGTGAGTAGGGGCGGCGCTGACGAAACCTGCCGTTGTGAAACCGAACAGGCTCGAACGCAGGTAGCCGCAAAACCTGTCGAAGAAGAATTAGAAAAGATGAATCCCTGACTTGTCCTTGACTAGGGCTCGTATCAGTTCAGTCGGCGGAAGACGTGAACCGAAGAGAAGAAGAAGCAGGTTGGTGAAGCGAAGGTTGGGCCTGGAGGTGGAAGTTGGAGAATTGCTCTGACACTGCCACGGCAGCTAAGTTAGGTCAGTCATGGACCATGGATGGGCTCGCCTTTTTTTTAGTGATCGGGCTTGCTTGGAGCTTGCAACCTAGGTACCCAGTCCCGACAACCGGGCAGGAGCATCCCAGTTGCCCACAGCAGCCAGTGACAGCGCGTAGGTACCTAGGGCCGCCTAACGGAACAGTGGGCTACCTGCTGGAGACGACAAACCTTGCGGCTCCCGGGCTCCCGTCTGCTGACCTTCCGCAGACGCACGGCGCACAGGCCAAACGGCTCGCTCTCATGTGTTCGTGGCTGATGGGCGACCCACACCGGTGGCGCTTGTCTCCCCAATCCTCGGAATAACACACGGCCCGCCGGCGGGGACCACTCAGCCATTGCGGAGATCTGGCCTCCCAATTGGAATAATTCTAGTGAACACGTCGCATGGGGGAGGAAGCTCTATTCATTAGTGCGTGCGCCCCTTTGCGATCCTTTCTCCTTCTCCTTCTCTTACCACGCGACACCCAACGACATCCAATCGCACAACTTCAGCAACTTTCTGTCTTCGCTCATTCATCGTCACCCCTCTGCCAAAATGTCGGATCAGCTTCAGGAGCTTCTCGAGGTCCCCTCCGAATTCGCCAAGGATGGCGTCCAGTTCATGCGTCGTTGCACGAAGCGTATGTCATGATGCCCCAAATTGCCGTCACTGGTGTTCTTTCGCCTTCTGCGTAACAGTCCATCACTAACATTCGTTTCTTCCTCTGCAGCCGACCAGAAGGAGTTTCTGCGACTCTGCCAGGCCGTTGGTGTTGGTTTCCTCATCATGGGTGCTGTCGGCTACATCGTCAAGCTGAGTACGTTCTCCTTTTTCATTCAGCAACAATCATCCGTCTCTAACATACAATCCCATAGTCCACCTCCCTCTTAACCGTGTTCTCGTTTCTTAAATCGATAATCACCCAATCGACCAAAACCACAACCGAATAATTGGCTGCGAGCTGGATCATCTGCGACGACCTCGCACGCGCGCGTTGCAACTTAAACTTTGTTGAGTATAATGGGGCGGAGTTACGGGATCATGGTGGGCACACGACTTCATTACTGCACTGGAATTCTTCAAGCAGCTCAGATTCGCGCTCGAAATGGAGAGGAAGAGAATGCACTTGGGGTGTATTCAAGGGGTTATCCAATCTGTTCAGAAGAAGGAATCGCATACCTCTCAAGCGACTAGACGAGGTGAAAATGTACAAATATCATCCAATAACATCTTTTCAATCATATTCCGCCAAATATTTGGAATCTGTAAACCGAGAGTCCACGTTGAGCTTATGGTTGACGCTTCGACCCAATGGACCTGCCTCATCGCCCCTTGAACTGTTGATGGAGTGTGCTGACAAGGTTCCCCTACTCATGTTGTACCCATTCCACGCAGAAGCTGCTCTCGGTTAGTAAACAGGTTCTGCCAATGGACTCAGGGGATACTTACCAACTAACATGGGAGCATTAGGATGCCAGCTGGCATCCCGAACACAGGTGCTCCAACCAGACCCCAAGTCAAAGCGATAGAAATTGAATCCCGCATCATTCCGCTGTGTGCCCTCGGTGGCGGCCTTAACATCCACCTTCCTCTCTATAGTGGCGTCCAGGTTGTAGATGTACACCTTTCCGTCGGCACTGCCCGTGTAGACGTATCGCGAGTTGGAGGAATTTGGCGGAGAAAAGTGGCACCGGATGAGGGTTCGGAGCACCTTGTGACCTCGGAATGTCACCAGAGAGTTGTCGTTAGGATGAGGATCCCACCAGTACTCATTGTACATGCCTGCCCGGTAGTCGAAGCCACTGCTATATCGCGTATGCTGGGTTGGGTCAAGCCTCTCAACATCCGAAGTCGTCAGGGCTTTGCGGATATCCCACAGCTTCATGCTCTGGTCTTTTCCGTTACTGAGAATATAGCGTCCATCACCCTTGCTATCGATGTACGTCAGACCTTCAACGTGGCCAACGAACGCACCGGCCTCCCTCTTGTCACCCATACTCCGGCGGTCCCAGACTTTCATCGCGGTGTCATCGGACCCCGAGTAGATGAGATGTGGTGACATCTTGTCAGCAAAGCACACCGCGTTTACGTCATTTTCGTGTCCAACGAAGTGATGTAGAACGGTCCGAGACTCAACATCGTAAATGGCGATTGAGTTTGCGTTCGTTCCTGCGACCAGCTCTCTCCCGTCCCCTGAGAATCGGATCGACCAAATGCCGAAAGACCTCCTTCGAGGCAGTCTAGGCCCCTGGTCGAAATCCAGGAAGTACGGATCTCCTGTATCAGCGGGATCAGTCGGAGCGATTGCAACGATGGGTGAGATGGATGTGTAAGCGAGCCATTTGTTGTCGGGGCTCAATGATGCGTCTGTAAGTGTCCATTGGCCAAAGGGGTATGTGACAGTCTTATAATGCTTCCAGTTGTAGGGATTCGCTGTGTTGTACATTCGAACCTTGAAGTCCTGAGAGGCGGCGTAGAAGAAATTTCCGTCGTCTGAAAACTGGCCAGAGTAAACAGGCTCTTCAAAATGGACGATTTGATCGGCTCGACTGCCAGGAACCAGACTCTAGGGGAAGAAATAAGCAAGTGGCGTAGCCATGAGTGACCTTGCACACATACCTGAGCGATCAGTCCACGATTCATCCTCCGTTCCATGGGGTCTCCAAGGGCCAGCTCGCTCTCCAAAAGCCGAATGCTTAGGGGCTTCTTGACGCGTTTGTTGTATTCGGTGACTCCAAAAGACCCCGAGACCATCAACTTCCGGCCCTGCATGCTAGGAACCTTGGGGAAACGTTTTGGATCCTTGCGCGGTCGTCGCGCCCTCTGTATTTCTGAACTGAGAAACTCGATGTCCGCATCGGTGTCATCTTGGAAAATCACGCGTGTGAGATGTCGGTTCTGCATGAGGGCGACAAGAGCGCCTCTTGTCAACGGGCCTAGGTCTTCACCGTCTGGTAAAAGTGTAAGTCTTCCGTTTCATATGATGAAGGCTGGGAGGACTCACTTTGAAGGGCTTCTAATATTCGCCTGCCACCCTCGTGATCAATGTCGAAATCGTCGTCATCTTCTTCGTCGTCATCGTCTTCTTCATCCTCTTCCTCGTCATCTTCCTGGTTCTCGTCATCTTCGTCGGCATCCTCCCCCTGATATGATTGGTCTTCTACTTCGTCGCTACTCTCGACGATGGACCAAATGAAATCAGGCACTCCAGAGTCATTATTTGGCTGACTGGTATCACTACCGTTCGTCTGTGAACTTCCACCGATTTCATGGCCATCATTTTCCTGCACATTATCGCCGTGGCTGGTGACATCATTCCTCGCTGAACCCTCGCCGTTGCCGGAAACATAGTCCTGTGAACTCTCAGAGATATCATTCACCTTTGAGCTTTCGCCATTGTCGGAATCTGCCATTATGCTGTTTGATTGGTGCACGGAGAATGGGCGGGTGCTCCGGCAATGGTGACGCTTGCTAAGCGAGGCTGCGGCGGAGGGGAAGCTGTCTATCAAGGTTCGTGCCTCGGAGGAAACGGGTCGAGCCTCTGGATTTGTGGTGTTTCTGAGATGACATTTAAAGCAAAGGAGAGAGAGCGAGAATGGCTACACACCTGGCGATTTTGGATGAAATGAGGCAATGTAGCTATTTGACATAAAATCGATGAAAGGATAAGAGTGGGAGACGATTCCCAGGGTGGTGACCGCTTGATGAGTAAACGATCTTTGGGGGCAAGCGCACCTCATCGCTTATATAATGGACGATGCATTCCTGATAGCAGCCGGGTGCCTTACCCTACAACAGTGTGGCGCAACGCCATGGACTTAAGTATTTAACCCCGTTCTGCCCGAGCTATAAATATGTAAATAGATGGTGGGAGGAAACCAGAAAGTCTTGAGCTTTTGTATATTGGGCAAGGCTCTGTTCCCTCTCACACAAAATCTCGAATGCGTTGTGCGTCCCTTGCGTGCTGTGGCTGCGCCGATTCCGCTTCAGTGCATGGTGTGATGGACGTTGGGCGGCCGTGAGTCGGCTAAGATCAATCAGATTGTTACACACCATCAAGAAATGGAAAAGGCTTAGGTCCTATCTGCGAGTACTGTATTCCGACGTCTTTAAACCATAGCAGACAATAGTCGATTATGCCAAACCTCAACCACCTGTCATGGAGACGTCGCCAACGTGCAAAGTTGCCGATTCCACCTAGAAACCATCCAAATGCACCATCTCACCGCTATTTTCATCCATGCAACCGTCGTCCCGTATTAAGAGATGCTATCATATGCATGCTGTTGGTTTTCTAATTGATTCCAGATCCCCAAAACGAAATAGGCCTGCAAACTACCTGTCCTTGTTCCCCTGTGATTATCCCATGATTCCGTCGTGAAACATTTTCCCATACCGACACCTTGTCACTGATGCATGACCATGCGTAACCAACCCCAAGTGCCGACCGAATCCCTTGAAAGAAATGCCTGATAATACTAAAGAAAATACTTGTACAGCCGCTCTTCGAGTCCCTGCATGCCCTGCATGCCCATGTCCATTTCATTGAGCCATCGCTCAACCTCATGCTTGAGAATAGAGTCGTCACAATACTTGACGGCGAGGTCAAAGTCCCTCTTGGCTACGCTCGTCTCGTGAATACGTCTCCATTCCGGCTTTAGCATCGACACTGTGTGCATGAAACACTGGCGAAGAGCTGTCATCTCGAATTCGTCCAAGTGTTCCCAGTAGAGAGCGTCGACGTTGCCATGCGCGTCGTGGCGGTAGTTCTCTCGGCTCGGTCCGATGTACCGGTCGCGTCCCTGCAGGAAAGTCGGGTACCGGCAACCCATCCACAGCGGCACCACTGAGATGCATTCCCAGTCGACCACGGCCGAGAGAGACCCGTTGTCGCGGAGGAGAATGTTTGAGCGAGTCATTTTGTCATGCAAGAGCATCGTGGCTTCAGGTTCCGGGCCGGCCGCAGGGAAGAAGACATTTATGCGACGCTTTAGCTGGTCGATGATGTTGAAGGTGCAATCAAAATCGTCCAAGAGGGCCTCACTTTCTTCGTCATCTCGGTTGAGTGCCTCTACTTGTCCCGGTGTAAGATCATTCTCGTTATAGGCATCCTCCTCTTCGGGTGGCGACACTCGGTATAATCGCTCCGTGGCGCTGTCCTCTGTAGCCTTGAGTCGAGCTGCCATCCACTCACGGCTGTTTTGAAAAGGACCCCGGCACACGTTGTGATCAATACGATCGTCCCAGTTGAAGTCGTAGGAGATGACCCCCCCGATCTGAGGCTCCCCGCGCCGGTCCTCCATGATAGGCTCGGAGAGGGCCCCGGGCCCCGGCGACCCGTCGTCATCGTCGGGCTCTGGTTCGGGGGGAGGAGACAGATAGGGGGTCGCGGGGCGCTCCTCCGGGAAGATGCTGCCAATCCTGAAGAATTGTTGATCAAACGTCTCGACAGCGAACTCGGCAAGCCGCTTGATGACCCCCTTCTTGGCCTCGAAACTGATCTGTCCCCATACCTCGTGGAGTGGCCTCCCGGGCATCTTGGTCATGGCTATCCATTCAAACCCGATTGGGTTACTGCAAGTGGCATGGAAGCCCAAGATCTCGGGGACGGGCAGGGAAGTGTTGTCTCGAACCCATTCAGTCGTGGCCACTTCGCTCAGTGTCTTCCAGGTGGGCTCGATGGGCAACGTGACCCTTGTAATAAAGTGCCGAGGGGGGTTCTCGATGGAATACAGCTTATTGCATTGCCCCTGGGCGAGGAAGCTGACTCTGCAAGGGCCGGAGAGTCGAAGGACATGCTGCATGGTACGTTTGATAGCGTCCTCATCCAGGTCCACAGTCCACTGAGGCTCCGAAGTCCAAAGATCTCGGACCCATGCCAGACCGTGGAATTCGGACACTTGCTGACCGGTCTGGCTGGCTGCCATGTCGTCTTGCGGGACGAAAGACGTAATTGAGGATTGATCGATTCAATAATAAGGAGGTCGCTAGAGAAAAAAACGAGCTAGGCCAGCAGCAGGACGGGGAAGACTTCAAGTGCTCAAGCTCTGGTCTATATTGGCTCTCACGACACCTGTTGGTGGACCGCGGAGGCGAGTACCCACTGGCATTCCAAGACTGGACAGACACTCACACGCCTGCGACGAAGTAGACTCGGAATGCGCTGGCGCTGGTAGAGTGTCCCGGGGAGTCAGTCGGGATGAGAGAAGCCGTTGATCAGGAATGACTGCGAGGTCAAAGAGGTTTGAGAGACAAAGGGGGAGCTGTCTACGGTGATGGGTATCACAAACCTTGGTCTCAGAAGCCCTCATGGCATGCGGGTATCCAAATTGCATCCCGATTCCATAGTGATGGGACTGTCCACTGCTATAGTTAGTACCTCCGTTGAATTTACCGGATGATGCTATGAATGCGCCGAGCTTCGCTGGCACTGCAGTGCAATGATGGCGGCGCCCGTGGCGAATTCGAAGCTCATTTTGGCGTGGTGGTGCTCTATAGCACGACCCTGGAACACACTTGCGCGCCTCAAGGGTCATCTTAGCTCAGATCTCGGCCCAGTTGAACGACGGGACGAATCGACAAACTCAAGGACAGACTCGCGGCCTGAGCTAACAACTAGCTGGGCAGAATGGAAGCGATCCCGCCGTCTTCCCTGTTGCAACCCGCTCCCCCGGCGGGCGGACCACGAGGCGGCCTGCCGGCGCCCATGGCCTAGCTCCCCCCAGCTCCACTATCACGGTCAAGGCTCAAAAGCCAACCGGCTGCGACCCCCCATATTCGTATCAGTGCACATGGTAACTGGAAGGCCGTCGCCCAGGCGAGGCTTTGGGGTTGGTGGCATCGACGATTAACCCTCCTGCAGTCGTAGTCGTGAAGTCGAGCAATCACGGCCCTCGACAAGCGTCACGACCAACACCATGACGCTAGCAGCGGGGCCCATGGCACCCTGTCTCAGGTAGAGAGTCGGCACTGAGCCGGCTTCCGCGAGGCATTCGGTGTGAAAGCTTCTCAGGGACTTGCACATGGCCTCCCGAAGGTGTGTATCGTCCAAAGCACTTGGTACTTTGTACTTCGTACGTGGCCTGGCTTATTGATAGACTTCATCCTCGCCTTGGTGGAAGCGGATCTCTCCGACTTTTTGGGAGACTTTTGTCAGTTTCAAGATGCTAGACGCCATTCCCTGTGGATGATGAGATTGTGGAGATTGATCTCAACTGTGCCGTTCTGTCGGCGCTGCCACGGTGTAAAGTGTTGAGGGCAAACAAGAACCAAGGGGGACATGGCGAGGTCTAGGCTCGGCCGTGTTTGAGCCATCAACCCTCCAATGAGTCCAACCAACCAGGCTGGGACGGCACAGATCTGCAGGGCGTCAGCCAGTAGAACAGGACAGGACAGGACAGGACAGGCACCTTGATGACCGGAAATGGACTGCGACTGCCTGCTGTTGTCTGTTTTCCCATGTGCACAAACGAAAGGACGACGATTCATTCGTACACGTATGCACACCATCTCAGCGGCTCCGTCTGCCGTTGTTGACTCGTTGAGGACGCCACGAGCTGGCTGGATTATCATTGTGTCTTTGTCTTTGCTTTTTTTGTGTTCTCATCTCTCTCTCTCCCTACCGCTGAAGCCCAAGTGAGTGCAACAACAATCTCCGCATGCCTCAGTTGGCTGTAAGTGGCCAAGGTGCACCGCAATACCACCCTATCATCCCATGTTACCCCACTCTCAGGGGCGTTGGGGAGAGTTGCGTGCATACGGTGACATGATTGCTGACACGAATTTACCCGACGGTTGCGTTTCTTTTCCTGACCGAGATGTGTGCGGAAAGTCGAAACGAAGTTTGGTGGTTGAAATGTCGTTTTGCTTGGACGCGAACCATGTGATGGAAGCTCCACTGATCGGCGAAACACTTGGAACGCTCGTCGGGAGTGGAGACAGCTTCATCCCGTCCCCCTTTCAGGCCTGAGGCATCCATTGTGCCTGCCAGGCTAGCCCACTATTGGACGTAGACCCATAAAACAGCCCTGTCAACCCTGCGCGGGGGCTGGGGCCGTGCGGATCCCGCGCTAATTTAGACGTCCTGCCAAGACCGCCCCCATCTTACTACGTAGTAGTCTTCTTCCCTCCTTCTTAGCTTCGGGGACACGACGTGAGGCTCGTCGTTGGCAATTGTCAAATGTGATAGATGCAAATCCATCGTCGTTGCGACCCTGTTAGCGGTGCGACGCTGGCATTACTCTTGGCTTTCGTCTCACAGCTGCCGGGGATAGAAAAAACAAAATAAAGACAACGGAGACAGAGCAGGGATGGAAACATACACGATGCACGACGAATCCGAGACACAGTCGAGACTCGACGAAATCACGTCACGTTACGTTGACACACATTGAGCTGAATGGCTCAGCCTTTTGAGTGTGAGACATGCTCCCAGACCGACCTCTCCTTCCTTGACCTGCCATTCGATCATTTGCAAATTGTGTGTCGCCCTTGCGGCCCTTCTCCTATTCCCCCGCTGCCAGCTCCACCCTCGCTCAGCTTCCTCTCACCCAACAACTTGTCGTTTCTGACAGGTCGTTGTGTGAGCTTAGAATAGGCACTTGGAAGTTCATAGCGGAAGCCCTCTCCCAGCAAAGGTGACCGCAATCAGGGGCCCTGTCCAGCGCTGAAACTAATGAACGCCATCTCATCCCAGGTCTCAGGCTTACAGTGACAATTTATTGCTATCAAGCACTGACACCCATCGACAAAAGAAAGCAGAGACGCTCTGTCACATAACCAGAACATCCCCATCAACTCGGCTACGTTCTTGCTGATTTTGCATCACTATCAAAGCCAGGTGTCCTTCCAATTTGTTGGACTCACATACCCCTTCGAGCAACCTCCACCTCTTTGGCAAGCGCCTCGCTCCAGCCCACCATGGATGCCTCCATGTCGTGGCGGGACATCTATGTCTTCGATGCCACTTGCAAAGTCATGAACTGGAATCGCTCCCTTAAACGCAGGCACGCACAGTTCTGCAATCCATGCACCCATTCCGTCCACGGCGAAGAAATGACCGACGAGTATCTCTGGAGTCAGTGGAAGCCCGACATGAGGTTATTCTTCAGGGCTCTTCTGATACAGGCCAAGAGGCTCATAGGAGACGACTCACCCGACTCAGACCTAGATAACCTGGATCAGAGAGATCTCCTTGAGTTTAGTTTTGACTTGATGGACCGCTTCGATGCCAACCGCCCGGTCTGGGACAAGCGGCCGGAATATCTGTGCTATCACAACACCCCCTCCGTATCGAATCTCGATGCGACTGAGCTCTCCAAAGTCGACCGCCAACTCTATGAATTCGCAGCAAGCAAAACGGGCATGACTCCCGTTCCAGGAGAGCCGGATCGGGACAACACAGACTTGGTCAGGACAGTCGTCTTCGCGTTTGGACTCTTGGGCTGGATTGGCTTGTGGGCTGAGCCAACAGACCTCATCTCACAAAGAAGCGGTCCCCTTCCGCCGAACGAAAGGGGCGACACGGTCTTGATGCTGCTACCCCATCACTTCCTGATGCGTGTCGTCAATGAACTCCTGGAGATGATTGACAATGAAATACCCATTTAAGTAGCCGAAGTACTAGAGCGATCTGGTTTGGGACCGGCTTTGATCATGTTGGCAGCGTGGGCGGGCTTCATCTGATTCTGTTCTCAATTTGGCATTTTACTTAGCATATCATACCTGCGATGCCCGACACAGTGGGCAGAACATCCAGGCGGGTTACACCTGAGAAGTGCGAGGTACTAGTAGGCAATTTTACGGCTGTCTTTGTTGGTACGAGTAATGCCTTGTGCCTGTCTGTGCCTTCTGTCCATGTGATGATATGACTGACGATGGCGTCCCGCCAATGTTTTGCAAAGCTCTTGTGTCGATCCCATCAATATACGGGACAATCTTCCCGCACCAATATATATCCCCGACTCGAGTTTTACACTCGTGTTTTTGGCTAGTGTTACGACCATTGGCCTTCTGGGCGAGATTCTTCTTCATCATATTGGCCTCCTTGGCCTAACGGTCTCGATAACACATACAGATATATCAGCTGGAATTCATGGGCTGATTCTCAGAAATAAATACAACCAGAACCGTCGCGTACCTAAAGGACTGTTTGTTAGCTCCTGAAATTGCACGAATGGTGGTGTTCTTACGTGACGCCAGCCACTGCCAACTCCAACACTCTTCCCCCTGTAAGCAATGCCAGAACTGTTAGGAAGATACTCGTTGCAGCGATAATGATTGCCAAACGTGCGTTCAAGTCGTCAAATGCATTGCAAACAACAATCGGAACCACGACCAGCGTGATCAGGACAGGTGCCACAAGAGTACGAGTCAAGTGCCCCATGCAGTCTCGAGAGTGGATGTGAACGTGCTCGTCTCTGGACACCTGGGAACGGCCTCGCTAACCTCCTCGTTAACATTTCGTATAGCTAACATTCGAATGAGTGCAGTGAATTTCGTACGTTACTAAGATGGAGCAGCTTCGCCGAAACAGATCGCTCCAACCACGAGACAAGCCTGTCTTTGGGTGGGGAGATGCACAGCAGGTCTTCTTGATGATTCAAAAACCTGGTTTCTTCTCGAGTAATGCATCCGTTTCCCGCCGTCCAGTTTTGGAGACTCTTGACGTCTTGAGAATGGGCGTTCCCAAGGGCGGAAACTCGGAAACTCCTCTCCAACGACTCGTCTACCCAGCGTCATTCCTACTTAGTCGTGTTGGTCGTCTTGTGTCTTGATGCAATTTTTACTCACCATAGCTTTTTAGGGCATCTTGGAGGTCTGCAACAACAACCTTTCTTTCTTCATTCTTGTCTCTGCGACTGCTTGCCAGGAATATTGGACACGCCTCTTCCCGGTCAATCTCATTGAGTCTCGCTTCCAGATGGGATACTCGATCTTGGGCAAGAAGCAGGAGGCGGGCCCTCACGTTGGAAAAGCGCCGGAGTATCTGAAATGATGCATGTGACGCCATGAGAGCGGAAAATCGGGGATAGCCCTGAGGATAGTCCTCGACTAGATGTTATTAGCATGGAGGAGAGCCGGCTGTGTGTGCCAACATACTCTGGTATCCTAGATAATCTGTTCCCGAATCATTCTTGGGGCCCTTTCCAAACGAAAAAGTACGTAAACGAAGTAAAACTCTTGATGTCCAGGCATGCTTTGGGTCGGAGGACGTCATTTGAGGCTCGCCTCTGACCCCAAGCTCGATGTCAGTGTGATGGTGGTGCCCGTTCATATTGACCACCACAACAAAACGCGGCGAACAGTTAAGGGCCTGCCCAAAACACCAACTTGAATTAGAGAAAGGACATAGGAAGCATCTTTCATGAGAGTATTGTGTGTTAGCTAGCAGGTGCCTTCATGGGAGGGATCTCACCTTAGGAAATGAGGCGAGTGAGCACTGCCTTTAATGCGCCATTTTGTCTTGGCATTTTGGGGATTTTCAACTGTTGCCACTGTTTAGTTGAAGAGACCCTCAGATTCTGCAACTATCGGTTGTCAAATTCGAATAAATGGTTGAATTATCAATCTCGTTGGGTCGCTTGAAGGTGGCGGTGCTGGGCGCAGCACGCATAGTTGTGTGATCGATGCGCTGACATGCGCAAGGCATTCTCGTATACCCATATGCCGTTGAAATGCAGTATTTATTCAAGACACAGCCTATTTTATTACCGATGTCCATGCCTGATTGAACTGGCAGAGGGCGGGAATTACCGCTTTGTGGCGAGGATGAAGGGACTTTGGAGAGTAGGACGCTTCTAGTCTTGATTAGAGATTAAACTATCTCAAGTGTTCTCAATTGGAAATGTCGAGTAGCCTAGAACTATCCACATGCTTTGAGATCCATCCTGAAGGGAAAGTTGGTGTTCTCTTTGGGGGATATCTTGGGAGAGCCCTCTGACATATCACGTTGTATAGACTATTTCCTATGAGATCGCAAGTCAAAGATTGTGATGTAAAGTGGCCCCTTCTTGGGATCAGTAAATGCGATCTTCCAAGCGCTGCCATTCTCAACCTCGTACCAATTATGTTCAGCTTGACCAGAGGAGGCCGGGCAGGTGTTAGCACCCGACGAAAGCACCGTTGAGTATCTCACAGGTAGGCACCTTTATCATTTGGGTTGACGTGAAAGCTCCCGGCTTGAACATATGCTCCTCTGACAGGTAGTTGCTCGAAAGGATGTAAATGTAAATCTTCTAACTCCTCTACTAGGGTCAAATTCAAACGAGAGGCCATTATCTTGTGCTGCAAGTAGCCATGGCTAATATGCAAGTCACATATGGGCCTGGCTCCCCATAACTTCATATCTAGCTCAGTCACAGCCAGTGGAGCCTGTATGCATCTGCCCAAGAAATAACCTATATTACTCCCCATCGAAAGTGAGTCAAATGCATGTTTGGTGGCATACTTGTGCCGCATGACGGGGCCTGATTCAACCAAAGTCCACTTAGAGGGAGTGGTAATAGTTACCAGAGGATGCTGTGGGTTAGTTCGCCAGCCGAGAATGTATAGACGCACAAACGTAGACTAGGAGCCCAAAGGCAACAACGCGTACCTCGGTGAGGAATGTGACAAAGAAGAAGAGCGGTCTCATGGAGGCTTACTCGGCTCTTGCATACCCAGACACTGAGACACAAGAATCCGCGGTCTAGCTAAGTATCCCAAAGAATTTTCATTAAGGTCACTGGCCATGCTTTGAACGAGGATGTGTGAAAGACTGCAGTGAGCAAGCGCAGAACAAACCCGACGGCTAGAGGCTGTCATTGGGCAAGCCGGCGTAATGTCTCATCAGTGAGGCATCCATTAGGGTTTGTAGTTCGCTGCATTGGGCTACTGAGTAGATACTGTAAATCGTGGCAGTGTCAAATACCTTGAAGGCATTGACTGTCACAGCACTAGAAGAGTTCATCTGGCCTATGGACGCCCTGCCAGGTCAAATTGAATGGCATGAAGTCTCGAAAAGCCATAAACGAAAAGCACAGTAGACTTTGGCTCTGTAGAAAATTGCTTGGGACAACAGACTTTGCAGTAGCTATCTGAGATGAACGATTGTGTCTGATCATAGACCAATCTTCTTTATGCAATAGCGCCGAAGACGCCTGAATGCGAGACGAAGGAAGCATCTCGAGCTTGGCTAGGCTCTGACGCGTTTTTAGATCTCGACCATAGCCCGAATCCAATTGAGAAACCCAAAGTAGCGAGTGACTCGAAATCCATATCACCGTGACTCTTCTGGGTGACTTTGGTCATAAAGAGAGTATCGGGGTGCACCACCCCTTCCTTACTACGTCCAATCTAGGAAACAAAACCATTGTCCACAATCCCTTCACCTTCTCGGTCAATTTGCAAGTTCCAAAAGAGATTTTGTCGTGCAAAGTACATCGAGGGTGGTTCTTGTTAACGGGGCCTTGCTGCCGTAATGCAACCTTCTCAGGTACGGTCCCGTTCCTGGTTGAACAAGAAGTCCAAACTTTGCAAACGCACGGGTCCTCCAAAGCCGTTTGGAGGGAGAACCGGGAGACCACTGAATGGGAGCACTGGCAGTGGTGGAATAGGCGGAATGGGAGGGATTGGGGGGATTTCCGGAACTGAGCGAGGGGTTGCAGCCGAACGAGAAGGCTGCTGAGGAGGATTAGGTGTCCCCGATGAAGCTGTAGAGGTGGCCGGTACTGGAACCTGACCTGAGGTCGATTGTATAGCTTCAATGGGAGGGACAGGCGGGATCGGGGGTGTTGCTGGAACTGGAGTATCTATGCGTTCCAGGCGACCAAGATGGTCTGGACGAGGACGTTGAAGATGGATAAGGTCGCCGGTGACTGGCGGAGCTGGACGATGGGGCTCGAGGTGCCCTGGGCCAGTTTCGCCAGTTTCACGTTCCGGACGAGTTGGACGCTCAGGTCGGGCAGGACGATCTGGGCGAAGAGGTCGATTCGGCCGGGTTGGGAGGTCTGTACGATCTGGAGTAAGGGCAGGGCCCAAGCGGCGCCACTGGTTCTCGAAGCCGGGGTTGATGAACTCGGGAGCACACATGGTTTTGATGTTTTGGGAGATGAGGGAAAGCAGATGGATGAGCGAATAGATGGTTCTTGCAGAAAGATGATTGTAATCGAGTGCGAGTCGTTCGGCTTGTAAGACCAGGCTGGCGGCTGACGGGTGGACTTCTTGGATAGCGGGGACGGGAAGTAATGCAGGGAGACGAGGACGGGGCAATTCCTTTGTACGACAGTAAAAATAGTAACTACCTACTGCAGATGGCTAACTTGGTGACGATATGGATAGTAAAATAGTACGTACATGTGCAATTTGAAAGAGTTGAAACCCTGGAATTGTGGCGTCAAGGGTTGATCAAGCTGGAGCGTTTGCCTCTAGCTCCATGACTGAGCTGCAATGAAACCGACGTTGTAACTCACGAAAGGAGTTGCATGCGATCTGCCTAGCCAACTCTGGACTTTTTACTGGTTTGTGCCACGTCGCCGACTGCACAAGTCAAACCGTCCCCGTCCGTCATGGGGGATATGGGTGTGTCGAAGATATCGGCAAAGATCGAATAACAGATTTGGTATAGAAATATGGACTGGGGAAAGAGTTGACTATAGACCTAGATACCTAGGTAGGTAGTGCTAAGGAAAAAGCAAAGTTGGCTACCTCGCGGATAGGCAGGTGCGTTAGACTTTGGTACCTGTCTCTTCTCTCCTGGACATTTCCATTTGGTCAAAGCATCATCATTTCCATCCCCACATCAAATATCTACCTATGTAATCTGTAGTGTGGAAGGCAGGTACGAGCGTCTGCCAGGTCCAGCATGGATCCATCGTAATGGAAGTACCGGCCGAACCTTCCCCTTCCCTGGTTAAAAACTAACTAGTTACCCCTAAAAGCTAAACCCGCACTGTTCTAAATGGAGGCAGGTCCAATCCCATTCCACCCTTTCCAATCCAAATCTGTTGACTTCACCCTCCAACATCTTTCGTCTGTCCGCCTTCATCCCCCTTTTCGCATTGTCTCGTTTCTTCTTGTGCTGTCGCGCAATTCAACGCTCTCGCACTTTGTTGCCTTGTGTTTCTTTTTAATTCTTTTGGGGCTATTGCACACCCTCCTCGTCATTGGCGCCACAGTGGTCACGAGTTTGCTGACTGTTCCAGTCTTAACACGACTCGTCATCGCCGCTCCATACAACTCTGTGAGCATTCTCACGCAACGTCGCTTCTGTCGGCTCGTCGCATCTCTTCATCACATCCTCTAGCGGCCGCGACCACATATTCCGACCTTTTTGGGCTTGCCCTTCCTCCGATTACCTCTCTTCGACCACCGCTCCGCCTTCCTTCATCATGAAGTTTCAACACAAACACTCGTCGCTTCTCCTTTTCCTCCTCCCTGCCCTCGTCAATGCCGTCGTCAGCTACCCTCAAGATGCAGCTGGTGCCATTACACCCCCAGATAACCTCGATGCCGTTTCCCCTCCTAGCGCCAACAAGCGACATGGCGTTCCCACCAAAGACGCACCAGTCGACGGCAAGGATGGAAAGCCTCATCTTGGGCCCTTTGTCGACACGGACGGAACGAAACGGGGATCCGACAGCACCCAAAAGAGTCTCCCTCCTCTTGACGGTCGACCTGACGACCCAACTGTTGTCGATGGCAAAAGGATCCCCGAGTCTAACGATGGTGTAATGTTCGACAAGAACCGCGATTATGCTGCCCAAGGCAAGACAGGACTTGAAGGCGGTATGACGGAGAAATCCAAAGCAAGGAAAGCCGAGGAGGATCGAACCGGCGAGAAGGTCGTCACTCAGCCTCCGCCACCAAAGGAACAGCCTCCTTTGCCACACAGTGAGGAGAAGAAAATACAAACTGCCAAGGGCAATGCGGAGGATGAGGACACCAGTACCATGAAGTCTTCTGAGAAGACCACGGATGCTGACTACACTGGTTTGGATGTAGATCTCCCTTGTCCATGATTAGCCAATCTTGATCGCTAACATTGCCTAGAAGCCTGATGATCTCCCCGGAAGGCCCACCGAAAAGGAACCTCCGGTTCCCGATTCCGCCAACAAGAACCAACTCGACTTGAACAAGGGAGAATCTGTTGGTAAAGTCAGAGATGGTCACGAGGATGAAAGCATCATCCAGCCATTCCACTCCTTTGTCCTCTCTTTCACCATGATTATCTTCTCCGAGATTGGAGACAAGACCTTCCTCGTGGCTGCCCTCATGGCCATGAAGCACGACAGGATGGTTGTCTTCACAGCGGCCGCCGGTGCTTTGGTTGTCATGACCGTTCTCTCTGCAGTCATGGGCCATGCCGTCCCAGCCCTAATTCCCAAGCGGGTCACCAGCTTCCTTGCTGCTCTCCTGTTTTTCGTCTTTGGAGCCAAGTTGATGCGAGAAGGCCTTCAGATGGATCCCAATGAAGGAGTTTCGGCCGAGATGCACGAGGTTGAACAGGAACTTGCCGAAAAGGAGAAGGAAATGGGACGCAAGCGAGGTGACTCTGTGGATGCCTACACACTCGAGATGGGCCTCAACGGCAGGAGATCAAGGACTAACAACCGATTGATCTCCCCCCCTCGATCGCCATCGCAATCCCCTGTTCGAGGTGCTCACACTGGCTCAAGCGTTGTATCGGGTGCTCTTCAAGGCGCTGGAAACCTTCTCTCGCTGCTTCTGAGCCCTGCCTGGGTCCAGACTTTTGCCATGACCTTCCTCGGTGAGTGGGGCGATCGCAGTCAGATCGCCACCGTCGCAATGGCCGCTGGTCAGGATTATTGGTGGGTGACGCTTGGTGCCTCAGTTGGGCATCTTATCTGCACTAGTATTGCCGTTATTGGCGGTCGAGCCATCGCCGGCCGTGTCAGCCTTAAAGTTGGTAAGTGTTTTTTTCCCCTGAACACCGAGATATCATCCTTGATTGCTAACAAGACTCAGTCACTGTTGGTGGTGCCGCCTCTTTCCTCCTCTTTGGCTTTATTTACCTCCTCGAGGCTATGTACAGCGGCTGAGCGTTTTGTCGCTTGCCTCTGAATGCCCGGATAACGCCTCAATTCCAGCAGATCACGGCTCTCTCAAATCTCACAGAGGGATAATTCCTGAGCCGCCCCATACTCAACCGTTTATTTCACAACTTAGTAAACGGCCAATCACGAAACCTGAAAACTTTTAATCATACGTCAAGAACGATACGGGAGTCGGCGCACGTGAAAGATGAATGTTTCTCTTTTTACAACTTTTCTGGACAGATGGAAATGGATATGTGTCTTCCTTGAACCCCTGTGTTTGGTTCTCTTTGCAGCATTCCTGTTTTCTTACTGGAGGTTACAGGGTTTGCGGGACAACATTCCCTCTAAGAAAAAGTGCCATTACGCAAACGGAGAGTGAGAAACGACTTGTGCATGGCGGAGTTTTGGTAGTTAAGGTCAATTATAGGTACGATATGGTGTATTGGGGGGTCGTTGGTTGGTTGGCTAGTTCTGCTAGTGTGCGAAAAGGTGTATTATACAAATAGAAAGCGATGTACTTGGGATCTGGACTGCAGATACCCGTTCCGTACAGTACTTTGATCGTGCACGAGATAAGAGTGAATGGATTGTTGGCAGATCTGGTCTTGACATGTGAGGTGGCTTCGAGGTTCAGCGATCCCTTGATAGCCGGGGGTATGTGAGAAGGGAGCGGCTTAAATAGCTGTGCAATGACCGATGGAGAGCAAGCAGAGAGCACAAGAACTGAACGCAAGGCGGGTTTCAATGCCCTGTTTGATTTAGATTTCTGACGAGACCAATATCCCAACCCAGATACACCCTTCGACTCAAAAGCGTCATAGTTGCTGTCCTTCATAACAAGATCCTCTTGACACTCTGGTATGAAACATGATTACAAACAATTCCGGCCGTTCTCAACCATCCATTGACTCATCCCTCGCTCAGCCTAGTCCATTTCCAACGGTCCATAGAGGAAAACAGGAAGCAGGAAACGGTATAAAATGCCGATATTCAGCAGCGTTTGGCGGGTAACCCATAGCAAACAAAGATAGTCCTCCCAAAATAGAAAGCCTCTCCAAATGAAGCCCGAAAATGCAAAAAACGATACACCAGAAAGTTTACATAGATGGTATTCGACAAGGTCTGCTTGAAACTCCGACATGATTCCGACAATGTTCGTAATCAACAAGGTCCGTCCACCAAATGGCAAGATTTCGTTCCATTCAAACATCTCTATTCTGTGATTTCATAAAGTGCGTTCCAAAGAAGGGTACCCTCGTCGTAAATCTTTTGATCCCCCTTCCTTGGCATTCAAAAGTCGGGCTGGTATCATCTGCGAGTTCGTCTCCTGATAGTTGCTTATTGCTCTCGCTCGTCCTTTTCCATCAAAACGTGTTAAAACCCGATGCTCCGGTTGTTTACCAATATTCGCTTATCGCTCTTCCTCGTCCTCTTCGTCGATAGGTGCTGGGGTCCGACGCTCCGTTCGCCTCTTAGGCCGTCGGTGTCTCGAGCTGCTGATGTTGCTGGCCGAGTCATCGGGAAGGATGTCAACATCATCGAACCCCCACTCACTTTCGCTCTCACATTCGCTTCCCTGTGCCCACGCCGGGCGTTCATAACCAGAACCCAGCGAGTTGCCAGAACCCGGACCGGCATAAACGTCAATGCGTCGACGATTCTGAAGACTTTGCATCAAGCCAGCTCCTCGTTGTCGAAGGGCCGTTCGAACCGTCTCCGCCCTGAGGTGAAGCTTCTCGAAGGCGTCCTCTAGAGTTTCCATGCCCTTGTAAATCTCGCGTTCAATCTCTGCAATGGCGGCCATTTCCATCTCCTCGTCGTTCGAGACGGCCTGTCGGCCAGCGGCGCCAGAAGACTGAAGGCTCACAAAGGAGGCTGGAGTCGAACCACGGGAGTAGGGTGAGAATGGTGTAGTGGTCCGGGATCCAAATCCAGAGGGTCCTCGAGAGGGTGCAGGGCTGACCGTGCGAGTATGATAGTAGCCGCTGGCTGGAGTTGGTCCCCTGGATTCCACGCCGCCGGAATGCATCTCGTCGTCAGCACCAGACCAGAGGAAGCCATCGAATCGACCTGATATCAAGATCTCCCACTCAGAGTTGTTAATGTTAGCCAAGGTGACCAGCAAATCATGGGTATGGTGGTTCTTGATCAAGTAGATGGCGGTTTCGGCATCACGGGGAACCTGGGGCAATCTGTAAAGTCGTTGCAACGAGAGTCCAGTTTTGATAATGAAATCGTTTCGCGGACGGTGGAGGGGAGTCGGGGCACGATTTCCTGGTCGCAATTCCTTTGAGCCATTGAGCAGGGCGTTGAAATAAGGCCGATCCTCGGCATCAAGGCTAGTGAGAACGGCAAAAGTCAAAGTCTCGTCGTCCAAATCCTGAGGCGGAGGAACGGGCGTCTCTCCGGTGTTCGACAGCCAACGGTCAACTGCAGATCGGACCTTCTTCGTCTGGCGAAGGTAGTGCTCCCTGAATTCCTCGGCGATATCGGGGTCCAGCTTGACGGGAGAGGCAGGGCGGGGAGGCAACTCTGCAGAAATCTCAGCAGCCTTTTGTCCAATCTCGGCGAGATCAACGGGGGGCCATTGCGGGAGCTCGATTCGGCCGCTGACCCATTCCAAAACATCTCCCCAGTTCAGGCCTCGATGGATCTCGTGTCCGGTTTCACACATCACACAGGAGCATCCGTTCGGGGGAAGATCGCGAGAAAAGACGTTCTCGAGCCGGTCGAGAAGTCTACGGGCGACTGATCGATGACCTGTGGCAACTGCGACCGATCCATGTTTGTTCAGAACGGTGTTGTACTGATCAAGGAGGTTGAAGAAAGGGGCAAATAAAGTCTCCGCTCCAACAAGGGGTGGGTTCGACGGTCGAGTCCCATTTTGGCGTGGCAGTGCTGCAAGGAAGTTCTTGGGCGCTGGGTATGCGAGGCCTCCATTCTGGAGCAGGTAATCCACACGGGGAATATCGGTTATGTTGAGAACAGGTGGCGGTGGCGGGGGCGGTGGTGGAGGGGCCGCCGGGAAGGCAGAGGCAGGCGTCGCTGTGTTTGAGTGCAATGAAGAAAACTCATCCACATCGACGACTGAAGGAGTCTCTGGCTTTATGGAAGGGTACATAGTAGCAGGGGGGAACTGGGTGGTTTGAGTTGGCGTCTTCGGAGACGAGTCCTGAACGCTTGAAGGGGACGATTCGCCTTCCTCAGGCTCAAGGTGCCTGCGACTCCGGGTTGACGATGTCCTCTTGATACGAGATGAACTAGATGCCCTGGAATCGGATCGTAGCTTGTCGCGTGATTTGGAGGTGGGCGGTTTGACGTATGTAGCCTGGCTTGAAGATACAGATCTGCGACTGACTCTGGAGCTCTCGTTGCGAGATGCAGATCGGGAGATCGTTGTCCTTGACCTAGGTCGAGAAAGGCCTTCTTCTTTAGGAGGGAGTTCGGAATCAATATCTTCTGCCGGGCCCTCTTCGGCTGGCGACTCGTCCTTGTTCACTTCTTCCTTTGGAGCTTCCTCGTCGGGAACTTGTATTTTTGGAGTCTCTACCCTCGGCGTCGTTTCCGAAGCGAGAGTTTCAGCAACCTTAGGCGTTTCCTCGCCAGCATTCTCCTCAACTTCCTCAATAGTCTCCTTGTTTGGATCAATGTCGGTTTCGGGAGGGCTAGGCGGCCGGTCTGTCTGATCGTTTGTCGTCGATGGTTGGTGGGTCTCTTCACCGCTAGGAGCTCCAGTGCCAACATCTGTTTGATCAGGAGTCAGAGGATTGGAGCGGGGAGGAATAGCTAAAGACTCGCGGCTAACGATGGCCTCTTTGCTATGTGCTTTGCTGAAATTGGGGTACGGCAGAGAAATGCGCTGCTCCGAGACAAACGATGCAGTGCCAGCCATTGAAGTCGTTCTGTTCATGTCAGAGCTTGTGACATCGCTTATCGAAGCAGCCCTCTCCCTGAGCCGATGATGCTCATCTCTATCCTTTTCGCGCCTTCGATGGTGGCGACGACTCGAGGTACGGGACTGTGTTTCGCTTCCCTCGACACTGAGCTTGCTCCTGGAGGAGCGGGAAGAGCGACGATGACGGCGCTCGCCATCCCGGTCTCGATCTCGATCTCTATCGCGGTCTCGGTCTCGGTCCTTCCGTTCTTTACGTTCGGATTTAGTGCGCCTGGCTTTCGGTCGATCGTCGGCCGGGACATCTACATCACGGTCCATGGAGGACATGGTGAACCATGGAGATTGGGGTCGAAATCGAAATGGCAGATGGATTTGCGTGGATGTCGATCGGGGGAGAAACCGGAAGAGAAATGGTTGTGAGATGGTTTAAATGATTATCGCAGAAGAAGCAAAAATAAAGGCGCGGAAAAGAGAAGGGAAGACAAGTAAAATCGGAACTTGAAAAAGTAAGATGAGTTGAATAAAAGATGAGGGGATATGTCGTTGAATAGAAAGCGCGTCCAGACCGGATGAGGCTCGAGCCTTCCTCTTGTCAGTCTGGGGCTGCCTGGATTAGGTTCGGGTTCGGGGCTGGGTCTTCAGGCGTCAGGCACTAAAGCAATAGCCTGAGTGCCACTAAGAATAGGAGGGACCCGGTAAAATAATAGGTGCAAGCTAACTATTCCGGCGAAGGCTGCAAGTGCATCCCGTCCTGCATCGTGGGATAGATAATTAAAATGAACAAGAATCAGAGGCCCAGATGGAATGCGGAGGGCTAAAAGATTCGAGCGCCGATGGCGGCCAGTGAGGAAAATGGTTGAGTGTAACGGCAGAACACAGCGAGGATGTGATTTCAATGCCGATGACGACTATGATGGAAGCGACTGATAATTCCAGAACGTGCAGCCAAATTACTAGACTTGCTGTCGTCATGAGGTGGCCAACGCACCAACACCACCTTTTTCCACAGCAATCTCATCCCATCCATCCATCCGTCTGGTTACTTTTTGCGAGACACTCCCCGACGCAAGTCTCACAAGCTGTGTGTCCGAGGTGCTGCCATGAGTGAGGGTACCTGCAAGTGTGGGCATTCGCACACAGAACGAAAGGTCCCCTGTGGAGCAACCAAGAAATGCGCCAATACCCGGCCCGCGCAGGGACACGAATACAGGGGGGCGCAGACTAAGGTGGGCAGTTGGATGCCTCTTGTCCAATGACGAGCCGTCTCGGGCGTCGAGTTCAATGACATGGGTCGCCGTGGTGTGACCCCGGGTGTCTTCAGCGCGCCGTGCCCAAGCAGCCAACCACCCGACAGCTTAACCGCCAGGGAGGATGAACAGGAAGAAGAACAGGAATGTGGTCATGATTAGATCGATAGACAATACAAATGGAGCATGTTGCCGCTCTATTCAGTTGAGTGGCATGTACGAGGGAAGCAAGGAGCCGGCCGTATTCACCCAATCACTGCATGCTTGTTGGATGTAAGGCAGGTGAGTATAGATACCCATTGCCACGACAAGATCAACATTAGGGCATTAATCAAGCCTCATAGCATGAGAATTCCTTCTCATGCCATCAACTCTCGTCCTCTGCATCGACACTTCGCAGGGGTCCCAGGTGTTAGTTGCAGGCCAACGGCCCAGGCACAACTGACTCACTTATCCGTCGATCGACACAAGGCGTGCCACGCATCTCAAGACCCCATCCACCATGCTGCCGTAAACGACAACGGTCGGGTCCTCTCTGCATTCCCTCCAAGTACCGCAGTTGGCGGTGGATGCCCAACCAACTCGATCATCGATCCACCCCGTCTTCCATCGCTCAGTGCTTCCCGCGCTCTTTCGGCTTCCCTTGTTAGTCACGAGAGGCCATTTCTGGTTGGTTCACGTTGGCTTGATCACATGGGAAGCCCAAAGTTCATAACTTATCGCTATCTGATGGAGGTGGGGAGCACCAAGGTAAACCGCAGATATATTTAGCTACAGCGGCAGTCACCTCCAAATTTAAGCGCGCGGCCGTCTCTCCCCCCATCATCGTCACAATCACTCTACCATCCCGTGACGATCGCTCTTGGTCGTGATAGGATCTCATCTTTGTGATTGAGTTGCATCAAGTATGCGGGGTTAGCTAGTTTCATCAATTCCCGTCCTCGAAGCCAAAGGAGCACCCGCGCATAAGGTAGGCATGGGAATAAGTTACAACCTGCGCATATACGGGTCTGTCGGAATGCGACCATGGGGTTCTTCGGCTCATCCCACGTCGTGGTTACCCGAGACAGTTCTTCAATTTTGGCAACTTGAACGAGGTGCCACTACAGCTACAACCACAGATCTCCATTTCGGACGATGCCGCCTGGAGCCACATTTTGAGGGCTGACTTCTTCCCAAGCTCAATGCGGATGTTTCACACTTCGTTAAGTTTCAGGATCACCAAATCACGACGAGGACGATGATCAAGGTTAATGCCTAGGCGAGTCAGGGCAACTCTATTACATCACATTAGGCGTGCCCTATGCAGGAGAAGTACGAATATTCAAACGTTCTAACACGAAGTAAAACTCTCTATTCACACTTGGTCTCGGTAGGTCGGTTTTCCCCGATCCTAGGTATTCTATCAGAGCCTCTTGTCAGGCTCGGCAAACAAAAACGTCCCTCCACTATTCTTCCTATGCGCTACTATTGTCAAACAGCCCAGTCCTATCTCGTGAAACAGTATTGTCTTTCCCATCGTAATTCGCCATGTCTTTGGGTCGCCTTCTTTTCATAACGCCAAGCTAGACTTCACTTGTCAAAGAACCAAAGTCCCATCATAGCCAACGCTGAGTCGGCACAGTCGCAGTCCCGTCCTTCTTCACCAGACCTATCCGTCGCTTAGAAGCGGTCGAGGAGACCACGGCTCTCGAGGAGCAGGATGATCTCGTGCACAATGGAGCGCACGTTCTGCTTCTCGAGGCTGACAGTGAGGTCGGGCTTCTCGGGAGTCTCATACGGGTCGTCGACACCGGTGAACCCCTTAATCTCACCCGCGCGAGCGCGAGCATAGATGCCGCGGCGGTCGTTCTTCTCGCAATGCTCGAGGGGAGTCGCGACGTGGACAAGGAAAAAGGGACCCTGCTTCTCGACCTGGTCGCGAGCTTGCTTGCGGGCACCCTCGAAGGGAGCAATAGGAGCGGCAATGACAGCGGCACCGGCCTTTGTGAGCTCAGAGGCAACGAAGGCGATGCGGTTGATGTTGAGGTCGCGGTCCTGGCGGCTGAAGCCAAGCTCCGAGGAGAGCTCGTGTCGGACGGTATCACCAAGGAGCAGAGAGACGGGACGGCCACCACCCTGCATGAGGGTGGATTGCAGAGCACGGGCAATCTGGTCCTTGCCAGAGTTCTGATAACCAGTCATGAAAATGGTGAATCCCTTCTGGGCGGGGAGAGGGTTCTGCTCTCGCAGAACCTTGACGACCTCCGGGTAGGAGAACCAGGCAGGGATCTCCTTGCCGGTACGGAGACGGTTTCGGAGCTCTGTACCAGAGATGTTGAGGGTGCGGGTGCCCTCGGGGATCTCGTTGGCGGGCATGTACTCGTCGCGGTCGGGGAGGTAGATCATCTCCTGGAACTCGACCATCTTGATGCCAAGCTCCTCTTGGTACTGCTGGACGAGGTGCTGGGCATCGTAAGGGCCGTAGTGGTCCTTGCCGTTCTTGTTCTTACCGGGCCCAGCGTGGTCACGGCCGACGATGAAGTGAGTAGCACCGTGGTTCTTTCGGATAATAGCGTGCCAGAGGGCCTCACGGGGACCGCCCATGCGCATGGCAAGGGGCAGAAGAGCCAGAGCGGCCATGCCGTTGGGGTAACGGGGCAGGAGAGCCTTGTAGACACGGACACGGGTGAAGTGGTCGATGTCACCAGGCTTGGTCAGACCGACGACGGGCTGGATGAGGACGTTGGCCTGCTGGGAGCGGGCGGCGCGGACCGTCAACTCACGGTGAGCGCGGTGCATGGGGTTTCGGGTCTGGAAGGCAACGACCTTCTGCCATCCGAGCTTGTTGAAGTGAGAGCGGAGCTCAGAGGGGGTGACTAGAGGTTTACATGTTAGATTCCGGGTTGAGAAAAGCATCATGGGTGTTGCAGGCTATCTTACAGCGCAGGTCGAGGAAGTCGTAGTGCTCCAGGCGGCTGATAGCCTCGAGCTTGCCACCGACGTAGAACTCCTTGGCGGTAGAGAAGAGGTACTTGATACCGGGGTGGGTGTCATCGTCGCTGCCAAAGACCAGCTTGGCTTCCTTGACCCTGTTGCTCCCTATTAGCTCGATTTCTTTTTTTGTTCTCATTGCCGCGGTCGCCTACTTGTCAGGTTGGTAGATGTCCTCAACGGTGAGAATGGCAAGATTTCGGTCGTCACGGAAATCTCGGAGGGTGATTCGGGAGCCGGGCTTCAGCTCGAGTCTGTCGATGGTGGCCTGGTCAACATCGAGGTTGATGGGCATGGCGAAGAGCGCGCCATCGGCGAGACGGTTGTTCTCAACAACGCTAGAGGACTCAATTAGCCTCGAGATCTCTGAAATGTCAATTTCGTGCGAAAACGTACCCATTGTAGTCCTTCTCGGTCAAGAAGCCTGGAATTGACTTTGTTAGCAGCTGTTCGGAAAATGTCGCCAGCCAAGCTACCGTGGCACAGGTGCGGGGGCGGGGCAAGTGAAGCTGGACGCTGGCCGTGCGCCGCCCATCATGGCATCCAACCGGCCGAATCTCGGTGCTTGACACAGAACAAAATGCGTACCTTCGAGAGGAGAGAAACCTCCGTTGAGGATCAGCTCGAGATCGCAGAGGTGGCGCTCGGAGAGAACGAGAGCGGGGAGGCTCTCCGACTCAGCCTGGAGCTCAGCCTGGCGAGGAAGATCGCGGGCAAAGAGGTCCTTGAGGACGCCGCCGTGGGGAGCGTTGGCCATTATGATGTGCGTTTGTGTGTAAGGTGAGAGAGTAGGGGAGGAAGGTGTCGTCGAGATCAGTCGGAGGAAGTGAGACTGAAAGGAAGTGTCTGAGACTTTATGGATTGCCCAGAAGAAGCCGCAGAGCACGCAATCGTGGGGGTTGAAGGGGTAGATCGCACAGCGGGTGGCACCGAGGGAGGTGGAGGTTATGAGGATGCAGGAGGAAAGTGAGGAAGCTTGTTTATAAAGAGAGAAGAGGAGGAAGACAAGAGCAAGAGAAGAAAGCAACACAACCGGCGAGGGACCCCTTGATTTATCATCTTCAAAGTGCTGCTACTACCCAATGTTTATTTAGTCCCTGTTTAAACTGACACTTGCTGGGGAGGGGGAAGTGTACGGAAAAAATTGCGTGGCCATCCATCCCTCATCCCCATCCATGCTCATGAGGGTGCGCGCCGCGTGGGCGTGAGGGCGTAGAGTGTTGAGGGGCATGGGCGTGAGCGGACGAAATCGGCCTCGTTACAGAAAAGCGATGGTACTTCTGGCCACTCTCTTCACCGTCTTGGCCGTCCTTGTTACCAAATGTCCACTGACGCCGGTCGAAAGAAAAAAAAAAAGAATGGGGTTGTTGTTTTAGTTCTCAATGACGTGCTCGGGACTTGAGGCTTATACATGCCGCCCGACGACCAAAAGCCAATGAGCAAACGCATTTGCCAGCATGGATGGCGCTAGGTGCTTCGGAGCATCGCCATTCGGGCGGAATTTCGAGTGAGGCAAACAACCAGTGCCCATGATGATGGCCGACTTGGATGGCTCCAGACCGCGCAGGATACGTGGACACATCTCGCCGCGGTTGAATGGTGATGGGTGGTTCATGGTGTTAGTAGGGGTGTTCGTTGCTTGTTCCAGACAGGGCTAATGTGCAAGGTACGGCCAGGGGCCAAGCGCTCACGGGCCGTCGCTGCCCTGGACGAGTCGTCATCAGTGGCATGAAAGGCTGGGGACTTGGCTAGCAATGGGCCTTGTGGTCGGTGGTCGGCATGATACTGTTAGTCTGAGGCTCGCTATCCCCTGGGATTGAGCCTTTGAGGGCCTGGGGGCATTGTGGGTGGCCAGGAAACGGCTTACAGAGGCCAGAAGAAGCATGATGCATCATGGCAAGATGAGTTACCAGATGAGACTACGGGCGCCTCCTTCCAGGGGACCCATCCCCACAATCCACAGCCTACACACTGTTGGATTGTCGAGCAGAGCGCTGTACGCGCATCTTGAGGGGTGGCACGATTCATCCCTTGAGAGAAGCTATGAGAGGCTGATGGATCAAATGCCAACATGGCAGTTGAGGTATTGAAGAACAAGAGGATATTCTAGCTTCCCTTTGAGAAATAGCCTTTTTTCTTCGATGTGAAGTCATCTCTCAGCCTCCCGTCCTCTGCAGCCTTGCAGATATCTTCGGTGCCGTTACTGGGGCCGCCGACTGGATGGCCGGTTTTCCGAGGAGCACGGCTGTCGGGCGATCGCCCGTTTGACTGGGGCAGGCTAATTCAGGGCCGATACCCCTCTGGCTTCCATCATGGTCTCGGATGCAATGGAATAGCGACATGCATCCTGCATTGCGAGGTGTGATTTGCTCTGATACTACAACTCCCCGAGGGCTGAACCTGACACACAACACGATCATCGGGGAGTCAGGATACAGCCGAGAATCGAGCCAAGACCACGAATATGCCCACGTATGTCTCTTACAGAAACCCTCGACAAGTGACGTACTCTGAATCCAAACTCGAGTGGTCTGTCACCACGGTGAACTGCTTCAAGGGTTTAATTGGGAGGCGCATTCTTTGCCGAACTAAGTGCTACTTGATGTAAATTACACTCTGGCCTCTACGGCCTCAGGGGGATTCGCCCTGAGGTTGCTTTCAGCTTGATACGCAATGCGGTGGATTGTCTCGGGTGATGAGATGTCTGGAGCCGCGCGTTCGCTTGGTCTGCGCCCGGGAAGTCGTAGCTAGCTGATGTAAGTGCAATTTCTGACTGCGGCGGTAAATTGGACGAGAGATGGGATATTGTTGTTTTTGGTTTTCTTGAAACATTGGCGTTCGTTATATGGCAAGCATTGGCAATAAATCGTATCCATAGGTATGCGGGAGTTGAAAGGGTGGTGCATTTTCATGTATCATGGTGGATGCAGCCATCTTTCGTCCCTGGGCGTTGCCGAGTGGGACGCTCTCACTGATCAAGTAATAGAAGGTAGATGCAGCCGGACGAAACGACCGACAATGCTTCCATTGGAAATGGCTCGTACGTAACATGGCCATCTCCGCCACAGGCCGTGGAAACCCGCATGTCGGAATGGCGTCACTGCGAGGAGGGTGTCCGATCTTGAATGGTCAAATTCGTCTACCCTACGCTTGGTCATGATATCGAATTTCTTGAAACATGGATTCCAATCGCATACGTACCTCATAGTCAGTGGGCGAGAATTACGCGTACCTGACTGTATGAACGGGGAGTTTAGAGGAAAACCATTAAGCTTATCTCGAAGGAAATGAAACACCACATTTTCTCGTGGTGGTCTGCATTTCTCCAGCAAAGAAGCCGTCATCAATATTTTTTTCTCTTTTCCACCCCGCCAAGTGGCTCCCGCACTCATGGTAACCGAGGCCAGCACCTCCACATTAGGATGCATCATGGTGGCAACCAAGTTTACCCAAACATCCAAGACAGGAATGGCTCGCAAGGGAATCGGCAGAAGCGCTGCGCACATCATCTCGTGGAAAAGAACGCCATCGCTGGCCAAGGCCCGGTCAGGATCCGGACTCCATTTCGACACCCACCCATTATCACGATGCGAAGACGATTGTTGGATGAACCCTCTTAATGTGTTGTAGTGCCGATGGCCCGAACCGACTTGGCCGAGCGACCGCAGTCGAGAACGAGGGACTTTTCCGCAACGGTGGTGATCATGTGGTGTGAATTGGGAGGTGTGATGAATGGCGTCAGTTACGGCGTTTTGTTGTCGACCATGCCAAGCTGCACGATACAGCGAGCGAGACGTCTGGTTGGGGTTTGTCTTGGGGTGTGCGACTGACTCAAGGGCGTACGCACTCAACTCGACGGCATTGCGAATATCGGCCAAGAACATGCCACCATGTCGACATTCTTGGCTGAAAGAGTGTTTTCGGCCAAGATATTGGAGACACAAGTCAAAACCAAGTTGGTAGTTTTTGACGATTGCCTTGGACCAATCGCATCGAGTACAAATGGAATACGAAAGATTGGGGGCTGTGAGGGTCTAACATCAGAATGATGATCTAGAGATGGGAGGGTAACACTAAACTCTAATACCCGCGATGCCCTCTATCCAAAGATAAGATCCCGATAAGAGGGTAGAAAAATCGAATAAAGCAAAGCAATCACCGACTTTATTTTCGCTGTTTCTTCCTTGGGAGTTGATCAATCGATATCGATCGATGAGCATAAAATCGCGTGTTCATCTCTCTCCCAATCGGAGGCAACTGTCCCAATATGTTCCGGCTCTCCCGGACAGATTAGATCGGTGGTCATCGTTCACTGATCAAGGTTCCGTGGCTGGACAGCGCGTGTCATGCGCCTGCCAAAACTCCATCCAAGTACTCTGTATCACAGCGAGTGGTGGAAAATGGGAAGGAAGGCGGGTGAGCCCCCGCCTTCTCATTTTGCGCCGGGAGCCAATCGATCCACTTCTCCGGAAGAAACTTTTAGACGGGAAGGAATCAAGAACGCCCCATGAGCGGCGGAGGATAAAGAAGGCACCAAGGCCAGCGAATAATTCTGGGGCGCTGGCTGAGAAGCTGGATGGGAAAAACCTGGAACACACGGTTGGAGTTTTGTTGCTGACCGTTGCTAATAATGTTTCGCCTTGACAGCTGGATGAGCGGGTTGGACGAATCATGAACAGCCATGTCACAGGACTGAGACCGAAGATCAAACAAACTGCAGCCAAAACACGACAGTGAAGAGTTTTTACGAGTGCGATGGCATTGTTGAAACCAAGCTCAGTCGCTGATTGACACTGGCAGGCTGTAGCATCATTATCGCGTTGTGTACGAAGTCAGTACACGGTAATAGAACTTCGTATCGCACACCCAAGGTTCCATTTCACAGCAAGCAAGCTGCCTCGTTTTTCTCCTTGACTGGCCAGAGCGGGCTGGAAACAAAGAAGGGCCCCGTCCCGATTCAAGATGGGCTTCACAGTGGTTCGTTTGACAGCACCAGCACTCCAACACGAGGCCAGTTCCATCTTCCAGCGCCTAGGGCCTAAAGAAAGCATCGACCTGCCTAAAAACGACGACGTCTTCTTATCCGCTGGCACTCATCGTCTCGTGTTGATGAGATCCATCCACTCATTCCGTCTTCCGAATCGCACCCACACTCTTCACGGGCCCGTCCACTTTAACAGTCTCCATTTGGATCCCAGTCAACCATCTTAGCTTCACTTTCGCCTTCGCGTTAATCGCCATACACGAAAAAAACCCTCCTCTTCTCCTTTTACAATCTTTTCGCATGCGTGCCTCGTCCTCGCTCTGCTTCTCCATCCTCCTCCTCCCCCATCGACCGTCTGGAATCTTTTCTCCGAGAAGTGCACGCCACGTTTTCCCACCGCAACCGAAGCGTCAAGCTTAAAATAAATCCAGGGACTGCCGATCCTTGGGTGGCTGCTCTCCCGCAGGCGCCACCATCCGCCGTCTCTTGTTGCACATACGTCAAGGAACCGAAGTTCGTGTCGACTTTTGCTGGAATATCCGGTTTTCCCTTGACTTGGCGAATTTCCCCCTCATCTTGATTCATCGTGCCATTGTCGAATCGATTTTCGTCCAACTTCATCCTCTCCGTCTCCGACGCAACCTCGAGCGGCCGTGCCTCCTTTTACCTGTTCGCCACTTCTAACACCCGACCTGGTCCTGCGACACGGTATCTGAATCGCCAAACTTTCTGAAACTTTCCTTCCCGGTTCTATGTCTATAAGTTCATTGTTTCGCCATTTCCGGGCCATTGCTCTCGATCTCTTGCCATAATCGATGTCTTATAGCTCCTCCCCGAACGAACCGATTTGCGCCGAACAAACATCAAACCACCTTCACGGGTGGGAACGCCCACTATCCCGATCCATCCGAGCCTCACATCTCCAACTCCCATCCGACCATGATTTCGAAATCGAGGCCCTTTGGGCTCCTGCGATCTCTATTGTCCGCTGTTATCATTCTCCCGACCGTCGTTGCGCGCGAAACAGTCTACATCAACGGCACTGGCGCCGATGGCGTTACCCGTGAACTCGACGTTAGTCGATATCCCGACCTCTACACCCGTGATTTTGCAGACTGCATGAACGGTGAAAGTCTCTTCAATGTAACTCGGTTCGATACCGCCTACTATCGCGACAACCTTACTGTCTTGTTCCACATGGATGGAAGTACCAATATTAGACAAGAATCTCTTATGCGTATGTTGTGAAACCGCATGTGAGTAGACACATCTGACGTGATCTAGTGCATCTCCAAGTGGACGTCTATGGCGAGAATCGATTTAACACAACGTACGAGCCATGCTCTGGCGGCATTTCCACCATGTGTCCCGTGAAAGCTGGTGTCGCCATCAATGCATTTGCTGTTCTCAACCTGACCTCCGAGGACGCCCAAGGATTCCCCGACATTGCACTTGGTATCCCCGATCTTGAAGGATTTGCTCGCCTGCGCATCTTTGCGAACTCGACCGAGACAGAGATTGGTTGCTTCCAGGCAGTCCTCACCAACGGCCAGACCTTTTCGCAGCCGGAGATTATCGGATCCATCTTGGGCGGGTTTGTGATCTTGGCTGTGCTCGCGTCCTTTGCAACTGCCGTCTACGGCATGCAAATTCCCCACATGAGGATGCACTACGCCCACTCCTTCTCGCTCCTCGTCATTTTCGAAACCTTTCAGTCCATCTTCTTCTTGGGCGCCCTATCCGTGGACTGGCCGAGCCTCCTGCCTGCCTGGTGGAGCAACTTTGCATGGACGGCTGGCATGTTTGCCAGTGATAGCATGCTGAATTCTCTTGCTTCGTTTACCGGTATTAGTGGGAATGCAAGCCAGGTCGGAGGCGCTGGTTCTGTCCCTATCAACAATGGCGGTGGACTAAGTCAGCAAATCTACGGACAATCACTCTTCTCCGCCAACAAGAGGAGTGCATCGAAACTCGCTACGGGTCTTAACTCGTTCTCGCGTCGAGATGATTACAACGCAAGCAATCCCTACGACTACGACTGGGCCGGCAACCCTCGCAACCCCGGTATGCCACTCCCTGGCGACTTCACAGGCTTTGCCGGAACCTTGTCTATGGTGAATGTGCCTGACCGGGATGCCTTCATTATTGGATTTATTTGGCTGCTCGTCGCCCTTGGTGGTGTCATCTTGTTTGTTACTCTTGTCAAGCTTATTTTGGACGCGTTGGTCAAACTCAAGTTGCTCAAATCGGACGGATTCGATTATTTCCGATCTCACTGGCTCGGGTTCATGGCGTCGGGACTTTTGCGAACACTCTTCATCGCATTCTTCGCGATGATGACGCTCTCAACATTCCAGTTTGCCCTCGGTGGTCCCGCTGGCCCAACGGCCATTGCTGCCATAGTTTTCATCATCTTCCTAGGTCTAGCATGTCTTGCCACCTACGCATGCTGCGTCCGATTACGAGAGGGTAAATATGAGGTGGGCCACGATTCCCTTCGACTTGAGCAAGGCCGCCTTTTCAAGACTATCCCATTCGTGGCGGCAACACGGGAGAGCACTATCGGAGAGGAAGAGCAAGCTGACAAACCGCGACTTTTTGGCACAATCCCCTTTTTCCGAATCAGGTTTATCGACAACGATGCAGCCAGACCAACTACTAATCAAGACGTGGCATACATTGAGCGTTTTGGTTGGCTTTCAGGTCGATATCGACGTGCTCGTTGGTGGTTCTTTGCAGCCTATCTCGGTTATCAATTTGGACGAGCATGCTTCATTGGCGCCGCTTCGCAAAGCCCCTTGGCCCAGGTCTACGGACTCTTTGTTTTTGAAGTCTTTACTCTTGTCATCATTATGAAGCTCAGCCCTTTCGAAGGCTCTCGCAATACCGCCATGGCGACTTGGCTGCTGTCGATCTCGAAGATTGTCACAACTGGCCTCTCTATCGCTTTTCTCCCGTCGTTTAACCTAAATCGAATCGCTGCTACTAGCATTGGCCTTGTTATCCTTGTCGTTCAAGGATTTCTTGCCCTCGCGGTTCTGGTATTGGTCGTTCTGGGTATGTTCTCGACTTGGATGTCGCTATCCCGCAACCATGAAAAGTTCCCTGCACCCCTTGATGGCCTTCGCATTCAATACTTCGAGCGCATGGAGGCCCGGACGGGTGATATGCCGGAACGGCCAAGGACACCAGAGCCTGAAGGCACCTTCAACGTTAAAGATGTACGACGCCACCCCAAGATCAATGATCTTGACGAATTTCCACGCTTGCCAGGCTCAGACGACCCCAATATGCACATCATGCATCCTCTCAAACCACGCAGTAGAGCCGGTAGTGCTAGCTCGCGATACTCTGTTAGCAGTCTCCGTACTGGCCGCACTCATCGAGCCTCATGGAGCTCCAAGGACTTGGCGGACTGGGATGCTGAGATGAACCGTGGCGATCAAGCTCGTATGACTCGAATGCGACAGCGTAGTGGCTCTCTTCGAAGGCAGTCTGCGAATGTGCAAGGAGGATTCCAGCCCATGACGCCTACAAGAGAGTCCGTGGAGTTTCCCAGCCCTAACCCGACATCAAACCCGGGATACTTTTCCTCGCAGGATAAGATCCAAGAGTCCGAATCCACTCCGCAAAGAAGGAGAACCGTCAGCTTCGCAGATCCGGAACACTCTCCATCAGGCTCTAATACTAGTGACAGCAGCACGAAAGTCGAAGAGCCGCCGGCCGGGGAGACAGTCGTGACGACCGGGGAGGGGGGTTCCAACCAGGAGGAAGTACACACCAACCTTGTTGACGAGACGATCCCCGAAAAGGACGAGGATGCTCACTCCTAAACTGGCGGCGTTATTCTTCCAACTCCCAAGCATTTGTTTTATCAGGCGTTGCAACCTTCTTTCAGCAACGTCCAGCGTGAGCTTATGATTCTACCCGACGACTTCGAACACTACAAATTTGTATTTTTCCACATCATGTCTCTGCCTCTCTGGCTGGTCCAACGGCAGAGGGGTTGGTTTACTTCACTTCCGGGCACATTGAGACGTGATACGACATTCCTTGCACCAAACAGAATACCTACATAGAACATAACGGCCCCCATTAAATAGCGAGTGGCCAGGAGCATAGAAATTGGAGGTCATTGACTTCACTTGCATACGTACATATAACTGGTTTACACATATACATTCTTCTACACATGTTTTTTTCTGGGCTTGCTAAACAACTGACTATACTTGACATGAGATGATCAATACGTGAGGTTGATTAGGGCTATGGTTTAATGCGCTTCCAGATTCTTAGAGCTCAAGCAGATAAATATGGCTAACCTCACTGCTGACCTCACCCCTGAACTCACCGGAGGCTGAACTCTTCCACAAACTAAAATAACCACTCACTCCTGGTAGGCTAAACTCGAGCCTTGAGAATTTGAATTCAGGGCAGAACTGCTGGGTCTAAGTCGGCTACCTTCCTTGCCAAGGACCTAATTGCTACCCAGACGCTTCTGGGCAGAGAGGCAGTGGAAGTAGATACAAGCGTGAACCGAGTGATCCATGAGCCCCTCACGAACCTGGACGAGGAACAACTGGACACGCTCAGGGGACCACCCAAGGCCGCGGGTCAGGGGGCCAATGGCCATGCCATGCAGCCCGACGCAGAGGACGTCACGGACCAGGCGACCAATGTCCTTGAGCTCGGAGTCGCGAGCCCAGGCGCCGACGGGGATGCGGCGGGCGGTGGCGTTGAGGTTGGTGAAGCCGACGGCCTCGGCGTGGTGGACGTGCATGGTGGGCGCGAACATCTCGATGCCCATGGCGCGCAGGCCCTCGCGGATCTTGTCGATGAGGATGGACGGGGCCCAGTCGGCGGGCATGGTGCCGTCGTCGCAACGGAAGGCCCAGTGGAGGTCCTGGACTTCGATCCAGCCGCCGGGAGAGACGGCGCTGGGGGAGTTGTTGGGTTAATTGAAGTTAAGGAGAGAAGGTGGGAAACCTACTTGTATGCCTGTCGAAAGAGACGCTTCCAGTCTCGAATGGACGTGCTCATGTTTCGGCAGAAGACAAAGTCGAGGGACCCGGGGGGATCAACCCATGTATCTTCGATGTCGTCGATGACAAACCCGACGTTGGGCGGGATATACCTGTCTTGGATAGGGCTGAGATCCAGGCCGGTGATGACGGCGTCCTCGTACAAATAGCCCACTCCAAACACACATTAGCATTACAGTTCCCTCGCTCACAGGGGTCGCATCAGCACACTGCAAACAGCCCATCTTCCGACCCCGGTGCCCAGGTCGAGGATGGTCTGCGGGTTGTCGAGGCTCGTCATATGGAGGCGACCGCCGAGGAGCTTCTCGAAGAGATGGTGGAGGATCTCTTCGCGTTCCTGCTCGAGGGGGTCGTTGGGGAAGGGATAGCGGCCCTCTTTGTAGCTGTGGTAGCGACGGCCGTTCTCCCAGATGATGTTTGTGACTTCGGAGCTGATGGTGACTAGATCTGAATTCTCTTCATCGTCCATCTCGCAACCGGAGTCATATCTGCCGTGATGCCCGGAGTTGTTGGCACGGCTGCCGGTGCCCCCTCCGGCGCCGGGGATGACAACGACGGCAGGGCGGGGGGTGTTGGGGGGTGCCTTGCTGCCCATCCACTCGGCGAGGGTGACAATGGGAGTAGAAAACTCGTTGGCTGGATCCATGATGTGAACTGTGTGCAATTATCGTATCCAGAGTCCAACAGAGGGGATGGTATGGCAAATGTCAAGCTGGGTGATTTAATACTTGACGTAGGCGAAATCACTTGGGAAACCTTCTGGCAGGCAATGCAAATGGAAGTGGGCAAAAGAGAGACGCAGACGCAGACACACCGCCGTCTCGTCTCTCCTCTTCATCTTGTTACTCGGCCACCTACTGAGCCGCCTCCCTCTCCTCGTCTTGGTCCTCTTGGTCCTCGTCCTCCTCGTGTTGGCACTGCTGCCACTGCTGCTGCTCCCTTCTCCTCACTTGATGTGAGACCCTTGAGAGAGTCTGTGAGCAATGGCGGTTCGAGAGTCGAGACTATTGGAATGCGAGGGAGGATTTTCATGAGTGGCGGAGGCGCGGGAGACTAAGATATGGGCTGTGTGGAGAAACTGGATGGATCACAATGGATCGGGAGAGTTAGTCCCGAGCTGAGAGGAAGGGAAGATGAAGTTTTGATTTGCACAGTTAATTTCGCCATCTGCTGACACTGGGCTGGCGAGTTCTCGGCAGTTGTAGCTGATGAAGTCATCACCAATCAAGGGAGGCTGAGACGGTGCGCTGGCAGAAGGGAACCTGGTGCGCGGGAGCACTAACTGACATTTGAGCTTGCGAATTTAGTGCACGGGAGCTATAATAATGACGGGATAAAGAGAGGCGATGGGTAGTTGTGGGCAATTAATTGGAGTAGTGAGGAGGGAGCGTCAGCTCTGCAGGGGACTTGGAGGAGAGGCTCGCCACCAGATATCGAATAGGTGTGCTACTGTGTGCGTGTTTTCAGCTTGAATGCACACTCGAGACACTCGAGACACTCACTCAAGACACACTCAACCGCGCAAAGTCCCAGGCCGACAGGTTGGCCACGCTTGGCACTGCTGCTCGCTGATGATGGTGGGTGACAGAGACACAACGACTTGATAGGACGAGCACATGGCTTCAGCCAAGTGCACACTAAGCAGGGATGGGATTTCCCTTTCTTTTTTTCTCAAACCTGACCAATGCCTTTCATCGGCGATAAAAGGGCGACCTGGACTCCCTCATCCCTCATCTCGACCGCAAGATACCCCCACAGAGCTAACTTGAAGCTATCCCTAAAGTATTAGCTGGCCCTGCCTCCCTTGCGTCCACGACCTTTCTCTGTCATTTCTCAGATTGACTCTTCTTCTTTTCGGTTTATTCTATTTTATCTTTTACTATGAGCACTCCTACATGGCAGGACTTGTGAAATAATGTGGCTGACACAGCATGACAATTTCTTGTGAAAGTACCCACGGCACGTTTCGGTGCAAGATGAGGGTGTGCTCTTATTATCTATCCCTTATACGTACCGGAAGGCTGGGCCTTGGTGCCATTAGATGCTGTCGTGCACCTTGTACGCGTGAAAGAAGCGTTGAAGCTGTTAGTCCTGTCTCTTGTTCTTCCCTTGCATTGCCAGCGTAACGGCATCTTGTACATACGTTCGTCTTCCTCATGAGTGTACACCTCCATATGCACGTTGCGGCTGCAGCTCCTGCTGTCGGCTTTCCGACCTCGCGTCCTCTGAATCCTTGGCTTTCTGTTACCATGTCGTCGGGGCGGCTGGAAGAGTATAAAAACCCTAGGTAAAATCCCATTTGCATCGAACTGCCATAGAGACAACCCAGAGCCCGCTGATATCACCAAAACGCCAACGAGCAATCTTTGGAGCCTATATTCTCTCGTTTGACCTGTCTCATTTACGCTTCCTCTACTCTGCCCTGTTTGCGAGATCCAGTCTGCCCCCTCTACTCTTCCCGGTTTGCAAGACCCAATCTACTTCCTCTCTTTTCTCCCTTTTGACTTGATCCCTACTTAACTTCACCATGGCTCGTTCACTCGAGGAACTCCTTGCAATGGCTCAGCGGCATGCCGAAGAATCCGCTCACCACTACATTCTGGCCCAGAGAAACTGCTGTGTGTGTCTGAGCGTCTTCCACACTGGTGACCGGGTCATCCCTAGTAAGACCTCTTCTTCATCGCCCTGCTCTCGGCATTTGCTAACCCACTCATTCTTACTGTAGTCACCGGTAGGGAGGCCACCCTAACAACCAATACCGTACGTGATGCTTGGGTCCCGTACCCCCGAAACCAACATGTCAGTTGCCGCGATCTAGCAACACGCCGCGGCCAGGACCCCAGGCAATCCTATTCATTTTATATCCGGGGCATGGACTGGCCCGAGGTTCAGACGGCCACGGCACACCAGAGGTGCTTCAGGGCACTCCTCTGGCTATGGGGTAACAGCCACAGGCTTTCTGACTTCCGCTGGTTGATCATGTGTCAAACCCCATTCCGTGGTGCTCCCTACTGCACGGCGTGGGACTTCCCCTGTCTCTCATCTCTCATCAGCCAGAATCCCAGTGATCGCGACCGTCTAACCGAGACCTATAGGAACTGGGTCAGAGAGAGACTTCTCAGGATACAAAGAGGGATTACCCATATGGCTTCTCTTCAAAGAAGTCCAGTTTCGGTCCCCCTCTCCCTTATTCAATCATGGGAGCGAGGACGAGCAGTCAGCAGCATGGTGACTTTGGACACTATTTATAGGTACAACGGACCTGATAACTTTACCTGGCGTATCGCCCTGGATAAAGAGGGCATGCTTCAGATTGAGAGGCTCGACAAGAGACCAACCCCCTTCACCGAGAGGAAGGACCCGTCTAAATGTTATGCCATTTTGGATTGGGACGTTGCTAGACGTATCAAGGTTGTGTTCAAGGTACCACCACGTTCTGCGCTGTCTTTGATCAGGGATGTTAATCAAATCACAGCGAGGTCTCGCGCGCATTGTTCTCGATCCTTCAGTCAAGGGACTGCAGGTCTGGGATACGCCAACGCCTCCTGATCCCAGGATGATCGCTTGGATCCCCCAAGGCACACGCCCGGGCTGTGTTCTAACAACTCATAATTTCCAAGTCAGTCTTAAGATGAACGATCTTTTGACTATCCGATATCTCAGTGAAGCATACCGAATGTTCACCACCATCACCTTGAAGTCGATCCAGGGCCTCACTTTCTTCTATGATGAGAAGAAGCGTTTTCTGGGAGTACACCCTCACTCAAAGAACCGTAAAGATGTGCCAAGATTCCCTGCCGACTGCGTCGGTGCACAAATCCAACAAATATATTTGCCTCTGCCGCCTGGTGACGAGATCGAAGAGCTTAGCAGCAAAGGTATACTCAAGCTCACTCCCGAGTGTCTCGAAGCCTATCAAACTGTAGACTTCACAGTGAGTACCTGTTGAAGAGTCGTCTCTTCTCTGATCCCACATGTTAACGCGATTGCAGTTGGTAACGAAGCTCGCTGGCGAAGTTCACATAGGGCCAAACAACGTCAAACCTTCGTTGTGGCCAAGAGTTGTTCCAAGGACTCGAGGAGTCCATGAAGCCCAGCTAGTGCCTGGAGCACTGGGAGCTCCAGATGAAGATGATGACTTGCCTGCCCTGCCCATGGATTGCATGCAAACATATCGGCCAACACGACTTGTTTTCTGTAAGAAGGGTGATCGTAAAGAAGTTGAGGTCTTTGGTGCTTTCCCGCAGCCAGATTCAAGGAAGCGTGTGCAGTTCAATGGATTCAAGCAAGCCACAAACACCCTCCCGGATGTTCGCCAACCGCGACCATTCTACTATGCGGAAGCTCCGCTGAAGAACATTACCCAACTTGACCTCCGTACTACCGAGGGGAAGACTGTCGGGCTGCGCCTGCACTACAGGAACGGAGCAGTGCGAGACATGGGAGAGTTCCGACATGGCATGGTGTCTACTAAGACGGTGATGAAACCCGTCATAGCCTGTCTTGATATGGCCCCCGCGACGGGTGCCTCTGAAGATGACATCTCTGGTTTTGGCAACATTGACTTTGTTGGCGAGGACACTACTCACGATGATGACCATTGCCATGACAAGTGCCGCCCGATGGTAGGCCTGTTGAAGGTGAAGTGGGATCCGCATGCGCCCAAGGATGCCCCTGCTGCTGTCTCTTTACCCAACTTCTGGATCGAACCGGCGGATGATCGAGTCTTTCCAACTGATGTTATCTAAGCACCGACGGGGGTGTGTTACTTTATTGTTGTTATTGTGTCTTTCCTTGTATCTTATCTTTCCTGGGAGAGCTTGTACCGGGGTTCCTTGAGGCAAGCAATCCGGGTTACGCTCGTTATGATATGAAGGGTGACATGTTTATACGCGGATTTAGGGTTCTATGAACGGTTGAACAACTGACGGTCACTGAACTTGGGCTTCACTCTTTACGAAGCTGGCGGAGGGGGGGGGGGGGGGGGGGGGGGGCGCAAGTCATGGCCGCAACAGATTTTCAACTCACGCGGTATCAATTGGAATTTCCTTTTCTCTTTCGGCTAATGTCTTTGGGGGGCCTCAGTTGTGGACATGATTATTAAACAGTACACAATAATCTCGACACCGCTCATCTGCTGCATTGCTTTCATCCACTGAGATGCGTCATCTTGCACGCCTCTAAATGCAGACGCATGCAGCGTGACGCACCCAACAAACGGCCACTACTTGACCGAGTCCTCTCGATGACATGGACTAATAATGTGGGAGCTTCGGACACGCTTGATGGCCAGTCTCGATTCGTCTTAGAAGAGCCGTCGCACTCTCTCCTTGCACCTCGCTAATAAGATTAGTCTGAGGAAGATTAGTCTGAGGAATTCCATGGACTGCCTATGCCCTACGAAGATGGCCTATCACGCATACGAATGGGCCCTGGCACTAAGAAGGACGGCCACCCGAGTGACAGAAAACCGGGGCTTGCTACGTATGTGCGTGATTGCATTTCGAGTCTAGTTACTGTCCGTGTATTGAGCTGGGATCCATCGTTGCTTCCGGATGATACGCAAACGCACTTTCAGTCTCCCCCATGGAACTCGTGGGTCAACAAGAAGTGACGTGATGTTTCGATGGGTAAAGTGCCAAGTCGTGTTGGGCATCAGCACTAGCAGCCTGTCCCAAACGCCACATGGGAAATGGGAAGTCGAAGGGAGACTCGTGGTAACGAGGACCGGCCAAAGAAGCGATGTGACCTTGGCCCGGACGCCCTCGTTGCAGGATCCAATCTGGCCAACAGGGGATGTGATCTTGGATCAATCTCGATTCTCATGGGGCTTGCGATCCTGGGGTGGTAATTCATCGACGGCCAATGGGAGCTGTAACCGCCCCCCAACTCGAGAATGGATCCATTCCCTGCACTGTTCAACTTGGTCGATGAAGCTCGGAACTCTCCCTATGGCTTCGTTTTTGTAATGTTTGCCCTCTGTCCCGTGTCTCAAACAAAAAAGACAAACGAACGAGAGCCAATTGATTCCTGGGGCGAACGGCCGAGACGGCATCTTTTGACTCAATTGCCCGGCTCGAGACGCTTAGATGCATTTCAGCTGGCAAACGGAGCCAGTCATGGGAAGGCAATGTCGTTTGCATCATGCAGGCTTCTTTCACTTTTATGGCGAGGCTCGTTGAGTCGGGTCATCATTCGTGATAGGAAGTGATCTACTTTCTCCGAAGCTAGGAATGTGCCTGAGGTTTCACAATGACGCCAGCCGAATGCAGACCTTCTCTGGAGGTGCCTGTGTGAGGTTGGACAAACAGTCTTGTGGTCTCAGCCTGGTGGAGGAAGATGGGATACACAAGCTCAGACTACGCAAGGGAGGGAGAGGACGTACGAGGAACATCCCTCGTTTAGTTAGACCTCTGCTGCAGACCCGGGCTGAATGTTTACGAATAATTCAGTCGTCACACCTCAACAACAGGGATCATGGCCAACGAGGCTTACGCCGTGACTATCTATCAGGTGTACCGTGTTCCTCACTCTGGGAGCAGGGCAATGATGTGCATGAGCGGCTGGGAGTACCGAAAGATTGGAAATGGTTGTCAAAATAAGATACGAAAAATAAAACTCTGAAAAGGACTTCTAACTTCGGCCCGACAAGGATATTGGATAGTTTCCTCGGGCGTGATGCGACGGAGGAGGGGAGTGAGAGGAGGAAAAGGGGGTGTGGCCTGACATGGAGAGTAAGATGAATGGGGAGTACGGTCGTTTTCTCCTCGACTTCCAGCTGTGAGGAAACAAACGCGGGATGGAAATGAACCAACAAGGAAAGACCAAAAAGGAAGAGAAATTTGGTGCTGTTACACCAGTTTTGATAATATGTCTTCGCATACCCCCCTGATAACGAGCAGCACCAAAGAAGCAGAAGAATTCACAAGTACTGTCTGTACCTAACATAATAACAAATCAAACCGTTGTTTGCCCACCTTCCAAAGACAAGAGAAAACTCTTGAGGTCCACCCACTACTTCGTTTCGAGAGCTGCTATCAGCCGTTTGGTGCGCCCGCATACCTCGTCTCGAGGTGCTGTAAGTGCAGCAGCGGCCACGGGCTTGTGTTCAGCCAGCCTCTTTTCTTCTGCGAGACCTTTTGCTCCATTTTCCCTTGTGACACAGTCTTTCCGAATATTACACAAGAAGGCTGGCAGCCGGACAAAGGTCCGCCACCGAGAGACATTGGGCCGTTTTGAGAAGAGGGAGTGATCAACGGAGCCTCCTCATGTCTGCCGTAGGTGGGTATGGATGTGGGCGAATGGCGCCATGCTGAGACAAGGGAAGGGAAGGGAAGGGAAGGGGGGCAATTCTCCATCCAAAGTTTGGAATTTTCTTGCCCGGTTTGCGAGATGGATGCAGAGGGCTGCACCAATTCGTGCGTGTGCGTGTGTGTGTAGGCAGCGGTACGTCGCACTGTGTCACTGCCTTCCCTTTTCCTCATACCTACCCTCTCCACTCAACACTCTCCCTCTTGTCTCAGCCAACCTCGCTCTCGTCAAGATGTCATGCTGCCCTCCGTTCGTGCTAGGCAGAGCTACCCCTCGATAAGCGGGGACTCGATGAAGCAGAAAGAAGCAATACAGATGCGCAACTGCGGGCTCCTCCAACCAGCCAAGGGACGAACACACCGACTGACATGGATGCCAGCCATGGCGACTGGGACGGCAGATGCCACAGCGGGGTATAGCCCACACACCACAACGGCGACCACGCATCGCGGCATCACAGGGGCCGGGGCCACTATTTTGGCGGCTCTGGATGGATCAGGGACAAAAAGAGTGATGATGAATGGGTGGGTTCGCTTGTTCTCCGACCTCGACCGTCCCTGGCCTCCCCGGCCTCCCCCAGCGTCTCTCAGCCCCTCGGATCCATCACTCTCTCCGCCTTAGCGAGCCACTCCCCCTTCAGCGAGCCATGCTTCCTCCAGACCCTCCCCCTCTGGACCCCTCCCTCCCGAGCGCCCTAGGCCCAAACCCTCCAAGGCTCCAGCCTTTCGGTCGATCAACGGATTCGATGGGCGGGTCGGCCCTTTCCCTCTGGCCCTGAGCTTGAGCTTGGAGCTGGAACTGCTCGTGGTCCCTCAACTCTAATACCCCTCGCCTTCCCGGCCACTAACAACTTAAGTCGTCAGAATTTGAGCCGCATCAAACGACCTTTTCTCCAGCTAGATAGCTAAGACGACTACCGTCCATCCACGCAGCAGAGATTTCCATCAATTGCACTTTTGCCAACCGAACCAAGACACGAACTCGTCATGGAGGGTGGTACAAAACCATCGGCGAACAAAAACGGCCCTGAGCAGGCAAGGAAACGCAGTATGACAAAACCATAGCAAGCCACACACTCCATCTGTCTCGAAAAGTCGAATCCTCGCCCACCGACTGTTTAGCGACTACGTCCTTGAAGTCTCTCTACCAAACCTGCATCTACCCTTCCGCAGCCCAGCCTGGCCCACCGCAGGCCTACCCAAGTACCACACGAACTCAGCCAATACAGTGCCAACCTCGCTGGGATCATGCCTTCTCCCATCCAAAGCCAAGACCCAAATTGACCCCGCACATTCCGCTCGTTTCTCTCAGTCTAGAGTTCGTGGCTTGGTGTAATAGCCTCGACACGGCTCGCGTGGGTATCACAGTGTAGTCGCAACTGGAGCAATCAAGGCTGCAGAGCTTGCCAACGCCCAACGTCACTAATCTCCGCCAAAGGTAAGGAGGGCTGATACTTTGTCCTCCATGTACGCACTTTGTCTTTGCCTTTGCCCCGCGGACTGGTAACTAGCTAACTACTACCTGGGATCGTACAGAATGATGACGGACATTCCAGCACAGCCTAATGTTCGACTGACTTTAACTTTGTCTTCTGCATACAGGAGGGGAGCCCAGAACGACGAAAAAGAAAACAGAACAAACGCACATACGCGCGCAGCCTAATCTGGCCCTTTGAATGGCCAAGGTGTCTTGGAACTCGGACTTTGTGGCGAGACACACAGCAGCTGAACAGGCTAGTAATGCGGCCGTCCATGAGAGAATACCACGCCCCGACGGTGAAGCCTGGCCTTACCAGTAGACGCCCCATGGACCCAAGCATAGGTACAGTGCTTCGAGGTAGTTGTCAGTGTATCCGTGGTTTTCTGTTCACTTCCCCTCTCTGCAGGCGTGAATCTTCTGAAACTAGAAACAGGTGCATAACGAGGCGTCCCAGAAAGTGGTTCGCCGACATAGCCTCCAATAGCCTGACTCGTCTTTCTAATTTGCCTGAGGAGCGACAGAACTCGAGGGGCGTCCTTGTATAGTTTGTGAACCACACACGTCGCCATTCCCCCTCTTTTGCCGTACCCAAGTTCCTCTCCTATGTCCTGAGGTTCGATCGAGGCACAGTTGACAACTTGTTTCTGAAGCTGATCGTGGCTGACCTCGCCAATATAAAAGGAGACCCTTCTCCCCAGACATTCACACTCAACACCTTCATCACTTCATCATTCTAGTTCATTCACCAATTCCCTCCCTTCCCTTTCTCCCCTTGCCCACAATCTCTGACAGTCTTACAAGGCCAATTCCCCTCCCCAACATTGTCTCACTTACCCTACATATTGTTACACCTCCTCCTCGCCTATTCTTTCCTTTCCTTGCACACGGGTTTCCGAACCTGTACTCCCTCTTCTTCATTACCCTTCTTCTGAGAAGAGTTTCTAGAAGACCTTCTTTTAAAAAGCCCTCTCCCAAGTCATGTCCAACGACGGCTATATTTGGCCCAGTGAACTCCTCCCTCCTGGGAACGCTGGCCAAAACATGGATGACGCCTCCGACTCGCCCGGCTTGGATCAGGACTCATCGGACCATTACGGCGACCCAGCGTCCTCAGCCTCCTCGCAGTCATCTGCCCCAGGCCTAGATTGTGTTGAAGACTTCAACCCATCCGACTTGTGGGAAGCCACGTCAGATACCCCCCTCTCAGATGTCAGGCACTCCGAGCAGACGCCGATTCGTGACACTGCTCAGTATCTGCAACGTCTTACCGATCTCCAACAGGAGATTGGCCAGATCATTCGGGAGCGCCAGACAAACCACCAGGCTTTTATGGAACGTCAGTCAGCGGAACAGACAACTCAACCCCACGGCATGCCTCACTACCCATTTCTCACCTCCACCGGCGGCCACGTCTGGTGTTATCCTTTTTGCGCTCCCAGAGATCAGTACGAGCTCGACCATCCGCCCCTCGCATTCGCGGAATGCGAACCCTGCTATGCGAACCGCTGCCCTTTCTATTTCGATCCGCGATACTTCTGCATTTTTGTGTGCGACAGATGTTTCGATGTATGGTCGACCAACGACCATTACCGTTGGCACCGCAATTGGCCGTGTGATCCTATGGACGACGTTCGTGTTGATGGTAGTGATGTTGGCTCTCAATCCATGCCTATTGTTGACGCCGGGAGTCCAATTCGACACATCGCTACCTTCGACTCGCAACCCGGCGTCGAAAGGCCCACGACTGATCCTATGGCCTATCTCCTCGATCCTCCCGCCACAGGACCCTCCCCCCCGTTTCACCCGGCAACTATGATGCCGATGGAGAGTCTGATGGCGGGTCTTCAACCAGCCGCACCCTTGTGGGCAGCTCAGAGTCTGCGTACTCGGAGCCGGACTCGTCTATGTATCTGGTTATGAACTCCACCGTATCTGATCCGGGCAACGAATACGTTGAGTTCGGTGATGATCTCACACTCATGTTCACATACACCGACGGCGGCATTGTTCCCATTCAACCTCCAGACTGGCCGCCACTGGTAGATGAGTGGGAGGAGTATGAGGTCGAATATGAGGAGGATACACTGGAAGAGTTCGGCATCCGATTCGCTGTTGAGTTTCTCCAGCGCCCCAAGACTTCTCATCATTGGGTTCTGGTCTGTTCCTGCACGCAGTCACTCATCAGGAACTGCCGCGAGATTGATGCCTCCGAAGCTCCTAGGCTTGATGAGGCGTATCAGGACGCGGATGACTTTATTCTTTGGTGTATTATGCACATCCCTAGACTCCGGCATGACAAGCACCTGGGTACCTTCTACTTTATCGTCGTCATCGCCATTATCCATGTTGCTCAGTACACAGGCCACGACACAGACCGCCTTCTGGAGGCCTTGCGCTCCCTTCTGACCGCTCACGACCGGGTGCCACCCACTGATGAAGAGGTGATCGAAGCTTACTGGGGGGGCATCTATGTTATTCACCAACTGTGTTGGAACGAACGATTGATGCAGAGTAAACGGTTCAGCGGTGCACCAGAGTCCTTTCACATAGGTAAGTGCTCCTTGTCCCTCACTACACAATATGCACTAACAAAGCTGGGTGTCAGAGATCGACCGGCTCAACTGGGCCACACGTGCGAGAAGCCTTTTCGAAGAGCATCCAGACGGCATTCCGGCATATCAAATTCTAAATGGGCGGAGCGAGGAGCGCCTCGCCTTTCCTGTCTTGATACACCACCTTCTTGGAGGCGATACGAGGTTCCAGTCAGTCTAGCCCATCTTCGTACGAGCTCAAGGTGCTAATCTTTATTCTCAGGTACGAAGAAATTTGCAAAGCCCTTCTTATTTGGCACAATCGACCGTGGCAACATCTCTTCTGGCAGCCCCCGACCTATCACCAGTTTGTCGATGCTGGGTGGCCAAGTGAGCATTAGCATTTCACCGAAGAGAGAGAATCGTCATGATGCTTCATCAGGAATCAACGAGTCTCCTGATTCCGGTCCATTGAATCTTTTGATCATATCCCTTCTCTCGACCTTGTGTATGACCCTGTTCATGTTTTTCCGTCCATTGTACTGTCATGCCTTGTATTTCTCATATTTTCTGCTTCTTGTATTGTCTTCTTCATTTCGACTCTCTATGTCTTGATCGCATCTTCTCTTCTTGCATTCTTACCACCAATGTCCTCCCATTCCAATGGCTTTCACCCCTTTACCCTGCTCCGATCTCTATGCTCCCCATGCCGACCATGAAAAAGACAGAAACGACCCAAAAAATACAGATGCTCGCGGAAGACACAGCTCCGCCTGGCACAGCTCACGCACCTCACCGTCATGCCCAGACACTCACGACTAGGCGTGGCTTTCGCTCGTTCTAATGACCCCATCTTCTCTGCCATCCATGGCAAGAATCACGCTCCTTTACGCTATCTTGGACTGCTGGCGGGACAACAGGACCGCTAGCACATTGTACATATGATGAAGACTCCCCAGTCTACCTTGTACATACGCCTTCAACTTCTAATCTGCGCCGAGGCGAGACAAAAAAACGAGCAAAACAACACCAACACCCACCAAAAAAAAAAACTTGTACATCAGTCCTGACCCTCGACTTGGAGGATGTAGATATTTCCTTGTTCTCTCATGTTTCTTTTAGTCCTTCTTTTGTTTGTATAATTTATTACCGTATTTTTACTATATCTTTGTCCTTTCGCCGTTTCTTTTAATCCTCCTTTTCTTCTACTCCTTTTAATAATTTATTACCGTATTTTTATTGTTCTTTCTGTCCTTTCCTATTTCACTTTATACTCTCGTTTCTTTTCTTTTTTGTCCCTTCATCTCAACGTTTTTCTTACTGCATGCGTCTTTCGTACAAACACTTCCCGAAAAGCTACAAAAAAAAAAAAAGGTTGCCTTAATGATGGATTGCGGGCAATTTGGTTTCCTTCTCTTCTTCGCTTCATTTTCTTCTTCTTTTCACTTCACTTCCATTTGTTGGTCTCTTGGCGGCAGAATGAAGATGTAATGGGGGATCATGGGCTTCATTTTGTCGTTTTGAGGAGGATCTTGGGTTTCCAGTTTGTCAGTCTTTTGCTCTCTAAGTCACTCTTTCCCATTTACTTGAGTCTAAGATCTTTGTCGTTCGTTTTGTTCTCCTTTAGTTACGCTGGCTGGGGGAGTACATGTTCAAGATCTTTCTCAGTATCTTTACATTTAGATAGAAAGTCGCAAGATACCACACTCATTACTTTGGACAAGTCTTGTTACGGGGAGCCGGAACGGTAGGTGGTGGATTCAGTCCACGGCTAGGATATTAGCATAAAATGCAGCCTATCTGCTTAGGTAGAGAATTCATTCATCATTGCACTCATCTTTTGTCTACTTGACTGTCTCATCATACCGCCGGTGCCGTGAATCGCCTCCCTGGAAGGCTTCGGGCAACTTCCCCGTGACGGCCCATGCCCGTTACAAGTCTTGTCTATTTTCCCGTGAACTTGGAGAATTCACGATTATGCCGTGATGCAGTTATCGAGCTTAAAGAAGACTGAGAAAAGAATGGGGTAGGTTCAGCTGTGACAACGGTACCGAATTAGGATTCTTCTCCAATGCATGGCTCTCTATGTGGGATATAGGCTGTTGTCTTAGCCGGCGCCCTTGTGTAAAGCCTTGCTGGAGATATTCGTGGTCAAAGTCTATGTCCAGATGTCACAAGAGTCTCAAGAGTTTAGCAGATTTATGCCAGAGTTGCTGTTGTCAACGGTACAGTAGTGTAAACGGAAGCATCTGGAATGCAGAGTGTGAGAGAGCTTCGTCAACGAGAGTGTCAATCAAGCATACGAACGCTTTTCATCACTAGTAGAGACGTGAAGCTTCAATGCCATTCAAACCAAATCCCAATCCTGATATCTAACTATGGAGGTTCCTAATACAAATCCGAGCATCCCATCTCTTTTCCCAGTTCCCTATGCGCCAAGCCATTCCCAATCCCTTTCATCACGAACATGAGCATCTCACATGGCGTAGCCATATTGACCCCCGTACGGCGGCTGAGGCTGCCCCCCTCCCTGCGCCGCCTCGTAGGGCCTGTCGTAGACCTCTCCCCCGGGGCTGTTGTACACACCGCCAGAAGGCGCATACGGCTGGACGGGAGAGGGGGCAAAGGTGATGCCGGCGGCGCTGGCTTGAGGCTGCATCCTCGTCTTGCGGTCAACCATGTAGGTGATGCACACGACCTTGATGTTGCCGAGGCCCGACATCTTGACGCCGACGTTTGTGACAATCATGATGCTGTTGGGGTGCCAGTCGACCGTCTCGCCGTTCTTGCGGCCGCGGTGCAGGATCTCAACCCGCGTGACGGCCGAGCTGAGAGACACGAGGACCGTCGTGTAGTTGCGGTCGGGCCACAGGGAGCAGGGTCCTTCGAGGCGGCAGACCTCTGGGACGACGTAGGGGTTCCACATGTTGGGGACCCATAGATGACCTCGTTCGGCCCACTGCGAGATGTAGGGGACCTGGTGAGAGCAACGCGTGTTAGTGGACGAGTGGACGACGGATGTGGTTTTACTTACAGCTCCCTCGACAACCATGTCAATCAGCTTGAAGACGGGCGGGGTGAAGGCGTGGTTGATCCGGTTGCCGTTCTTGAAGGTGTTCTTGTGGACAATCAGGTCGATGTTGGCCTCCTGCTGGAGGTCGCTGATGTCCTTGCCAAAGGGGATGATGGCATAGTGAGGGTCAATGTCAGAGCCATATCTGTAGCGGAGTCTGGCCGAGTGGGACCTGGTGCCGGTCAAGTCGTAAAAGGGAGCCATGTTTGAGCGAGATGGGATAGTTGTGAGATAGGGAGCAGAAGGATATGGGGCAAAGAGGGCAATGTCGATGCGTGGATCTGTGGGGGAACGGTCGACGCTTATATTAACGATGTGGGATTTCAAACACGCAGCTTCTGGTGGTGGGCATTGAGGGTATCGAGTGTGACAAGGGCATTTGATGAGGATAAAGTGTCCGACATGGGCAGAAGCCGGGGGGGCAACGAGTGCGTACGGGAGATAGTGTGATGGGAGAGGGCAACCAGGGGGTGCGAGATGGATGGTTGAGTGACGAGGGGGGGGGAAGCAAACCAACAAACGCGGAAGCGAGCGAGCAAACGCCCATTGACAGAGAGAAATCAATTGGCAAGCCACGACAAACGCGCAAGAGGGCGGAACAGGAAAAGGGGAGGGAGGCGCATCACACAAGGGAAATACAAAGTTTCAGGCTTCAAGCAGGCGGCCGGTTTGTCTAACAGCTGCACAAGCCCAAACGGGCGCATCAGGGGCGATTCGTAGCGACACGGCATTCACTTCATTCATCGAGTTGTGGTTGCGGTCGTGGCCAAGGCAGCATTCGTGTGCTCTGTCTGCAAAGTGCCGTCCTCCTGGGCGATACACGTCTGGGGGGAAAAAAAGAGTCGGTCAACACAGCACAAACAAGGGGACATTTCATGTAAGTCGCCGTTTTGGCGAACCAAACAACGGACCTGCAGAGCTGCTCAGCAAGGGGGGGTGCTATCCGTGTGCTGCGTCCAGGAGAGGCAGAGCCGGATCAAGGTGACACTGCAAACGGCACAGGTGCGTCGTCTCTCACAATGCGGCAGGCTGCAGGCCTTGGGTATTCATCCATCCATATGTTTGGGCGCCAAAAACGCCATATCTCCCTCTTCTGCCTCGTGCATATGCATCCATGTACACACACGTCCAGTACGCAGATATGTCGAGATAGCACACAGACCGCCCGCCGGTGACACTGACAGACAGGCCCCTCCCATCTCAACCCATTCGGGAGTTCACGCCCCTCAGCCGCCCTCATCCCTGTCTTCCCGTCCCCGTCCCTCACCGTATCCTCCGGGATCCCTTCCATTAGACCACCACGACCCTCGTCTTTCCACGTCTTTGGCGCACGACCGGGACACGCGGTAAACTCCCGGGCTGTGTCATGTTGCCATGTACCCTGGCAGCGGCATGTCGGATCCGGGGACGCCTGTTGTACCTAATTAAAGTCGAACCGCGCGGCGTGGCGTTCCGGGCGACGGCGGGCGGCAGACGAAGCGGTAGATGTGTACCTTATTCTTCTCTTTTACTACCCTCAGGTCTGTGTAAGGTAGGGTGTGTTCTCTGTCGGTATCTTGCTCGACCCCCCGGCGTCCATTCATGGACAGGTACGTGTTGCTTGCAGTCTGCCGGCCAGCCTGCTGTGTGCATTACACTAAAAATGCCGTTGACCAGCGTTTGACCTCACTGTGCTTTTACCTACGGCTCTCCCCCAGTCCCACCCCCCATCCCCTGTCACTCCCGTCCATCGGGCACCTGTCCCGCCTCCGATGGATCTCGGGCACTCTCTTTCGGTCTGTCAGTCTCTCCCGTCATCGAAGGTAAGCAACAAAGCAAACATCGGTCCATTTCGGACTTGGGTTGTCTCCTACTGATTGCTATGTGCACAGGTACTATCCAATGGTGATGTAAGCCCTTCCTCCTTCACCACCCTCGACGACGCATGTTTGAAGCCAAACGGAAAGGAAAGGAAAGGGAAAAAAAAAAATGCATCATGCCGCCCGCGTTCCAGGCCTCGTCCTTCCCGCACCATTCATTTCTGTCTTTGAGACACAAAAAACGTTGGTCGCCGCTTCGCGTTTGCTGCTCCGGGCGGGGGGGTCCTGAGGACAAGACAAGACGAGGCGGGAGGGAGGGATAGTCTGCCATGCCCCAGATAGTCTTTTGCCTCTTGCTTCTCGCCCTCCTTGCTTGTTCTCTCTCGAATCTCCCTCGAGGTCATGAAAACAAGGGGGGCCCGTTTCGTGCTTGTGGCAACATAGGTACATAGTCGAGGGGTGGACGAACACTGGTTGGGCATTTTACGAATACTGGTGGAGGCTGCATCACACATCACTAGGGATAAAGGTAGGGAACTAGTCGTCGTGACGATAATGATTCAAGGTCAAGATATAATCATCTTCCTAAGAGTTGCAAAATCCGAGAGACATTCATCCTTCTTCCCCCCCCGTCCCTCGGTCGGGTCTGTTCCCCGAACGCATCGTATCCTTCCTGGCTTGCTAAAACGACAAAAGTTGCGAGAGAATGTGTAGGTGGGTGGCCAATCTTGTCTGGACGCCAGTCAGCATCATGTGTGCGCAAACAAATAAGTATCCACGGGAGCAGGTAGCCGAAGGCGGTGGGAGCAGAGGGGGGGAAATGAGTGGACGAGGGAAGAGGCAACTTACCATCGAGGTACGCAGTAACATGCTTGGGGAGGCGGTCAATGAGGACCGCCACAGAAAGGCTTTGCTTCTTCGTTTCCGCAAATAAAAAATGTGTGGCATATCACCCAGGTCGAGGCTGATGCACGTCCTGGGAGTCGGCCAGCGCTCGCGCCCAGTGGCGTTTAGTCATGCTTGCTGTTGGACTCGGGCTCGCCAGGCATGTCCTGGGCCTGAGCGTGAGCCTCTCCGAGCTGAGTAGTAAGCTCAGCCTTGTCGAGGGCATGGGGGCCAGCGCCAGCGCCGCCCTTGTCAGAGCCGCCGGCGACTTCCACGTTGCCGTTAGTCTCGGCCTTGGTGTCGTCATCGTCACTGTTGATAAGCATCTTATCAAAGAGTTCCTGCTTCATCTCCTTGATCTCTTCGGCTTCCTTCATCTCCCGAACCTTGGCCTCCTCGGCCTTGAGCTTGGCATCTTCGGCGGCCTTCTTCTTGCGGCGAGAGGCAGCCTGGAGCTCCTCCCGCTTGTGCTTGGCCGACATGCCAGCGCGGGAGAGCTGCTCGATGGTTTTCTGGTCAAGAAGGCCCATCGTCATGCGCCGGACTTCAGCTCGCTTGGCATCTTCCTCGGTGGCCTGCTCCTGCTTCTGCTTGAGGAAGGACATGATGACAAAGTTGGTTGAAGAGGGGTAAGAAAGTTGTTATGTTGTTGTTGATGTGATGTTGATAATGATGAGGAGAAGAAGAAGAAGCAGAAGAAGAAGAAGAAGAAGATATGAGGAGGTGATAGGGTTGCAGGAAACGAAAGCAAAGTTGCAGAGTTTCTCTCGCGAGGCGGGACCAAGAAGTGAGAAGAGTTCCTGGAAACTCTGTGGACACAAAACGCGGGCGTTTGGTCAACGGTTGTTTGCTAGATGAATGACGAGTTCGCAGCCGTTGTCCTTCGAGGTGATTCGACGCATCTGCCCTGTCCTGTTCCGTCCTGTCCTGTCCTGTCCTGTCCTGCGCCGGCTGACAGCTGCAAACGAAAACCACCACCAGTTCGTCCCGAGTGGGAGCTGGAGCCTACCACATGGTTTCTTTCTTTTTTTTTTTTTTTCTCACTTGGACCAATATGCAGGCCAGAAATAACTTCTCCCCCCATTAATCCGCCGTTTGTTTTGGGTAGAGAGCCTCCTGGATCAAAAGTAAGTTACCGTGCAACTCGTGAGGGCATGTCTTGTTTATATCGCTTAGCCATTGTCTACTCGCTAATTGTTTGATGCCAGACATTGCAATTTTCCTCCATTGTTGCCACTATTGGCATTCACATGTCGTTGGAGAGGTGTCACTCCTTTCTTGTACCTACATGTCTGTAGATACCGTATGAACCACGATGCTTTTACTTTCAGAAGCTTCCATGATCAGATACCTTGAGCAGCGTAGAAAATACACTTCGAGGGCATGGAATGGCACCATCCGCGTCTACCAAACAACAAGTTCCTCCAAACCCTCCTCTAATAAAGGGGACGAAATAAAGTGTCTGGGACCGATGAATGGCAGCTGCCAACTTAATTACCCACGTAGCACCGTCACTCGACTGGCATCGCACCGAGCACGTCCATGTCTTAACCATATTTCATCCACTCGCCCCTCAAACGGCAGCCACGGCACCAGGCACGTCAAATTTCGCCTTCACAGTGACTCTGTTGACTCTGCTCGCAAAGGCACTTTGCCTGCCCGTCCCACGACACCTTCGCCAAACGAGACCACGTGGCGAGCCATCCATCTCCTGAGTCAACTTGAGCCAACGGCCAGGCACCGATGGGGATGGGGGAGCGGAATCAGGGACCAAGCTGCGGGTCTCGTTGACGTTGTCGTTGTCGTTTTCGTTGTGACGGGATCGAAGTTTGTCCAGCGGCCCCGAGCGTTGGAGTCTTTGTCAAGATTGCTCCTGTTAGGTTGTTTGACGCGCGCATGCTACCCCCCTCCCCCCCCCCACCACCACCACCACCCCCGCGGCTTCTGCCGCCTCAACAATCTTTTAAACTGTCCACCCGTTCTCAAGATCAACCTCAACGGTATATTGTGTCACTTTCTGACACGATACCAGGATCCATTCTTGATCACTTGCTCGACGACCGGCACACTCGCAAGGACGTCACTCGACGAGAAGATAATGGCAAGACGGCAGCCCTGGTTTGAGAGGGCGAGAATCTCAAGTCAGGACACCCTGAAGAGCAAAGCCACAGACAAAGGACCGATTTCGGAAAGATAGAAACGAAGCGAGACGGCGAGGAGATTCTCATAGTCATGATTTTGAAGATGGCGAGCTGCCTCGGCAATGGCCCATCACTCGTAACGTCAACTCCCTAACTAGTTCTCATCGACCACATTTGCGAGATTTCTCTAGAAGGAGAACTAGGAACCATTAGCAATGGACCAACATACATCCTCTCGGTCGGTCCCAGCTAATTCGGACCAGTGCCTCGTCCTTGGAAATTCGCCCCCTTCCCCCCTTCCTCGCTCGCTTCTCTCCTAACCCCGCGATATATACACCGATTCAAACCCAAGAAAGGCCGCGACAAGACCCGAATAGCCAGTATCCAGCGTCAGGAGTCGAAGAAACACCTACTTTCGCCCCTCCTCGCTGTGCTACCCGACACATATAAATCACGGCCAAGGATAGCGCCCTTTGTCACCACTGAGCATAGGGATCGCCAAACCATTCTTCAATTCCGACGCTGGACTGAAGTAGTGGGTTTATTCGGTGACTTAAGCCCTCGAGTACGTTGGTACCAGTAATCTCGGTCCATCACAAGTACCGGTATGTAGGAATGCTGCCCCATATGCTACCCTTGAGACCGAGTCAAAGCCCCATCCGTCATCGAAGAGATGGCGTGACTCTTCGGTCTCAAAGTGACAACCTGGGTAGCCAAGCTACGATAGCATAGAGCCCTCGACACTGTTGAATGGGCTAGGAGAGTAATGGCTTACTCAGACTCAATTATCAAACTTGACACTTGAACGATTCCAGTTCCTGGATCAGTGGGCTCTCGGCGCTGACTTGACTAGCTTGGCTACGTTGCCATAGTATCCCTCAACTCCACCATACTTTTGCAGGATAGCAGGAATGTCAACTTCGTCAGCCGTCTTCGTCCGTTTCCGCCCCAGCAGCCCAATATTCCGGGTGCTCGGGATCCTCAACATCTCTGTTTCGACTTTCCAACCACAGTCTTTGCCGATACGGGTGACCCAGTCGACAAGGGACGCAAAAGCAGAAGGGCTTTTGCTCTTGTCCTTGGGCGGAGGAGCACGATAGCGTTCGCCTGTCAGGTTATGACTGCAACAGGGTATCATGATGAACGGGCATTGAGAAATGGCGGCCAGGATTGGAGTCCAGGGAGTAAGCTCATCTGCGTGGTTTGAGATGATGAATGTTCCCTCGGGGAAGATGCCGTCGTGGATATCGTCCGACTTTGTTAGACTTCCTTCTCCGTCGTCGGTTCCGCTTGTTACGACGCTTGGCAGCAAGAGAAGTCGTTGGAGAGACTCTCCGGAGGGTGACGATGGTGAAGTTCCCTTGTATTGCCCCCAAGATTTCCGCTCGCGGGCGTCGAACCCCCAGCCAATGTACCCCTCACTTTGAAGAATGTGGACTAACAAGCCGTTTCCGCAGCCAATGTCAACGAAGCCGGGGAAGTCTGTATCCCGGTACATGTCTGCCCACAACTCGATGAGAAACGACGCAATCCCAAGGTCTTCAAACACATGTTTTGAGGGGTCCGTAGATTCAGCCCAACCATCGACAAGAGCCCTAGCATATTTGTTCTTGAGCTCCGAATAGCGGTTTTGGAATCTCGACTGCGGTACGACCAAGTCATGATGAACCCGTTTGGTGTAGCCGACGGCAGTGGTGTGGCCATGCTTATGGATAATCTGAAGGAGGTGGTAGGCGACTCTCTCCAACTTGACCTGGTCGACGCTGTCTTCTTGAAACATGAGGAAATGGACGGAAATGGTCCCCGTGTTAGTAGCTGGGTCCCACTCGTGGAGTTGGGCTATGCCCCTGACCTTGGGGTGATAAAAGGGGAGTTGCTCGACTGCGGACGCATGGGGCTCGTAAATGACGAGGGTTTTCACCGGGGCCTCGTCACCGCCGGGTGAAGAGGTGGAAGTATGGAAAGAACAAGTCTGGTCCAGGGGTGCATCTCGCAACGTGTTCCGAGGGATCAACTTGCGAACAACGGTGCGGTGACAGGCGAAGTTACGGAAAGACCGGGTCTGAGGGGGCTCAGCCTGGGGTGATTGAGAACCAGGCTGGTGGTCGTCATAGAGAATATCTGCACGGAACAACCACTTGGAGTTGAGGTTGGGATTCTTGACTAGGTTCACCATAACGGCCTCGAAATGCTGAGGGGCAAAGGTACAAGCATGACGGACCATGTGTTTCCAATCAGAGCCGTCGAGATCGTCAAATGGAGCCGGGAAATCTGGGGGAAGCTCCTCGGGCTCATAGGCCAATTTCGTTTCCGCCTCGGGCGCCATTCTACGAAGCACTCGGCGTCGTCAGGCGGGAGCAAGGGGGGAGGGCAAAAGAGGGGTAGCTGGGCTGATGCGTGATGTGATGTGACGGTGATGGATAGTCACTGACAAGGCTGAGCGATAGTATGAGCCCAAGGCAATAGAGGTTGTATTATCCTTCCGTCATTAGGATACACACGCAAGGAGACGTTAGTGACTTCCATGCCAGGGTCCACAGCCCTTGTCACAATTTAGCAGTTGAAACACACCAAATTGCTTTCAACGTTCTGGGTCTCAGGAGACTGCCTTCCAATGAAGAAAAAAAGCAGAAAAAGTGGAATGCGGTCCGGGAGACGATCCGGCAGGTCGAGCTAGGGCGGGCAAAGAAAGCCACGGACAGCAATGACGAAATTGAGCACGACTGGCGACATTGCAGCCCAACTGTCCTCAATAATAATAAGTTACGCTATTTAATAATAAGAGCAAGCCTCCTTACTCCCGTCAATGACGACGCACCCAGCCATTCGTTTTAACGAAGCCGATTTTCGGTAAACGACGCATGGGTTGAGCGTTGATGCATAGGTAGGGCTCTCGGTGACTTTGAGCGGCGTCCTCAGCGCGCATGTCAATGTTGGGGATCATCCAATCATTCAGGTGGCGAGACAAGCATCTGATGGATGACTGACGGCGACCACCTACGGCTCCCCCGAATTGCACAGTTTGCCTCAAGAAAGCGAGGAGAGTATCCGTACATGCGACGAACCGGGTGCGTCTATGAGGGGTCGACCTTGGCGTGTAAGTCACTTCGTACAGCCCTATGTGTCACGCGCATGGGTGACTCGCAGCAAGCTCCCTCTCTGCGGCTTTGCCTTTCAGTGGGCTTGGCTCTGAGATGCGAGACATGTGGGACAAATCAGATGAGGACGAGAGTTGAAAGCGAGGCTATTTCTAATAATAAGATTCTAGAACTACAGTACGAGGCGACTGTTTCTGTTACCATATGCGAACGTCTGAAGAAATGTTCCTGCCACCGGATGCGAAGCCGGATTGTCGATCTGTGCTTGGGCAAGGGTTGGCCGGTAACAGGGTCTCAGAGGGGCTGGCATTGGATTCGTACAATGGCTGAGAGCGTAATTTCGCCTGCAAACAACTCGTCATGTTGATGACTGAGGTACGGATACAAAGTACATCATTCAAGTCCTGATACGCATACCAGGAAAGACATTGTATCCGAGGATACGGACGCAAACGGTCGAGCCATCGGGTGGTCCGATGCAACATCAGGATACTTGGGCACCTAGAACATTTCTTGCCCAGTTGCTCGCTCGGTTGGTGACACGGACGCACCCGCTATGGCGGATTGGAAACTTTGCTGGTGGGTGGACGGGCAAGGCTGGACTCTTGTGCTAGATCTAGGTTGTGGCGAAGAAGCATGCTTATGCTGTGTCTCAATTGTACGTATGTGAGTGTGAGTCAGTTGCCTGGTACGAATACAGTGGCCATTCATTCATTCGGTTGAGAAAAGATGACGATGGTTCTGAAAGCACACAGTCAGTCCGTAACCCTTGCCCATTCATCAGGTGGCGGCCAACCACTCGTGGACGGTTGTGGATGGCGACGGAATGGCGAGTCGCTGTTTGCGCCTTATCTCTCAGGCATCAAAGGCTGCCTCGTGCTCCCTCCTTCCCTCCCGTTCACACAGTGAGTCGCCCGCACCGCCTCCTGCCCCCCGCTGCCCAAGCCCGTGCCCCTGCCCCTCTTTCTCTCCTCTGCCTCCCTCCTTCTCGGCTTCTTCCCTCTTCTCCCTTTCATACTCACCAATTTTGAAGTCAAAAGATCCGCCAGCATCTTTTACTCTTGCCCGCGCATTCCGACTTCTTCCCCTTTCGCTCACCCGAACTTCCTATAAAGATCCTTCCGTCGCCCAACCTACGACCGTTTTTTTGCTTCGTCACACAAGCACCCAACAAAACCTCGCAAAACCCAGCAGACGTCTTCATCAACACTCCACTCACAGCGAGGCGCTCTCAAAGTTAGCGGTCGCTGAATATCACCCCTCATCTAACAGAACCCATTTCCCATCGTCACCCCGGTACCTCCGAGTTTATGTCCATCGAAAATCTCAAGACCTACGGTACGTCGCAAGCTTTCTGTCATCGTGGCCTGTGTTTGACGGAGTTTGCCTTGACGCCCGACAAGCTCTTCGGCTTTGATCTCTGCACTGGCCCTACTTGCGTCACACTCCTCTCCTGCCTTTGCATTTGCCCGCCACAGCATCGCCTGGGTTTTGGCGTGGTGTACCTGCATTTTTCGCCGCCAAGCCACATCATCGAGACCCCGCGCCAGTCCCCTTCCAACCCTCCTCTCGTGATACCCATTGAGATTTGACGCTGACCATCTACAGACCCCTTCGCCGAAGCCGACGAAGAAACAGGAGAACAGCAGAAGACAAGAGATTACATCCATATACGCATTCAACGTAAGTCATCCATGCCGACCTGTCGCGTTTCCTTGCCTCAAGCAGATCGCGAACCCCTCACGTGGGCCCTGCTCTTGACCATATCCGACAGTCACCTTACTCTCCTACAAACCGCTAACATGCATTCACAGAGCGTAATGGACGTAAGACTCTGACTACTGTCCAGGGTCTCCCAACTAAGTATGATCGGAAGAAGATTCTGAAGGTCATCAAGAAGAAGTTTGGTACGCTACCCCGCTACTCGATATATCACAAACAGACGCTAACCTTTTCACAGCCTGCAATGGCACTATCGTCAACGATGATGAAATGGGCGAGGTGATCCAGCTCCAGGGCGACCAGCGCAAGGTTGTCAAGGAATGGCTCGTCGACAAGAAGGACGGCCTTGGCACGGACTTGGAAGACAAGGACATCAAGATCCACGGTTTCTAATGTCCCTCATGCCCCGTCGTCCTGCCAACATCTGCCGATCCTGGGCTAGTTGGCGCGAATAGGACTTTGGGACGCATTGCCTCTTGGCTTGTGCCTTATCCGGACGTGTCCGCGTGGACACCCCGAGGCTCGGCACCGATTATGGGACGACGGGCTTCCACCAGTGTGAGGAATCTCTTGGTGGGATTTTTTTTAGTTTTTTTCGAGGAGTATCCCTTTTGCACCCGCTCAAGGGCCGGTCGACGAGCAAGTCCTCCATCATGGCCCTCGTGCAGAGGGCTAGACTACGGGCAAATATCCCTAGGGAGGAGCAGAACTTGTCAATCAATCGTCTACACGACTCTCAGACAAGCTTAGCAGTAGTTTCAGACAAATACTGATTCGATTTCGAAATTACATTGAAGTTTCTGTGAAGACAATAAGTAATGGCTGTTGAGGCACCAACCCGAACCCCCGAATACTCGTAATCGATGCCGTGAAGTCCTCCCCTAAACTCCCCAAACATTTAACACCGAACGTCAGACCAACAAGCCCACGCCATTAGACAATAATCCAGGGATGGGATATCAATGCACCAGATCAAAGCACGAAAAAGTATTAAGCTCCCATCCAACTGTCTCTTGCGCACCGTCCAAGACATGCCAGTGCCCAAGGTCGATTACCAAGCCATCCCTCGTTTGATAGAGTCGGACAGGAAGGGGGTACGTATTCAAATTATTCATAGCTCGGGGTGTTCCAGACTTCCCCTGACCTGGGCGATCATACGCGACGCCTCGTCCCACGCAAGTCGGCCGGAGTTTATTACGGGCATTTCGGGATATTCGGGGGTGTGTGTGTACATGTGGGTGAGCAGGGTGACCATGCTAATGAAGCTGGCGATAGAGAAGACGTTAACCGACGTGGAGGTTTCTTTTCGGATGTTTATTTTCTGGTGGGTGACGTGGTAGAGGATAGTTAGGGTCTGTGTGTTTTTGCATCGCGTGCTTGTTTTAGCCTTTCTGGTCGCGTGCGTGAGCAATGGAGGGGATGGGGGGGGATGACGAACGGTTGCGATGCCGATCCAGCCTGGGAGGAGAAGACGTGGATCTTGGAAGCCACCGGCGAGGGAGAGAACGCATGCGGTCATGTAGGCGTTGATGGCGTTGATGGTGAGGAGACGGACCATGGTGGCCTGGGGAGTGTAGTTGATGAGCCTATGGGAGAGGCCTGATCAGTCCTGGTCTCGTGCCTCGTGAAAGTCGCATATAGGGCTGGGTGTAGCATACCATCGAGACATTAAACAGTCCGTAAAGAAGAATGACAGGTACCCGGAGGCAAAGCACTATAAGAACGAAGCGTCAGCACTTTCCGTGTCTTGTCTCGCCCATATGGGGAGCTTCCCCCACATACAACCACCATATGTATATACGCACCCAAATTGTCGCCAGCCCCGTCTCGGTAAGGGCATACCGCACATCAGCGTCAACACTCAGCGTGGGTGAGCCGGGCCCGCCGGCGACGACTACTATCTCTGGGCCGGGCAGTATGCGCAGCAGCAGCTGGAGGAGAGAGGGCAGCCCCCACCAAAGGGCGGGCAGGACGGAGACGAGGCGGAGGGCGAAGAGCCATGGATGCCAGGGCGGCGGGACGTTGAGGACGACGGCGACGCGGGGTTGGAGGAGGGACGGGTGGACGGCGTGTTCGGAGGCATGTATCGTGTGCGTCGTGGTCGAAATCGAGTGCGGTGGTGGTGGTTTTAGCGGTGGTGGAGGGTGGTGATGGCCATTGAAAGAGCCCCGAGTATGGGGCAGGGAGGTGGCCATCTGTTGCGCAGGTTCAGGCCATCTGAGGGGGGGAAAGGAGGATTACAGAAAGATTAAAAAAGAAGTGTCTCTTAGAGAAGATATACTCCAAAAGGATAGCTCAGTAAGTGGGCGGAGACAGTGGTAGTTAACATGGAGGAGAACAAGAGAGCTGGCCAAGTCGATGATTTGGTGATGGCGTCAAGGGAGGAGAGCCTGCCCACCTCCTCTTCCAACCTTGGGCTGGCGGCGTCTGCCCTGGCTTTGGCTTTGCAGGGGAGGGAAGCTACAGCAGGGCGGAGGCAGCTTCAGCGGGGAAGGCGGACCGGAGAGCCAGGGTTTGGTGGACGAGTGTGTGGCTGGCCGTGTGGCTTGTGCCTCGGTGGTCTTTGGGAAAGTGGATTCATTTCGGTGAGGATTGACAAGTCGAGAAGATGGTGAGAGTTGAGATGATTTGAGATGAATTACAGTAGAGTCAAGAGTGATGGACTTGCAGTAATGATGGTTCAAAGACAGATCACGCCTCGCTTTGATAAGATATGAGCAGTACGTTAATGCAACCTCGATGGCGGAACAACTTCCACCCGCTGGGCGAACGAGCTTCGTTGCCTTTATCTCGGGTGATTCTTTACCGAGATTCTTGTCACTTGCCAGCTGCCGGTGGAGGTCACGATGCTTTGATTGTGGCGTCAAGCGGCAGGCTGGTTCCGTAGCTAAGGTTGTCATCTTGCTTTGATGCATGAGGCGGAGCCGCCCATGCCCAGTGCTCGGGTGCAGGGTAGTTCACTTTGAGACGAGGTGTCTTTCCGGTGAACTGTTTGTAAAAGTCTGGTTGTCCATAAGACGATTAAGATGGAATTTCCGATATCCGAGGCTTTCCAGCCTACACCATGTTGATGTCGTGCAGGTAGAAACAGAATCAGCGCAACCCTTGGTCCCAGATGAATGGAAATTCTTATAGTTCCGCTGAATATGTGATATGAAAGCAAACCCGGAGCCGACACATAAGTTCACACAGGCTATTGCGATAAGGAACGACGGTGTGCAAAATGATAAATTTGGTTACTCCCCATTCCCGTTATAAAACGAACGACTAGTCTATCCTTTCTCGATGTTGTGAATTCGCCATTTTGATGCCCTTGCCCATCCGTCCATCCAGTGTTCTCCAGAATTAACCCAAGTCCCTTTATCCCAAAAAAGAAGAACCAATGCATGCAAAAGAGGGTATGATGTGACTGACTTTGTCTCTTCCAAGTAGAGACTATATAGTAAAGAAAAAGAGGAATCTCTGCACTGGGTCCCGTGGTCCCTGAGCTCCGAAGCAGTACGGCGTCGACTTTCATCTCGCCTTGATCCCTCATCCCGCTTTTGTCTTCCCTGGGTATTTGTGCAGCACTGGCTGTATGGAAATCCCAATTCTTTGTGTTACCCGCCGTTGCAGGTGCACATATAGGTCGGTGTTGTGCCGGTACAACATGTTCGTTCGTGAGTCGTGACACACACGCACTCAGAATTTGGTCAGGCGTAACTCTCTGAGGCATTTCGCCTTGGAAAGTCTCATGGGTCTGGGAGCCCAGGCCGTTTAGTTCCCCACGTAAGCGATGCACTGTCTCTTGGCCGGGTGCAATGGGTTCCGGCAGTTGATGACGGGTTCCGGTTCAAACTGATCGGGTTCAACTTCATCCACGCGCTTCCGCTTCCCCTTCCCGACAACAGAGCTTGATTGCATGGCGAGGCCCTGGGATTGCCTCAATCTTGTCCGGATGTGAGGAATCTGGAACTGAATCCATCGTAGGTAGTCCTCTTGCTTAAGAGCCTCGCGCCTGGTCATCCTGTACTCGGTTGTCTGGATACAGTACTCTTCGACGGCCTGGTCCCACCTGGTGATCTTTTGATGTGTCTCGCAGACAGTTTCCAGCTCCATCTCCATCTTCTCCCTGACCTCCTTTGCCTTTTCCCGGCCCTCGTCGTCCAATTTCGGGTCAAGCTCGTCTCGCTGAGCGCGTAAGAGGGCACTACTTGCATCTTGTATCTTGTCAAACGCCTGTTTCCTCTTGCTGTCGCGATGCCGTTTGCACTCAGCCGTCTCAAGCCAGTGGCGGGCGTCATGGGAGTCTAAGACATTGTTCCAAAGGAGCATCTGCCAGTAGCGATCGTACATGTCCCACTGGACATGGGGGCTTCGGAACCATGAGAATTCCTCGTAGCGGGTGATTTCGAAGCATAAATACTCAACCCAGGTGGCCAACATGTCTTGTTTTGTAGGGATTTGGTGCAGCATTACCCGTGGCCCACGATAGCCGAGGGCCTTCAAGCGAGAGCAGACGCGGGCGATGTATAAGTGCCAGGCGTACTTGTGGCCAGCTCTCATCTGGAGTTGCCAGATGCGAAAGCTGGTCCACCTGTGCCATTGCTGGCGAAAGACGCAGTAGAAGGAGAGAATCTCGTCTTGCCAATATCCAATCACGGCACTGTACTTCTCGGGATGGCGGGTAATCGACTTGAGGAGACTGCGGTGGTAGTAAGGCTGGGCGCCGTCATCGAGGAGCTTCTGATAAAAGGTGAGCTCGCAGTTGACCTGCCACGAACGTAACTCCTCCGGGTTGGCATGTTTGCAGGTGCTGGGGATGGGCAGCTCCAAAGTAGGGCTCCTGCAAACGGGACAATGGGCGGCTCGCTCTCTTCCTTCTTCCCAAGTGTCACTGATGACGATGGTGAACTTGGAAGGGGTTCTGGTCCGGACGGCGAGACCGTTGGCGGTGCAGCTACCTGATCGTCTGGGAGGAGTGCTCCTTGAGCGTTTTCTCGAGTGGTTCTTGTTGTTGCTGGAACGGTTGGAGTTGGTGGAGATTCTAGCATAGGCTGCTAGGAGGGCTGGAGTGACAGTCGACCCCGGCTCAGTACTATAATAAACAAGTCAGCTTCAGCCTTCAGTGGAGACTTGGAGATAATGGTCCTGAATGGAACTTCTGGAAGCCATGAGAAAGAGGGGATTGTGGGATATGGGCAATAGTTCGCGGGTGGATCGACCTTGCAGTAGCTGTGCTGAAGTCGGGATCTGGGGAGATCGTTTCTATGATGGGTTCTGGGGGAGGAGTGGCGAGGCCACTTCTCGAAGGTGGCCGTAATGGCCTGGCCAGCGCCATGGCTGTTGACGTTGGTGTTGTTGCTGCTATTGCTGCGTGTGGTTCGCTCTAGTCTTGTTGGTCGCGTGTTGATGTTTTCGTTTTGGAGTTTGGATCTGGAGAACGACACGGAAGATGGAGCTATTAAATAGCTGAAGGATCTTGACTAGAAGAGGAGAGGGTGGACGGAAGAGGAAGACCGGAGGACACCGTCGAGCAATGAAGATGGTCAAATTACGTAGCGAGAGACACGCAGTACCTTGCAAGACAGTCAGACATGTAACAAGACCAGGTAGACACGCGGTGAGACAAGAAAAGCGCACCAATTTGCAGATTTGCACAACTGTAGGCGCAGACGCAGGTGTGCTACATATAGTACGTATGTAGGTAGGATTGGATAAGACGAGATGGAAGCTGGATGCATATAGCCAAGGAGAAGGGGCAATATTGGGTAGAAGAGGGGGAGAGAAGAGAAAACAAAAAGAAAGGAAGGAAATGGAAAGGAAAGGGACGACACGACACGGTGCAGACACAGACACTGCATGAGAGAAGGAAGGATTTGAAGGGGAGGGGTTGGCTGGGCTCGAACAATCCTAGCAACTGTGCAAGGCCCGGGGATGTTTGTCCCGAGGTCGATTTGTGCTTCATCCGCCTCTATCTGGTCTCTGTGTGCTATTCACGCTGGGGTATTATGTCAGTTTTTGTTTTGTTTTGCTTTGCTTTGCTTCAGGCCGCAACGCATCCATGCGCGCATGCAACGATGGCATCAGTCTCGAAGAGTTGCGGTGATGGTGGTGGTGTACATAGTAGGGAGTAAAGGAGGAGGAAATGGCACGCTCGAGAGGGGAGAAGCTTGGCAAGAAACACCCATGGATGTAAGATAAACCGAATCGAGACAGCTTTACGAAGCAATGTAATGTTGCACCTTCTGATGTATGTGGCTGCATTCCCAAAAGTCAGGGTGTTACGATAGCTACTGCAAGACTCGGCAGTGGCGGGCGAAGGAGAGGAAGAAGAAGAAGAAGAAGAGGAAGAAGACGAGGAGGAGGGGATACAGCTTCCTTTTGGTTGTTGAGAAACAGACAATATGAAGCTTCGGCGATGCCCAACGTCTGCTTCTCAATACGACCATGGGACGACATGTCGAGAGACGTTTGACCAAAGACTCTTTGTTCCATGGCCACGACGATAACAGACCTACCTGCTGTCCACACAAACACAAAGTGGCCGGCCTCATTGTGCTTGTGAAGCGCAATGAGAGAGTGTGTGGAAAGAATGGATCAATGACTCGTCCCCCCCTCCCCCTCAATCTACCCGTTACTTTTTTCTTCCAAAACCGTCCTTTTGCATATTATCAACCACGTCGGTGTCGAATTTCCTCAACAAGGGCTTTATCATGCAGGGCTTTATATCCCGTTCCTCCCTAGTCCAACGACCCCACTGACGCTGCCTGTCTGTCTTCCCAGTGTGCAGACGCAAGGATCGTCCAGGTGACATTGGTCACGCCGACTTGTGATACGTCTGGCCCATTCTGCCCAGCTGGATGGAAACATGGCCCTGTTCACGGCCCTGTTCCCCATTAGCAAAAACAGACTCTCTCACAAAGGAATGGAAACCGGGAACTCATCGAGCCGGCACGGGCGCTAAAGCTGGAAAACCCCCGTGGCCGGCGCCAGGTCCCTGGGATCTGGCCGTGCCCGTGGATCCAAGCATGTCTAGCGGGGGAAACCAAGAGAGATGCAGGCATGGCAGGCCATTGACAGCCCTGGATGGCCGACGAGCGGGCCGGAGGCCATGCCGGGGCTCCATCCGGGGACTCAGTCCGAGAGACACTGTCCCGGGGTCTCGGAGGACTTGTTCGCTTCGCCTCACAACGACATTTTGAGGCCCCCGACCGGTCCTGCGCAGTATGCAACTCTGCTCCACCGCAATCACGTCCATGGACCTCTCAGGCGTCGGGGCTTACGGCGGCTGTACAGTGCCAGGTTCGGTAGCGTTTTGGTGCGGGGTGACTGATTGCTGACGGACCCGACAGCATGAATTTATCGAGAACAGCGCATTAACCGCCGCAAGCCTCACAACTGCCGTTGGGCATATCGCAGAGGGCGGGATATCACATACCGATCACACAAGCACCAGGCAAGACACATCAGTACGAATACATGCCTCCGACAAGGTGGTTACTTTCCCATTCGCTTCCTGTACAGTATGTGGCCTGCAATCTGCATCTTCTTCTTCTGCTGTCGCTTGCATATGCATCTCTCACATTCCATCAAGCAGCCACGTTTCAACCCTCCCTCCACCTCGACCTGATCAAGAGCCAAGATCCGTGCAGAAGTTTCTTCACGGACCAAAAACCGTCTGCAAGGATTCCACCGTTTCGCCCCTTGTCCTGCCTCCCTCAGACGTAGCTAATCTCGACGAGCCCACCAACAGGATTCCCACCACGCGGCACCCATACTCACTGTGGCCTGCTCAGTGAAACAAGCAGCTTTAGCAATGAGGCATCGCCGCCGGAGCCGTCCCTGACCAGAGCCCCAAGGCTCAGACCTCTTCACCCGCCCTTGCCGCACACGAAGTGGGCTCCCCTTTTGCTCGACTCCTCCCTTAGCCTATTCGCGGCTCGATCCGCGCTCCGGGGAAGCCATCCGGGGAAGGTTGATCTCAGTTGGAGGGTGAAGTGCTGATCCTTCACACCACAGAGTAAGTACGCATTCGTATTTTTGTCTTTCATGTGATGAGTTCATGTCACACAAGACTGGCCAAGCACCTGCAAGCTTATTTAAAGAGATGGGTAGTAAAAACACATTGATGCCTGTGTTCGTCATTGACCTCCCTCGTCTGTACCTGGCCTAGAGGAAATTAGATCATTCCTGCTATCGCTTCGCAAGGTTACGCTGATCATCGTTCAAGCAGATGAAGGCATCATCCAAGGATAAGAACAAAACCCCATCGAACAAGGAGAAGAATAAAGTTGGTCTGAACCGAAAACTGTCATTCTATGCCTGTAGCTAAGGAAATCAACTGTCCCTCCTAAACCAACGGCCTCAATGACTGGGACTTTGGGCAGATTCCTGGCCTCAACAGTTCACTGCCCGGGAGAACCTTCCTGCTAGCCCCCCTCTTTCAATCCCAGTCACTGGAAGACGAGGTCTATCGCTCAAATCAATATGTGCAGTCGCTCCAGTATGTACAAACCCAACCCTATTTTCCCATCCCCCTTCTACCCCTTCCCTCCTCCTTTCACCCCTCCCGCTTGTTCCTGATGATGTTGAATCAAAGTCACCTAACTGCGTCGAGTAACTGAGGAGGAATCCTCCCAGCCGAGAACCAGCCTAATTCTCGACTGGTAAGACCAACCTCCAAGAACCAACAGCCATCTCTTTCTTCTCAAGCCGAGTTGAATCGGCCATGAGCGACGAAAGGGAAGCTGCTCCGCGGGAGGACACGCCAAGGTGACCGAGTTGCTCTGCAAGTATATGTTAGTCGAGTAAGACAAGTGGTTGGGTGATGAAGAACTTACCACCCGCGGCTGTAAACAACGCCATCAACAAGATGGCCATCGGCTGACCGGACTTGGACCGCCACGCAAAGATGAATGAACACCCCCCTGAACCCAGTGGTCTTATGCCCCTTGACCACCAAGCGCAGTACCCCTCAGCGATGTCTCAGTAGCCATCCCTGACAGCGAGACGAAGGAAGTTACTGAGGGTTTCCATCAACAGGCGCCTCGTCGACGTCCATGGCGTCACACGACGGGGCAGGGGCGAGGGCTGCCTGCTGGCGAGCAGCGGCGGCCTGGTAGCGGGCGTCACGGGCGACGATGGCGTCCCGGGCGTCGAACCAGCTACGGAGCTTCTCAACGTAGCGAGCACGGTCCTCAACCTTCTTGGCGATGATCTCCTCAGCGTCGCTTCCCCAGAACTGATAGACAACCTGGTGCAGACGAGGACCACCGGGAGGGAAGGTGATGTAGTTGGTGTTTTGGCGGATGAAGTCGCCCGACCCGTTGAGCGAGATCATGCTCTCCCAAAACCATGCCCCATCGCACTCCCATTGGTCCTGTAATATCTGGTACAGGGGGAGCTCATGCCTCATCAGCTTTCTCAAGATAAGTTCCATTGGGTGCATGATGCGGAGGAAGTTCAGCCGCAGCTCATGCACCGTGAATGCGAGCTCGGTGCCTGGATCGACGAGCCTGCTCGTGAGCCAGTGAGGCTCCTGCCACATCTCGGCGGGCAGTGAGGTGAAGAACTCTAGATCAAGGAGGTAAAGGATGTTCCACTTCTTGTCGACGACGAGGTGGCTCATGTCGAGCTCCGTCAGTTGCATGACGAAGGGACCGAAGCGGGATTCTCGTCTGATGTACTTGTGAGCAATGGAGCGCAGGACCGAAATAGCCGCCATCTTCGTCTTGGCGTCCTTTGCGCTCTTGACCGAGTTGCTCAAGTCCGTGAGGCGGTTCTGCTGGAAGCGAATGAGGTCGGCCATGAAGGCCTCGGAGTTGTTGTAAGTGTCGCCTTTGTTTATCGACCTCGTGACCCCAGCAGTCTCAAGCATGGTAAAGGCCGAGAACAGGGGCCGGGCTGTGAGGCTGATGGTCCCGTCGTCGTTGAAAGTCCAGGAGCCAATCTTGTCTTGGGGGATGCTGGCCAGGGTCAACATCAGGGCGGCGATGCCGGTGAAGAGATTGACGTAGCGCTCGGTGGTGTAGCCATCTTCCTCAAGCCTGTCGGTGAGGATGGATCCTTCTTTGGGGCCAATGTGCTCGTAGATGAGGTAGGCAAACGGGGACTTGAGCTTGCTGTTGCGGACGTACTGGGTGAGAGACTTGCCGGCAAACTTCTCGGCAAGGGCGTGCTTGAAGCAGTGGGCGAGCTGTGCGTCTTTGTCGAATTGCTGGATGTGTGTGAACTGTTTTGCATTGTGTTAGTCTGGTGATGGAGTGTTGGTCGAGGCGAATAAATGACTTACATGGCGGTCATCGGCAAAACCGAAACCGTACAAGTGAGGAACAGGGACAGAGGGGGTATTCTCTCGGACCCAGATGTGAGAGGCGGCCTCGATCCTGACCTTTTCCTCCACAGACCCGGGGTGGTCATTCTCGCCCAGGGCGTCAGGGATGGACACACGATACATCAAGGTCCGAGAGGTCTTGGTTTCCATGTCGCAAATCTCGACAGGAAAAGAGAGGTTGAAACGGCCCTCCTCCCATTCTCTGGGAGGAGGGATGAAGCAAGTGTAGCCCTTGCCCGACTTGAGGTTGAGGTGGAGGAAGATGAATTGCTGAATTAGGTCTCTGTGATCCCAGATGAAGTTTCGAAACTGGTTCTTCTCATCCTCGTGGTTTTGGCTGTGGATGAAGTCTTCATCGCCGTCGACGACATCCTCAAACTTGACGCGGGAACTGGCGGGAGCCATGGTGAAGGCCGAAGAGTGGGATAGTGTTGCTGTAAGAGAAAGTGGGTGTTAGTCCGTGGTCGGTAGCGAGTGGGATAGTTGGAGGACAGGCATCGGCTTGTCTACTTACTGGTGAATGAGGGTGGAGTGAGATGCTGGTATGAACGGTGGAGCAGCCGATGCAGCAAGCAGCGGTGGTGGTGAGGACGTGGAGGGAGGTGGAATCTAGAATTGGACACATGGTTAGCGTGCCGTCTAGGGCTGAGGCCGTTGAAGGCATCTGAGGGCATCCCTACAAGTTCCAAGTGTTGGGACGATGTTGTGGAGTTGGTGCAATGGAGCCCGTAGGGAGTTGCCGTGGAACCACGTTTGGAAGCACCTTATTTTGGATCAGGTTAGTGGATCGGACCGTTCCTTGATGGAGGAGGAGGATGGGGGACAGGGAGGGGGAGGGATTGGAGGGAGGGAGCTGGCAGTGAGAGAGTGAGGGGCAGAGAGGAATGCTTACTGTGTTGGTTGGGAGCGAAGAGCGGGTGGAATTCTTTATCTCGGGGATCTATGGATTGGCATAGACGAGGAGAGAAGAATCAGAAATGGGATTGTAAAAGTGTCTGGCAAAGGGAAGCAGAGTGTTGATGCTGATGCACTGGGAGGAGAGGTTATGATTCTGGATCTGGGGACGGCGAGATTTTATATTCTTTGCGACCTGTCTTGTTCTCTCTCGCATTTTGTTGTTTCCTCCTTCTCCTCGCCTCTCTCTCAAAAGCAAAAGCCTCTCAAGGGGTGAACTGATTGATTGATTGATTGACTGATTGAGACGGGAATATGCGTTTGCTTGTGCTTCCTCAACGATGGAGAGAGCAAAGGAAGAAAATGAGACTAAAAGCAGCACTTGACGCCTTCGACGGGAAGCGGCATGAAGGCTTAAACCAAGAAGATGATACTGTACGAGTATTCATCTGCCGACCGCAAAGCGGCGCCTGGCCGTTTGCTCCCCCATGTCGACTCTGCAGATGGATGGTTATTTCCCCTCCATACCAGGACGAGAAGAGAGAGAGATAGCAGCTCTGATTTACGAATACAGTACAGTCTGATGCTCTGCGCATTTACACGTGGTAGTCTGACACACGCAGGACCAACAAACAGGGTTACAGAGGAACGGGAACAGGGCAAACAACCTCCATTAATCCCGGCTGCGTGTTAGCAGAGTGTGTGGCAGCAGCTTCACTACCACACAGTGGGCCATTGTATGCCTTCATACTGTACTGTATTCGTAAATCAGAGCTGCTATCTCTCTCTCTCTCGTCGTGGGTCCCCGAAGTCCTTCGTCCATCCATTTACCCAGCTTGATTCGAACAACTAGCAAACGCTGAAACCGACTTCTCCGTAGACTAATGTCGACTGCCGTGCCGTGCTTACGACGCCCTGTTTCTTGCGAGGGCAGCCCGCTCAACAAACGCCCAATGGCTTCGTCGACGGATACTGGCTGTCGATGCCACCACCCTCTGCTGCGTCTTCCCGTCAGGTCAGGCCAGGTCAGGCTATCATGCCCGCGTTTGTTGAGCTGCTGCACGTCTCCCTTTTTGCTCCGCCCATTTTTCTTGTCTCGCCCGCATCCCTCGAGTCGCTTCGACTGGGCAGACGCTCTCCGCTTTCGCCGGTCGACGGCCATGTGCAGTAGTAGAAGCCTGTGTGTCCTCGGCGAGTCAAGCAATCAACGGCAGGTCGAAGCAAACGTGCAGTTTAGGTTGAAACTGGAGAGACGGAGAGGGAATAGTCGCGGGGTTCGACGGGAGGAGAGGCTCAGCTCATGACCTCTTTGCTTTTTCGTTGTGCAACAACACTACGAAGACTCCCCAAACGAGCAGAAGAAGAAGAGACAGAGCACGAAACAAGGCAAAATCAACCTACTGCAGACTTCCGTATGACAACGCCAACCAACGCTACCTCAAAGAGTAAGAAATGCTGGCCATCTATCTCTGAGGGCACACGACATGCAGCCTGCCGACAGGAAAGGCTGATGACCCATCGCCCCTAGTCCTACTGCAGCTATGTATTCGTAGCAATGTAGTATCGGACTCCTACTCCCGCAAGCCACACTGCCCCAGTCTCATCCCACGCCCATCGTCGACCTTCCTCTTCTCTCTCCTCTCCTCTCGTGCAACCCCCGCGCCGGCCTTGTGTCCTGCCAATGGACTCATTTCATTCTCCGACCCTTGCTCCCTCGTGTCCCATTGGGAGGAAGCCCTTGTGTTGCCATGCCACTCTCTTTCTCAAACGAAGCATACAGTCGCCAGCCGTCCATGACGTGATCCTCAGAGAGCTAACTTAGTACGAGACGAGGAGCATTCGCGGGCCGCCGTGGTGAGCACGCCCGTCAGCCAAACTGGAACCTGTCCCCATGGAATAAACTCCGACTCCGGGCTTTGTCTCATACATACATACATCTCCGACAGCCTTCGACATCACAGCCCGTTCTTGTGCTCCCTTGCATGTGAAATGAGCCAACCAATTCCGACAGCATCACCTCATTCCGGAAGCAAACACAACTGCGTGGCTGGCTGAGACGGCCCCAATCATGTCTCTCCCGCCCGTGTCACCTATAGCACGCTCGTGATATGCCTACCTTCCCTTACACCGTAGCCCTCCCCAGATTTCCGAAGCAGCGGCCTTGTCCCACGCCCGTGACACTGGCCGTTGCAACGACCACCAGCATTGCGCCCCCGAAAACGTGTTGCCTTGGAGCAAACGCTGTCAATAACGGACGGCCGGGTGGAGACGACGGGAGGGCCTTTGTGACCTCTCGACTCCGACCTCTTGGCCTCCACAATTGCTTGTGTCAGGCTCTGCCAGCTTCTCGACGCCACCTCCTATGCATTTCGCCGTTCACGTCGGTCCAGACGCGGGAGGAGACATCACGTCCCGGCGCATACGAGACGTCTGGGCCCGAAGGGCAGCGAGAAAAGAAACTTCTCACCGCCCGTCACAAACGAGCTGTGCCGAGACTCGCCATTGCGGCTGCAATGGCGTTGGGCAAACTGCAGATGGCGCAGGGCGAGCGAGTGTGCGACCACAGCTCGCAACGCGTCCGCCGCCGCTGAGGGAGCCAGCATGGTTGCCTACCGGCTCTGCATAGGAAGCGGGTGAGACGACAGACAAACGCCGAATCTGGCCTTCGGCGTTGAGACATGAGGGCGCTGCAGCACAGAGGCCGGCGTGAGGCGGAGGAGCGGGCACAAGCAAGCAGGTTGCAACATCCACACACGCTGCTGGACAATGAGCACGACTGAATCGAGATCCGGTCCCACCCTCCGTTGGAGGCGAATCTCGATTCCAGTCTCCCCAGACTGGTGGCTTCTTGTTTGCATCAATGTGTAAGCTGCCGCTCTCCTCCTTCATTACATTTGACCATGTGACGGAGCAAAACGATTGCGGTGCGAGTAGAGAAAGAATCCCGCCTTAGCCGAAACCCGACCAGTGTCATTGACCCGAGGGATACTTGCAGTTCTGCCTCCCTAGCCTGAGACAAGAAGATGCCTTCCCGCAACTCACGGCAAGGTCTCGCCGTTTGTCAAACAAGACTCTACGGTCAGATGACCCATGGTTGGGCTACACAAACCTCTCCTCCTTATCGTCAGAAACCCCTGAAGGAAGCCATGTCCCAGGCCTCACTGGATGTTTCCACACTGCCTTCTTTTGACCCTTGTTTTGTGCTTGCATGTATTGATCGCTTGCTTGGTATTCGGGAGAGTCTCTTTGGCACTTGTATACGTCTTATTTGAATGTATGTATGGTCCTGACATGCTTTATGAGGTCTATCGACTATCGTTTTCGGTGGGGATCGCGATCGTGTTTGGGGATCTCCTAAGGGGATTATCGTTCAAGGGCATGCTCGGTGATAAGGTAAGGAATGTCGGTTCTTGTCACAATAGATTGTTGAGTATTTATCGGGTATTCAAATCGAAGGGCGCTATCGTCGGTCGCAAGCCAAGGGCTACTCGTTCTCTTGGAGCATCTGGGAGTGGACCGCTGTTAGCATATGTTACTTAGGTAGCTTAAGGACTATACAAATGATCTTGAGTGTCTACTAGCAGTCCCAGATGAGAATAGTCTTGGTCCTCTCGCTCTTGTTTCCCTCTACTTCCAAGGAGTTCGGGATATCCAAATACCTGTCCCTGGGGAAATTATCAGTCTCCCATGCAAGAGCTCTCGCTATAAGTTCAAGCGCGGTCACCTTGATGTTTCGAGCAATAGCTGACTTGGGATACTACTCTAGTACCATCATTAACTTGGGCATACCTCCATTGCCTCAAGTGGGAGATCGATTTAAAACAATGCTGGCCTTGGAAATATTAGACCTCTCTATTCGTCAAGTTCCGCCTTCTTGCAATAAGTGTGCTATTGTTCAGATGTCTCGCGCCTTCGAATAGAGTCAGGACGGATGTCAGGATAGGGTAGGATGGAGGTTAAGAAACTGGCTTAGTTTACGAGAGCACCGATTTCGTTACATGCTGCGCTTCTCGTAATAAGTTTCTGTATAGGAAATGAATATGTGTCGACGGTCCATGTCCTGTACCCAAATAGTCAGTCCCCATCTCTGAGACACCCATCTTTCAGTAGAGTTATTATTGATGCTTCACCATGATCATCATCATGCCAATGACACGGCCTTCGGTGTCCTTCCCCTGCCCCCTCGTCGAGTTACAACTCGAGCCTGCAATATTCTGGAGTTCGATTCAACTCAGGGCTTAGATTCATTAAAGTGTGTACAAGGCCGTTGCGCATTTCGACAACGGAGACAGTCTACTATAAATGCGGGCTTGTTCTACTTCGTATAGTTTCTCGGAAACTCGGTTACCTCTCACTGGCACCGGTTCAGTCAGCCCTCGTTCGCAGAAGTGTAGTTCGACTTTGGTTGGGGGATTCGTTCTGTTCTTGCTACCCTCTCAGGCAAGCATTGAAGTCGGGTTGAGTCGAGTTACACTTGTTCCTGACTTATTTCTCGTGGATTATTGCTCAAAGGTATGTTGGTGAAACTGATCTCGTTTATATTCTCCGAGTGTCCTTCTATGAAACCGTCCTCTTCGGCTAGGATAATATCGGGCCCGTCGTTAGCTCGACAACATCTGATCTCGTGGCTTTTCCCTGGGGAGACGTACCTTAGATTTGACCACAGACTCATAAAGAAGAATGGAAGAAACTGGCAATGTCCTAACCGTGAGCTCAATTGTAGAGTCAATGGCTGGATTGGAAGGGTGTGTGTGCTACGTGCCAAGGATGGGATCGGAGACCTTGGTTACTCAAAGGAGGGAGAACGATGAGGGTTCCAAGATGCTCCTTGACGGCACTCGGTAAGGGAATAGGCATCAGATCTACCTATGAGCCGAGTCGTGAAAAGACGATCTGGCGAAGCCGACGGTCGCGATGGTTGAGCTCCCCGTGAGAGGTCTTCGTGTAGAATGGCTTTAGAGTTCCCCTGACGATGAGTGTTGTCGACGGATGTGGCCTCGTCTCTGCGTGGAGATTGTTTCTGAATGTCTCTTGATGTGATGCCACTATCGCGAAGGTGATGTTTTCCGAAGAGGGGCGAAGAGGGAAGCTTGTTCTGCCTCGTAAGGAGTGCTCTAACGCGTCCGAGGGGAGGAGTGTCGCTCTTCTGTTGATGATGGTCTGTTGTCGTGAGTGCCTTTGTGAGGGGTCTTCTTAAAGCTTCAGAGCTTCGTTTTTGATGTTTTGGCGACGATTTTGTCCTGAGAAATAAGGGCGGTGTCTCAGCCAAGGCAGCACGCAGAACGGCTCCGGGAGGCTGCGGGACCTCATCAGTCACTGTTCAATAGCCTGGGCTAAGAGTTGGTGGTGGGAGTCGATGACCCTCGGAGGATGCTCCTCTATTCTGGAGTAGATTTCTAGGATATGACTTCGTCTGATATTGTGCAAAGAGAAATAAAGTGGCCCGTGACGGGGGCGAGCTGTCAGTGTGGACGGGTCCAGGAGAGATGTATCACGAGGGGGCAAACCACTCACGCAGAAAGGCAAACTCCAACAGGTAGAAGTACGTGCCACAGGGAATGCCCGCGCAAACATGGTGGACAATAGAATGGGTTCCATTCTAAAGGAAGACCAACTCCGCCCCGAGCCTTGTCGTGTGCATGTCTGCCAGTTTACTACGGCTGGCTTCTCTCCGTCCAACTACAAACTCGACGCATACTTCAAGGCCACCGACATTATGAATAGCATCCCCTGCGGCCACCGTTAGTTCGGTGCTGGCGGGATGGGCTTCAGATGACTCGCCCCCCTGATCCGTCCCTTGCGAGGAACTTGCCCAGTCAATGACAGGCCTGTAAAAGGACTGAGCATTACGTCTTCTAGCTCGCTGCCAAATTTTAACTTGCCAGCTGGTGATTTCTTTCTGCCACCTGCGCGTATCCCTCTCCCCTCTTCTACGTTCTTCTCTCCCTGACCTTCTCTCCCCTTCTCTTCTCGCTTCCTCACCACGCACATTTCATATTCATTCCCATAACATCATCATTTGTTTCCTTTCTCTTCAACTATCGCGTTTGGAATTCGTGATCCTTAGATCTTCATCCGCATTCGAGGGTCTTCCGCTGACGTGCACTTCGCACGGTTTCCCTACCCTTCACTTCTCAGAAGCTTCTGCTTCACTGCTCCCCTCCCCTCTCTCGATTCTCGCAGCCTAGGCCGTGAAGCAGAGACTTCCCAGAGAAGTCTCCCTTCTCTGATCTTCAGCTGTGTCGTTTCGTCCTTTCATACTCACTTCCCACTTCCCGCCCCGAGGGCTATCATCTCATCATCACGATCGTTGTTGTTGTGATTTCTTCTCCTCTTCCCCAAGCAGCCAGCTCAGCTCCTCACGTCCCTCATCTGCAACAAGCCAAAACCTCCTTGGTCTACATATTTCATCGACGCATCTGGACGCTTGACGAGGTACGCATCTCTCACACTCCTTCTCCTCCATACTACTGTTCTCATCTACGCTCCTTTGTTACTCCCGTCTTATCTACCCTCACATCCGCCCCCCGGGAGTATCTTCTTACGCAAGACATACTGAACCTGCAACAGACACCCCTCTTGTCAATCTATTTGTTTGGATGCGCGAGATGGCTCCTTACTCTACCCAAGACCTGACAAGTACAGGCCCGCGGCCTCGTCAACTTCAAGATTCGCAAGCAACGGCTTCAGTGGCCGCATCCCCTCGATCCTCTGCTCAAAAGACTGAATTGGGTACGTCAGTTGAGATTTATCTTTTGTTTCTATTTTAGTTGTCATTCTTTTGGCTTGGGGCCGAGTTCATCCCAACCTCCATCATTCGACATGTTGTTAACCTAGTGCCTCTCTATATAGTCACGTACCTGGTCTGCCGGAAGGACAACCGTGATACCAGCATCGGAGAGGCTTGTTCGCTCCTGATGCCCTACGGGGACATTGCCAAAGTCGAGATCATGGACGAGGCAACCAAGGACTTTCGCGGCATGACGGCACGACCCGTCATTGTCGTCTGCGAACTATTCGACCCGCGATGGGACGCCGTGCAGGTCAGTGCAACCATGCCACCCGACGTGTAACGTTCTTCAAGAAGCCTAAGAATGGAAGCTAACGTCTTTGATAGAGTACGAGCAACCAGAAAAGTGGCGTTTTGTGTGTCCTTCCATACAACCCAGAGGAAGTCGACGAAATCCGCGCCCTCGGCACGGATGCAGGCACGAGCATGCACGCCGAGCAGTATCGAAAGGACCTTCGCTCCGTCTTCCTCGGGAACCTTCCTTCCTATGCAACTGATAGGTGGATTGTTTCGGTTATGAATGCGTATGATGTTGTCGGCGTTCAAATGAAACAGAACGTGCTACGCAACGGTAAGAGACGAGAAGGCATCCCGACCGAGTCCCCCTGACTGACAATGGCTTCTAGGCAAGTACATCTACTTTGCGTACGTGGAGTTCCTGTCGGAAACTGATGCACAGCTCGCATCCATTGGCATGGTAAGTATCCTTCGGCAAAGGCCCCATGCTCCCGATACTGGTGATTTTAACTGTGCTATCAGAACGAAAAGAACATCGAGGGCGTACGACTTCGTTGTGACAGAAAGAAGTTCAGGATGCCCCCAGGACATCAGAAGCCTGCAGTCCCGGGTCTAGCCTCTCAGCTCCCGAGTTCGCCGATAATGCATTCACAGACTCAACGTCAAGACCACGCAGCTTCGTCTATTAGCACACTCCCCCTTCGGACTCCCGCTGGGCCTGCCAACCAAGCGCATACGCCTCCTGCACCTCCCCGCCGCCCATACCAACAGTCGGCGGCATACCACCAGGGTAGACGAGTGGCCTATGGCGGACCTCGTGGAATGACTGGGAACTTTGGCCCAGGACCTCTGCCCAACGGGCCAGTCATGAGCCAGGAAAGTGTTGAATCACTCAGACAGGCACCTACAACCGGCGTCAATGGCCCAAATACTGGGCTGCCAACCACTGGTCGAGAGTTGACCGCGCCGTATTCAAACTCGCCCACCAACGAGAGAAACCCGCCTGTTGTTTTCCAAAACACAACACTGCCCCGAAGTTTTCCTCTTCGTCAACCTCGTCAACCACCTTCTCGCGATTCTCTCACTCACCGTTTCCAGCCCTCTACTGCTAACAGTGCCCATCAAGGGAATCTCATCTCTGACATTAACCGTCTTCGAAGCCACTCTGTTCACCCAGGCAGCTCCGTTGTTCCCAGCCATCCCCGGTTTCAAACTCCGGGCGCTCATCAGAACCAAGCTGCCGTGAACCAAGGCAACCATCTTGACCCCAGAAGCAACCGTTACCAGACTTTGCCTCCCCAAGGTACTCACTTGAGCAACTCTTTCCAACGTCAAGGTAAGTCATTCGTGCCCGGTAGCAGCCGCATTCGAGATTTCTCTTCTGACCACGCTCGTGAAGGTTGCCCTGCTGTGCACAACAGCCCCTTCCAGAACTCTCTGGTACCATACACACACCAGGCTCATTCTTCTGCGCCGTACGGCAACTCTCAGCGAACCTCTGACCACCGCTCTGATCACGGTTCCTTCACTGTGTCTCACGTCAACCGAGTTCCAAAGCCCACTGTTCTTCCCCCAGGTTTTTCCCTAGCCCAACTCGAAGCAAACAAGATGCTTGTTCGCGTGGATCTTGCTGGCCTCGTCATGCCCGGACCTAACGGTGAGGCGCCCGTCGCCGAGCAACTCGCCACAATGTCCCTCGACAACAACGCGGCTGCTACTGCTCCCCAGAGCCAAGGTAAGAATACCCAAATGATGAATATGGGAACTTCATGCTAATGAGTACTAGTCGGCGTCGAGGCCACCATCAGTGACAACATCGTTGCTTCTGAGGCTGTCCACCCTGCCGAGTCTGCTATCGTTGCCAGCCAGGCCGAACCCGAACTGCATGTCAACCAAGCTGCCGCTTCCGGTTCTGTCAACCAGGTCACCGTTTCTGCTTCTGTCAACGAACCCAACGTCGAATCTGCTGTTTCTACTCAGCTTGTCAATGAATCCGCTGTCATCGATACTCAGGTCGACGAAGCAACTAACCACAATGAGGCTACGCTCACTACCTCTGTCGCTGGGAATGATGCCGTCGTTCATACTGAGCCAATCGTCAACCAGACTGGCACCGCGCCCCCTTCAGATGAAGCTGATATCGAATTCGTCCGCTCCGGGTCTGCCCCTGCTCCGTCCGAGTCTCCCTTTACCCAACCCGAACCCAGTGTTCGTCCTGAATCTGCCGCTGCTTAGGAAGCCGTCACTCCTCAGAACAACGAGACTAATGTCGAGCCCACCACTCCCGTCAACCGTCGTATGCCCGCGTCTCCCACTAGCTCTGATGAGTCGCCTGAAGTGTCAGCGGCTCCCGTTGGACCCCACCCCCTTGCCGCCCTGAACTACTACCTCCACGTTCAGTCGGGACGAGCCATTTCCACGCCTGCTGATCTCACTTGCGACCGTCTGCGGTTCTACGCTGCTCAACGACGGGCACGCGAGGCTGCTTCGATGAACGCTGGATACACCCAGGCTGAAGGTGTTGATGCATCGGCACCCCCTGACCAACGCTTCGTGGCTGTTCCCGTCACCAATTACCAGGGCCAATATGGCCAGGCGTACTACGCGGCGTATGCCAACCCCGGTCTGCAGATGCAGACGTATGTTCCCGTTGCGGTGCCCTCCCATGGCATGACGTCGGTGGCCTATATGCCTAATGGCATGTACGGCTTCACCAACGAGATGCCGATGGGGCAAGGCATGGTGATGCAGAACGGTATGCCTTATGGCTACCAGCTGCAGAACCTGCCTGCGGGGTACCAGCACCAGCACCAGCACTATGCTGGGGCTTTTGCTGGGCCTCAGGGCGAGGAGAACGACTGGTTCCAGCAGTAGGGAACCGGGGCGGATCGGTGGTTTTGGCCGGAGAGAGAGAGCGGGGAGGACGAGGACGGGTGCCGCTTTGCGGCGATTTCACATTTTTTGGCTGTTTTGTTTGAGTTATGTATAATAAAAAAAAACCATCAAAGTGGATTTTCCACACCAATTTCTTGTTGACGTCTCCCTTGAAAGTGAGGTGGTGATCTGTGAGGCTGTACGAATATCTTGAATTTGTTCGGTGAGGTGAGGTGGGGTCTGGTCTGGTTGGCTGTGGTTGACGGGGGTGGGGTAATTTCCAGAGCGCGCAGGCGCCTGCCTTCCGTTTTTTACGGGGGACTTAGCTCAGTATCGCACCGTTCCATCCAATGTTTGCTGATCGCTTCACAGCGCGCCTGGAGCCACCACCAAATGAAGCGGATCGTTAGACACGTATCCGTACAGAGCGTCTGCTGCAATATTCTGAGCCCGAAATCAGCTTCGAACCCATCGCACTGATGTCTCGCAAAGATGACGCGCTATTTGAACCCGGCCAAGATATGCCTGCTCGCCCTGCTCGAGCTGTACGTCGCGGGGTCTGTACCAAGTGATGCAGTCCTGTCTGTGCTGTCATTCATCACCTCTCACCTCATGGGCCGCCCTCCGAGCAAAGATGCCTCGGACAAGACAGATCGCTGGGGAAGGGCCGAACGAACCGTCAGCCTCATCATCACCATCAAGGACTTTGAGAAGTTGCTTGCCAGCTACCCCTTCGCCTTGGGCATGCCAGGCCGAAGGCTGTGGGACAAGTTCCTGGCTGAGCTTTGGGAGATAAATTCGCTAGACGACCTGAATGAATTCTTTGAGAATCTATCCATGATACTCTCACGCAGCAACGAAGAGCGCCAATCGCTCGAGGAACAAGGAGAAACCCGAGAAGAACAAGGCGTCAAGCTGTCACACGGCTCACCCTTTGGTCTTTTCGTCCGAAGAGCATGTGCTGAATACTACCGACTGCAGTTTCACGATGTTGCTGAACTGTGGAAGAACTTTGTTCGATATCGCCAACCCACAGCTCACTACATGAAGCGAAAGTTTCCCGACTTTGAACGGTTGAGCTTCGACAAGGTGCTGCTTATCGGCGAGAAGGAGGACTGGGAACACAAGGGGGCCATGGAACTCGTCTCGGTCGTCTATGGAGATATGCTTACGGGGGACCACACCAGCACCCTCCCTGTCACCACAGACGACATTGAGGTTCTGCTGGAATTTCAGATAGGGCAGATGCAAAGTGAGCGAGCACTCTGGATTTCTGACCGTCCGCTAACACATGCCAGAATACGGAAACAGAATACCCCTAGAGATTCGGCATCAGTTCCACGACCTACTAAATGACAGCCGGATCGTCCCTAGCCTTACACACTACCTCTCGTACGATGGCCATCACATCTAACTCTCCTGCCTTTGCTAATAAACGCTAGTTTCCTCGACTCTTGGAGGGCAGGAGACTATCCCACAGCATTCGACTCCCTGCACCGATATTTCGACTACACCATGCAAAACAGAGACCGCCTCTTCTACCAATACGCCCTGATGAACCTGGCAGTTCTGCAGGCTGACTTTGGCTGTCATAAGGAGGCCATCTCAGCCATGCTTGAAACCGTCACGACGGCAAGAGAGAACAAGGATATGACCTGCCTCAATTTTGCTCTGAATTGGCTTTACAACTATGGCCGAGCCCATCCATCCCTTGTCCGGGATCTAGAATCTAGCAGCTTACTCGGGACCGGCAAGGAAAGCCTTGCGTTCCTTCGCGTCAAAGCCAAGGAAACAGGCATGTGGACGCTTTGGAGTTCTGTCCTTCTGAGCGAAGCCAAGTTGGCCCTCGTCAACGGCGACAGCGTTGCCAAGTCGTGGGAATACATGGTCCGGAGCTCCCAAGTCATCATCGAAAAGAACATGAAGAACATGTTTGGCTCGCAGCTGTCGCTGGCTTCGGCCTTATGGGACCGGCTGGGGCTTTCTAGGCTGTCGACTATGATGTGCGAAATTTTCCTACGATGCCATGCCGAGTACTCCATCTTTGACGATGAGCTCAAGCTAACTTGCCGCACCGCTCTTTTACTACTAAGCCGCGGTAAATATGACGAGGCCTTGGATAAACTGGACTCGCTGCAGGGCAACTCACTGAGATCGTGGAAGCCCAACCAACATTGGCACAAGTACAGAGGCGTGGTCAGACTTAGACGATTTCTATATCACAACGACCTCGACGGAGCAGAGCAACTTCTCTCTCAGATCTTGCAATCCAAGATGGATGATCTTGACCCTGAGATGACCTTCCTGTTCGACACGCTCGAGATAGATTACCTCACTCGCAGAGGCGATCTGCAGGCAGCCTCTGCCAAGATCGACGACATGATGTCGATGCTGCAGGACGGAAAGAAGGACGTGGCTTGCAGGGTCCGGCTTCTCCTGCTGAAAGCTGCGCTTTTGGACAAATGCGGACGTCCGCAGAGAGCCTTCACCACGGCCATGCGGGCGGCTAGTATTTCCTGGAGAGCCCGTCTCATGCCATCGCTCTGGAACGCTGTGGGCGCCGTTGCAAATATTCTCGTCTCCCTGGGCGAATTCGAGGCGGCATCTCACTTACTTCTAGCCATCATTCCACGCTCTCTTGAGTGTGACGGAGTCGCCATCACGGCGCAACTGTACGTCTACCTCGCTGACGCAAATATGGGGCTCGCGGGAAACCAGGAGCCCAATTCGACAAATCGCAAAGAGTTCATGACCAAGGCTCTCAGCGCAGTGCAGAGGGCATTCGACCACTACTCTGACCTCGAAGATATCCAGCAGCAGTGTCAGTTGATGGCGAAGAAGGCCATGATTATGAAGGTATCTGGGGACGTGGAGCTGGCTGCAGACTATGCGGCAAAGTATGTGGAGCTACGGGGAAAGGCCGAAGCCTATCGATCGGGAGGATAATGGTGATGATGAACGGACATGACAAGTGCAAGAAATAAGAGATCAGAAGTATGGTAAGCAACCAACTACATAGATGGACAAAGCATAACCTCATTTTTTTCGCCCCGTCTTCATTTGCCTGGAAAGACCTGCTCTTATTTATACAAAAGACGGGTGGGATGGTACCTCAACAGGTCCAGAGAATCTCCCTTCATCATCTTTGATGAGTCGGAACACGCTCAATAGATCCATTCTTCATGTCAACCTTGAAATCACTTCCCAATACACAGAATAAGTCAGGCGATGTCTCGCAGCCCCGGCGTCACGGCTTCCTCTCTACCATCTGATCCTCTCGCCCTTGCGGTTCCTCAGCTCACCCACCTCCGAGTGCTCCGCCACTTCTGCCTCGCTCGCGTCATTCGTCGCCCAGACCTTCTCAATGCATAGCTCAAATGGCCCCTCGGTCCGGTCCGTTAAGCCTACGCCCACGGTCAGCACCTTTTGGCGTAGCATTTCTGTCTGCGGTTCCACGACGAAGCCGTGGTTGGTGCGCACAAAGTCATTCCACTTGACGAGCACCGTCTCCCACTCGCCGGCGCGCTTGGGGAACAGGCGGTGCTGGTGTAGGTCCGAGGGCTCGACGCTCTCGGTCTGGATATTGATGAAGTAGGCCCGGCCGTCTGACTTGACTCGCATGGCGAGGTAAATGTAGGGGTCAATGTCCCATAAGGATCGGCCGAAGACGTTGGGACGTTGGTCGGGGGTTCGGAAGCCAGCGAAGCCGGTTCTTTCGACCTTGGGGCGGTCGGCGGGGAGGCGGGTAGAGATATTTCCGCAGAAGCGGGCGTAGGATGATGGAGCTGTCGAGGAGGTGGAGGAGGTATCGGTCTTCTTGTCTGGCGTTATCAGGTCGAGATTGGACTCGGAAAAGCCGCCAATGGTCTTGTCAGACATTCGGATGCAGTCTTGAACTGCGTCAGGAGTGTTAAAGTCGTAGAGTGGTCGAGGAGCGGTTGCGCCTTTGATAGCTTCAAAGGTCACGGCTGTGGCATAATCAGCAATGCGCCGAGCGGACGGGGCGGGCAGGAGTTAGGTACCAATCTGCGTCCTACGCCTCAGCTCTTCCATGCTTCGGCCGAGGAAGCCTTTGGAGAGGAGGAATTGTGTGGCCCTCATGGCGGGCAGATATGGACGCAGGAAGTGAGGTTGGCGGGTCGGATGGGAAAGCAAGGTTGGGGACAAGCAGTTGCGCAGAGCCGAATTGGCTCACCAATGTTCAATAGACATTGGTTTTGGGGACGGAATAGAAGTGCAGTGTTTGCACTTGCGTCTGGTCCCGAATCTCGGAGGCAAGCTAATCGTTTGGGTGTTTTGTGAGGTTCGATGATGATGGAGCTCCAACGCCGATTCTTTCCATGAAGGTGAGAATTCGCACGTGCAAGCCTGTGCGAGATTCCGCCAACGTGCCCCACTATCTCGAGTAAGGTAACCTGGACTCCTCGCCTTGGGGCAGCAAGCTTGACCATCCATGGGGGAGGGGCCAATCACATGACGTAGCTTCCTCCACGCGCTTACACCTGGCCTCGCTCGAAGCTTGTGGTGTCGCCGCCATCTCAACCACTTGACTTGGTACGGTCCCATGATCAACCGCACGACGATGAAAACACTTCGGATACGGCATTGAACTCGACTTCTTTTCCTCCGATGCTGTTCTTCCACCCCATTTCCTCCAGCTAGCAAGCATCCGGGCCATACACGGAGAAGCTGAAGTTGTTGCGCCGTGACCGCCCGCCGTGGACCCGCCCGCTCCGGGCTTCGCCATCATGGCTAGCTGGACTTCTCTTCTTGTCGCCTATGTTGTAGGCGGCATCACGTTCATTCCTCTTGTTATAATCTCTGTCCTCGCACTGGGTTTCTATGCACTTCCTGAAAGAAGCCAGATCGACTCCCAAGATACCGATGATATCGTCTTACCCGGCGACGACACCGAAGCCCTCGACGCTGCAAAAAAGGCCCCCAAAGAAGAACACAAACCTCGACGAAATAGCGATCTCGATGTTGCTGCCGGATACTTTGCCGTGTGTCGTGAATACACGCCTATGGGAATCAACGCAAAGCCCATCGAGCGTCCCACCCCGGTCGGTTCGACTACCGTGGCCTCCCCAAGCCCCAGCGTCTACCAGACCATGTACCGAAGCATCTTCGAGAGGAAGGCTGTCCCTGGTCCTATAGACAATAACAGCAACACTTCTAGCCAGAGGCCCAAGAGAGCGGGAAATGTTTTCTATGTTGTTCTGAGGTCAGTTGATCCAAACCCACCAGCTCTCAACAGATTTAGCAGCTGACCGATCGTAGGCACGGCCACCTTATGCTCTTCGACGACGACGAGCAAGTTGAGGTTCGACACGTCATTTCTCTAGCACACCACGAAATCAGTATATACTCGGGTGGAGGCAAGACACTTGAGGGCGAGCTGTTCATAAAGCGAAACGCTCTGTGCTTGACTCGGAAACAGGGCGTACCCGATCTCGGCCCTGACAGCATGGTCTCCAAACCATTCTATCTCTTCTCCGAAAACTGTTCGGCCAAGGAGGACTTTTATTTCGCCTTGCTCAAGAATCAAGAGCAAACCTTTGGCGGCAACGACCACGCCCCTAAGCCCATGACTTTTGATGTTAAGAACATCATTTCCCTAGTGCAGAGGCTTCACTCGACCGAAGACAACGTCCATTCCAGGTGGATCAACGCCCTTCTTGGCAGAGTCTTTCTAGGCATATACAAAACGCACGATCTGGAGAACTTCATCCGCGAAAAGCTTACCATCAAGATTTCCCGCGTTAAGCGGCCATCGTTCCTCACCAACATTACCATTCGGGAAGTGAACACTGGCGACGCAGCCCCGTACTTTACCAACCTCAAATTGAGAGATTTGACCGTGGAAGGCGAGTGCATCGTGGAGACCGACGTCAAATACACAGGCAATTTCCGCCTTGAAGTCGCAGCCACGGTCAAGATCGACCTCGGCACCAGGTTCAAAGCCCGTGAGGTGAACCTCGTGCTTGCGGTCGTGATCAGACGAGCAGAGGGTCACATGCTCTTCAAGATTAAGCCACCACCCAGCAATCGTGTATGGTTCGCGTTTCAAAGCATGCCCAAGATGGAGATGTCTATTGAGCCCATTGTCAGCTCTAGACAGATTACTTACACAGTCATCCTCCGACAAATCGAGAACCGTATCAAGGAAGTAATTGCGGAGACATTTGTCTTGCCATTCTGGGACGATGTTCCATTCTTCAGGACCGAGCACAAGACCTGGCGAGGAGGCATATTTGAAGGCGATAACGCCACTGTTCCCTGCGAAGAGGCAGTGCTCGCGGCAGCCCAAACCGCCACCGAAGCCCCTCCTCCTGCTGCTGTTCAGTCAGTCGAGGAGGCTGATGATGCGACCGAGGACACACGACCTCTGGAAAAGAGTTTTACTGTCCCAAGCGTAGAACCGCAGCCGGCTTCGACAGGGCTTTTCGGGCGGAGACTGAGCAGGGCTGCATCTACCTCACCCATGCCCGCTTCTACGACGAGTATTGACATTAAGCCCGTTACTTCTAGTCCCACACTTTCGCCCAAGATCACCAAAAAATCCATGGAGCCTGTCGTGGGGACTGATGCGGCACATGCTGATATTTTCAGACCGTCAACGTCACCCCCAGATCACGCAACTAGCTATATGGCCGCACTTCATTCACGTTCCCAGGAAGCCATTCCTCGGCCCAATACGGCGGAGTTGCCTCCCAAACCGTCGTCGGCTTCACAGCATTCCAGCGGCTCATCGTCTTCGTCTAAAGAAGCTACAGAAGCCGAAGGGCAGGATGATACACCGAACAAGACATTGGGACCTGCCCCTATGGGCCGTCGTAACACGACATCATCCACTGGTTCAGGAAGCTTTACGGAAGACAAAGGTGTGGCATCATCCGCTGCTTCAACGAAGGACTCGCTCAAGAGCCAAACGGGTTCGCTTGGAAAGAGCTTCTTTTCGCGACGAGATGACTCGGAGCTCTCCGTTTCCGAATCGGTGAACAGCGACTCATCCCAGAAGCGTAATACACTGGCAGCTGTTACGAACGCCGCCTTGCAAGCAAAACAATGGGGGTGGAACGCTATCCAACGACAAAAGGAAGCTCGTCAGGAGGCTCGTCGACAAGCGGAACAGGCAGAGAATGCATCACACGTGGATCTCAGTCAACCCATGGGTCGCGGCCAGCCATTGCCCCCTCCCGGCACTCCTCTTCCCAGACCAACCAACGGAATGACTAAAATCTCGGGTCCATCTCATCATGTCCCAGCAAGAAAACCTGTCGGCACTGAGGCGCCGGCCCGGGCGTCGGCTGAATCACTCGAATCCCACCACGATAATCGATCTGCGCCGCTAATTACAATGCCCCCTCGAAGGCGACGCGGTCAAAGCCACGACTTTGGTGCCATGCCAGAAGTGAGCGAAGGACAGAACATACTGGTTGTCGCCGCACCGGACGATTCTCAGCCAAATACACCAAATACACCGCTGGCAGAGGAACGGCCGAGTACACTGGCGGCAGAGCAACCGAAGGAGCCGAAGGCGCAACCGAAGGCACAAACTTGGACTAGCGAGACCAGCGATGAGAAGACCTTGGTGACAAGCCAGTCTTCCCATCAGGCGTCAACGCCGAACGGAGACGAGGTTCCCACGACTAAACCTGAAATCAGAGCCGAACCTAAGGCGGAATCCAAACTCGACAGCCCGGTATCTGCCTTGCCAGTCTCCTCTGCGCCTGAAGAGGAGGAAGACGATGACGATTACTCAGGATGGATGGACAACGATGTACTCGACGTGGAAATTCAGGAGCCTACCCCAACCCCTATTGCACAAGAAGTAAAATAGTGGAAGGTCACAAACATACTGATGGTGCTTGTTTTATAATTTTGGGAATGGAGTTCTTTTGGCACGGCACATTCATGTTCGGGTACACACGGTCCTGAGAAGACATACACGACGACATGCCTGTTCTTGCTTTTCCTGGGAATACATACCACAAGACTTGGTCGGCGTTTTAATTGTAGGGATTTCTGTAGACGGGTAGGTGTAGATCGAGTAAGGGAAAGAGAGAGCAGTATTCCTTGTCGAGCAACTTTCAGCTACACCTTTGAGTGTTCCTGATCTCAATGCTCCCCTCGCCCCTCTCTCCTGATATTCGTAGTATGTTATTCAACAGTGTTAGTGCCAGGTTCTCTTTGATTAAGTAGAACTTGCAATCAATTCCGGCTGTGTTTCTCTAATACTCAATTCCGTTTGGCTCGACTGATGGCCGAAGAGGAAGCAGATTTCTCTGATGATCACTCTGTTGGCACAACGCTTATTGCATGCTCATAACGACGCTGGGATCTCTTCTACTATGACCCAGTCCAGTCACTGCTCCAGATGAATGTACCACACCGCCATTCTGTCCCTTTCTCCTTCTCGCCCGAGGGACCAAGCGGTCGTGGGCAGATGTAGAAAGAGCGTCCTAGGTCCCAAGTTAGCCCATATATGTAGCGTTGTACAGAGAAGTGTTGCGGGAGATTAGTGTGCGCGAGTGCTTGCGTAGGATAGTCACGACGACGGGATGGCGTGACGGCGCGAAAACGACTGGAATGAAGGTGAAACAAGATAGATAGACACGGGTACTTACCACAGTTGACTCCCGGCTTCTTGGTGGTGAGGCTGATGCACGGCTCGTTGTGCTCGCATCGAGGCGCCACTCGCTTGCTGAGGAGCTTCGACCAGGACTCCTTGGCTTCGATAGGGTCGAAAACCCGTTCGGATTCGTCCACCTTTGCTTTCTTTGGCGGGTGTTCTTCTCGAACAGTGCTGGACCCAAGCGAAGCCTGTCTCGGTGAGGGGATTGACTTAGGCGTTGATGAGGCTGGTGGTTGCTCTGGTTGAGACGCAGGGACTTTCGGTTTGAAAAATCCTTGGAGGGTTCGTTGACCAGGGGCTGCTTTGTTCTTCGCTTCGCCCGAGTTTGAGGATGATTTGCTCCGCTTGAAAGAACGTGACGGCGCCTTGTCGGGCGTATCCGCGAGTCGCTTCGGGATAGACTGAAAGGCTGGCTTGTTGGATGCCGAGCCGGGAACAGTTCGATCTTGACTCGGCTCATCAGGAGCACCGTTCTGAGACCCTGAGCGTTCGCTGTCACTCTCCGCTGGTGCTTGGTGGTTGCTAAAACTGTCGCTTGGCTTGCCGCTCGGCGGTTTCGTGGATGCATCTCTGCTCTGCGTGGTTGGGTTGACTTTCTTTGTGAACATGTCTCGAATGCTCTGTCGTCGATCGAATTCTGGTATCAGCCTCGCAGACAAAGGGAGCAGATCCTTTGGCGCCCACTCGCGAAGGCGTCGCTGATCCTTAAACACACCTGGAGGATTCATAAGCTCCGATAGCGCATGCTCTTGACCAGCCCTCGCTACTTTGTCTGCGAAAGTTGCGAACACTGGGCAGTGATCAGATCCCATCAGACCCTCTTGGATATCAGAAGACGTGACCCAGTCCTTGATGCCGTCAGTGCACAAGACGTAGTCGATTCGACTGCCGTTGTTTGCAGGCCGTGTGTTCCGTTTTGTGTCCCAGCATGTATTCATTCCTTCTCTCGTGGGGTGGAAGTATCGACATAGATCCCAGAGCACAGGATTCTCTCGACCTTCGTCCCGTGGCCCAATAATGGTTCCCTCGAACACAAGGTGGTTGAACAACCGACGAGAAGGCGAACTTATCCAGTCTTCAGCGCTGATGCCTTCTTTTCGTAGCGTCTCAGCCACGTTGGTGGAGTCGATTTCAGAGCGGGAGATGTTCAGATCTCCAGTAAGAATCACTTGTTTTCCTTCTGACACCAGGTTTCTGATTCGTACATCTAATGCCTGGAGGAAGCCGAGCCGGAACTCAACCCGGGACTCATCGCGGTTAGCTGGACTGTAAACGCCCAGCAGCACAAAGGCGGGAAATTCGAGAATAACGCAGCGGCCTTCAGAATCGAGAGTCGCTTCATCAATGGCGTCATCTAATTGACCAGGGCGCGGGTAGCCACCGATTCGTTGTTCCAGGGGAAGATCGCGGTATCTTGTCGTGGACTTTGGAGCTGTCAAAACACCAGTGATCCCTTCCTCGGCTTTTATGGGCGCACATGTACTGTTTCGGGTATAGATGGCAACTCCAGAGTATCCTACAGAGGTGGATTAGCTCGCCATAAAAGAAAAAAGCCGATGCGTGTACCTTTTTTATGCTTTGGTAGGCTGAAGAAGACATCCCAGCCAGGCACAAGAACCATGTCATCTCGCAAGTCCTTCCTCTGAATCTTTGTTTCTTGCATAACGACGATATCTGCTTCAAGAATATCGAACATGGCCTGATGCTGAAGTCAGCATAGAATCGAGAGTTGATCGAGAGAGGTGACGGACTTGGAATGTTCGCTTTTCCCTCCATGGCTGATACCCAAAAGGGTTTCTGGACGCAATCAGCTTCAATGACGAATATCTTTACAGAATCTCAATACAGACCTGATGCCATTCACTAGAGATGTTTATTAGTTGGCCATTTCTGAAATGGAAGGGAAGACATGAATGACTACCGTTCCAAGTGGTGATGCGGAAAGGCATCTCTTCTCAACCGAAGCAACGTAAGTAAGTGCGACAAAGTAAAGACACGATAGTAGGAGCCTTCTTTCGCCTCCTATGCATATTATTACGCATCAAGAAGTGAAACAACGTGGTAATTAGGGTCTGGCTTTGCTCTTCTCATCTAGTGCTTGCGTGCGCTTCGGCAAGTCTTAGCTAAGGAGTTCGCAGCCAAGTTAGCCACCGCAATCACGCTTCCGCATACAGTAGTAGTTGCGTTCTTGTGGCGGTGCATCATGGGTTCATTTCCACAGCACCGAGGGTGGCGGAACTCGGACTATCATTGACCCGCCAATCGAACCAGAATCTTTAGAAATTCTTCCCACGATGCCCTCACCCACTTAAAGCCCCGGCTTGAAGCTTGATAATGCGCCGCCGGTAACACCAGACCCCAAATTTGCCTTGAATACGGCCGTTTCGATCTGCCACGCAGAACGCAGTCGCAATGTCCTCGTCCGCCGTCATGGGCCCATCGGCAGCCCGCCTCCTACGCCCCGGCGTTCCCTCGGCTTTGGCCCTTCAGAACTGTCTTGCGGGGACCGCCAGCATCCAATTCGTGCGGAGGGCCTCAATGCCTTCGCACGGGAAGATGACCCGCGAGATGAACAGGATGACTCGCGAAGGGTCGAAGAGGACGGACGTTGAGAGCATGGCCAAGATTCAGAAGAGGGCCAACGACGAGTACTTCAAGTCTGGTGGTGGACCTCTCTTTCCTGGTGAGTGCCGCACAATGAACCAATTGATCCAATCGTGCACGAAAAAGACTAGAGAATATCAATTGGTGTGTGGAGGAGACTCTGCTAACTCGATTCTTCCTTCTAAGGCACCTTCGTCTCCCTCCCAATCTCCGAATACCCTCGAAACCCCGTCCAGTTCCTCAAATACCAATGGTACCGCATATACCAATATGGAATCGAAAAGCTCTCCGTACTTCAATTCAAACTCGAGTCGATGCCCAATTGGACTACCCGCCCGAGGTGGAAGGCTTCCCGTGGCAAAATCTCCCCAACCGCGAAGGCCATGTACACGGACATGCTCAATGCCTTTGCTGCAGGCGACAAGCTCGCCATCAACCAGCTCTGTCTAGGCAATTTTGCAAAGAAGCTCACCGCCGCCATCGACCGCCGCCCTTCAGACGTCATAACCAAGTTTGAGATTCTGAGCTTCGACAAGCGTCTATTCTACCCCCGCGTCATCGCCCACCAGGTGCACAACGTGAACCCCAACGACAAGGAGATGTACACCGAGCAGGCTGTTGTCGCCATCCTCTCCACGCAAAAGGCCACCCGCCACGTCGCGAAGACGGGCGAGCTCATCACCGGCAGCACCCGCCTCCAGAAGAAGGTCGAGCACGTCGTCTTGTCCCGACAGGTCAGCAACAAGACGTACCAGTCGACTCCCTGGCGGATATGGGGCACTGTGCCTGTTACGACGATGGAGCGGTACCTGGAGGAGCAGGTGTGGATTCAGCAGGAGCAGGCCAAGCGTGCCGGATGGGAGGGTCCTACGGGCAAGAAGAACTAATTAGGACGGACAAGCGTGGTATGACTAGGTGCTACTAGACGAAGCAACCATACTAGCATTCGGCACTATCTAGGAATAGTTGCACATGATGCGGGAGGGCATCAAAATGTAAAATGTAGCGAAAGTGTATATTTGTACGAAGATTATATCTGTACCATAGAAATAGCATGGAGGCCGGCGAACGGATGTCAGTGCAGAGAACAACTTCAAATCAATATGATATGGATGTTTCAGCGCACAAGGAGCAAGGAACCCCAGACCTCCACGATGAAAGAAGAACTGCCACAGGCAATAAACGTGATTTGGTACCTCAAAACCTCCACAAATGCCACCATTTGGTTAAAATAATCCACCAAGTAGTTGCAAGAATGGCAGTAGTTAGTCAATACTTGGGCAGGATGAGGCTAGAAAAACTTGCCAGCTGTGGCAGTGCTGGTGACGACATTCTCGGAGGGAACATCAGTTTCTCGGCTCGTGGTGCGAGAGACAGGGTGGTCGAGGGCATCGAAGCGATGGCCGCGAACCTTGGCGGTCACCCACTGGATCGAGAGACGTAGCGCCAGAGCGCCGAAACCCCAGAGAAGACCGCCGACGGGAGCTGCGACAAAGGCGCCGAAAGCGCTCCAGTCGTTGCCGTAGAGACCCTCCTCGAGAAGAAGCAGTTCAGCACCTCGCTGAGCATCGCCGTAGTAGATACAACCAAAGATGAAGACGGTGAGGATACCACCGAGACCACCGACGACGACCTCGAAGCCGCGCCAAAAGTAGAACTTGTCGACGAGGCCGATGCACAAGACAGGGATGACAGCGGCAGAGACGAGATCGGTGATGAGGTAGATCTGGAGGATGGAGGGAGCCTTGAGAGCGAGGACGACGACGGGGATGATAACGAGGACAACCATGCCGCGAATGTACCAGACGTTGAGGCGGTTACGGAAGAGGTCGTTGGAAGCAGACGAGACCATGGCCGACTGGAGACTGTCAAAGGCGGCAGTGCTCAGCGTGACGACCATGACGAGGACGATGCCAATGACCCAGTTGGGTAGCGTCTCGAGGAGGAGGAAGAAGGCGATTGAGCCAGAGCTCTCAATCTCGTCTAGAGGGAGGGCACCAGACCAGACGGCAATCAGACCGGTAGAGCCAACAAGCGTAATGATGATGAGGATAACGATGGTGGCAATGCTAGTGCCCAGCCTCAAGTCTTTGTCCGTCTTGGACGAGAATGTACGCAGCCAGAAGCTCGAGAGGAAGAAGTCGTTGGTGACGATGGCGACGGGCAGGATGTACAACAGCTGCCATCCCAGCAGGTTGGCCTTGGTTAGGTCCGACTCATCGATCAAGGGCTTCTGAATATCCGTCTTTGCGCCGATGGTGATGGTGGCGATGACGACGAGGCCGACAACCATGCCTCCTTGGATGACGTCTGTCAGGAAGGAGATTTTGAAGCCTCCAAGAGCTGGAGGGACATATCATTCAGTACAGCTTTCGGCGCTCTCATCAAGGGGAAACATACAGGTGTAGATGGTTGTGATGACACACTCAACAATAATGACGGGAAGGCCGTCCAAACCGGTCAAGGCGTTGACAACCTGTCCGATGGCCGAAAGCTCGGCCACCATATATAGGAAGAGCGTGACAAGAGTCATGAAGCTGAGATACAGCATGCTAATAGTGCCATAGCGTTGTCGAGTCCATTCTGTAAGAACAAAGCCTTCAGGGCACTTTCTGCGAATGATGGGACCGAGCCAGCCAAAAGTGAGAATTGGCAGAGCCGACGCCAAGGCGTATACAATCATACCCTGGACGCCAGAGATAGTGGCGAGCTCAGGATACGAGAATAGGATACCGGATCCGAGTGCTGTTCGAGTCAGTTTTCACAAGATCTCGGGGTGTAAGGGGAGAAGAGGGGAGATATCGGAGCGGCAACACTTTTCCCACGCAAGCATTAACTTGATCGAGTATTACGGTACAGTCTCAGCCTCGCCTCTGCAACAAGGCGATATCTCTCTAGATGGCACATGACCAGGCCAGAGTTGGATACCGCCAGATTGCCTAGACTCAGCGCCCGTAGTGAGCCGCATCCTCTCCCCCAACCCCGAGATACTTCATCTATCTCTGAGCGGAGTGGGATGTGCCTGTCCGTGGAACTCTCTTGTAGCATCCATTGAGCAGGCCGCGCTGGAGGGGATTAGTAGCATCAGAGAGTAGACGAAAGTATCTCGGGGAGAAAGGGGAGAAGATTGAAGGATCTTTGTTGGTACGAACCTGCTCGTTCAGTTGGGTCGTTGTCGCCGCCGCTGCCGCCGCTGCTGCTGGCGTGCTACTTGACCAGGAAAAGGATTGAGATGAAGTACATCGACTTTCATGGTTGGTTCAAAAAATGCCACCGCTCCAGGGGAGGAGATGCTAGGTCATGAGAGCTATGTTGCTCTACTCACCGGAGGCGATGAAGTTCAAGGCCAAGGGGAAGGCTGTCATGGCAGTTAGCCCAGGACGGTGCGACATTGAGGGCGGGGGATCTCCAAGAGTTCTGACCAGTCTGGGTTCCGTTTCCAGCAAGGAAATCGGCCTTGCTCTGCTTCCTCATCCTCCAGGCGATGCCTGTTCCCAGTATGCTGTATCGTCACTGTCAGCCTCTCTCTTGGTTTGGGCTCGGCGAGCAAGATTGCACAAACAGGAAGAGGCCATATGTGACGTAGATGATGGCGTTAGACGCCTGAGACGAAGGATGGCCCATAGTGAAGTAGCTGAGGCACGGCTCGCTCTGTTATTCAAGTTCAGGATGATGGGCTTTTCTTGTTTGTCGAGATGAAAAATTTATCAGGTAACTTAACTCAGGGCAGGTTCCTACCGAGAGAATGAGGGTGGGCCATGAGCCATAAAAGTCAGGTGCTAATTACTCAAGAGCTGCCTCTCAGAAATTAATCATGGCGGCCGCTGCTACTCGATTGGAGTTAGTCAGTCCTCTGGCTCCGATGGAACCAGTAGGGCCGACTACTTCGTAGGTATGTAATGATCAACCGGGCCGCCTTTGACCTTGGGCATTTTCTCTTGTCATATCAAACTTGAACTATCGTGCCATTCCTCTACTCCGTAGTGTACCAGAATACCTAACCATGCACGGCCTTATCGCCGTCAGTCATGCACGGCTGTAGACCACCTAATAATTGACCGAGCAAAACTAAAGAAGTCGAAGCAACATGTAGTGGGGGGCAGCCATCCACTAGCCGCCACAGTCACCCGCCACACGCTAGCGATTAGTGAGTAACTAGCAATTGTCTCGTTTTGCCGCACACGATATTCACCGCTTTCCTCCCTCGTCAAGAGTATCTCAAAGTAACAAGTCGTCATCGCAGCCTCGAGAGTATCGATCTTGCCATCGAGGCGGGTCCCGAGGTTATCCATCTTGTCGTTGAGAGTGGTCAACTGCGATACTATAACGCCTCTAACATCGGAAGGCATCAGCCTCGACGTGAAGAACAACGCCGGCCATGGGTTTAGACATCGTGAGATGTGAGAGCCAAAACCAATGGACGTAAGAGACAAAAGATGGATGCAATGGTAAATCAATTCCTCTACCTGGAAGAAGTGCTGCGGGAGGGGCAGACAGCTTGGGATAACCTGGGACATTCAAACAAGGAAACATCCGGCCAGTAAAGAACTCAAGTTCTTTCTAGATAGCCTCTTCTTAAGCTCGTGCAGCTTCTCTCCAAACATCCCATGTGTTGAACGGGCTTCTCAAGGAAGTTATAATAACGTTTGAGTCGCCTTAATGACCGGAGTCTTCTTATTCAGAATATTATTTGTCTATCGTAACGAAATACGGGGGATGGATTTGGTTTGTCCTAAATCATAACCCAAAAGCAGTCAAAACACCGTCGTCATCATTACCACTCTAGCAATAGTCTCTCTACCCCCTCAGTCAAAGCTTGAATGGTCGGTCCACTGGCGATCCTCTCGTCTCGGGTCTTGGCAATTTGCCTCATCCTCGTCCAGAACACAGGGCAGTCCTTGCTGTCGCAGCTTACCTCCTCCAAAGGCCCAAGGCCCGAGCAACTGCGACAGACGGCAAGTACTTCTTGAAGTCGACGTTCCTCGGTGGCCACGCGGTTCTGCAGCGCCATGAGCGACGCTGGAACGTTGGTGCGGCAACGAGGACAAAGAGGGCTGTCCTTGTGGGCAAACTTAGCTCTGCACACAAGGCAGTGCGTAGACTTCATATACGATTCCAAAGTCCTCTTCTTGCCACTCATTGTCGTACCACGGTGTACTCGTCTGACCTTGGGCATCTCGTCGTACCACTGCCGCACGTTGGCTCCGACGAGGTTGAAGATGCGTTCCAGAGGGGGGATCAAGTTCTTAGAGATGTAGTATCCTGCATCCAGCTGCCAGTGCGGGTGGCTCAGCAGCTCTTCAGGCGCCACGCATCGATCAATGAGTCGCGCTCCAGGGGCGCCAGTGATGACGACGTATGGTACTCGTTCTCCGTACTGAGGCTCTGCGCGTGCATCCTCTAGCATACGCTTGGTGCTGATCAACGCTCCAGCGGGAGGTGGACCTTTGTCTGAGTATGTCCCTAGCCGGACTTCTTTCGCGAAGCAAAAGTCTTGGACCGAAACATTGTTGCGCATGATCTTGCCGCATTGTTGTTGAAAGTACGCCTTGATCTGGCTCAAATCTGCCGTTTCAAAAAGAAGTCTCAGAGTCTTCTCTTCAATCATCTGTTCGGCTGGCGTTCCATCTCGGCGGACCGTTTCGATTCCTTTTGCGTCGAACTCCGGGTTGATCTGGTCGGGGCTTTCGTACTTGTATCCGACGTAACGCTTCTTGGCCAATAGCACACAGGGGTGGTACACCTTTTCAAACTTCAGCTTGATAGGCTGAGGGTTCATCTCTGTGACGGCCTTTGCCATTTCGTTGCCAATCTCGAATGCCTGGGCTTTTGTTCGACCCTTTAAATACACAAACAAGCTGTCCGTGTCGCCATACACCACCTCGGCCCCCCATCGCTCGACCGAATGAATAAAGGCAACGGCCTTCTCGAGAGTTTCTCGTCCGGTTTGTACGATGCTGTCCGCAATCTCCGAGCAGGGCATGCGGCCTGAGAAAGATGCGGATGTATAGCCGTAGGTGACATTGGCGAGCAGCTTTAGTGCAAGCTGCCGATTGTTCAAGAGTTGTTGCAGCGCCCTGTCATCCTTGTCTTGCTTCATGCCGCTCTTGACCATGACTCTCGTCTCCAAAATTTCCGTGAGCATCTTGGCCAGAAGTGATTTGCGAATTCCTGTCTTGGCGTACATCATGCCGTTAGGCGCAATGTTGATGTCATCTTCAAGCAATGCTAACAGTCCCTGCTGCCTCTTATACTCCGTGAAGCCCATCTTGTTCATGCCTCTCCAAGTCGTGATTCGCCCCAAGAAGGTAGAGTAACAGTAGTTGTACGCAATCATTACGCTGGGATACAGACTTTGAAAATCGAGTACTAAGAGGGGACTGTTGTAGAATGCACTTTGCGGTTCCATGACAAGCGGGAGGCATTCGAGAGCATTTTGGCCGCCGACCTGCTTCCGGCTGGGGGATACGAGGATTAGGTTCTCAGGCTTCGCAATTCTGAACATGATCGACTCGACCTTAAACTGAGACCCGCGTGAGAAGACTGAGAAGAAGTCAACACCCAAAAGGCGAGCCTGTTCACTTGTCCTCGCAACAAGCTCGTTCGCCTCAAGTATCTCAATATCTAGCTTCGTTCGGTCTTGGTAGTATTGGAGCAACCGATTGAGGTCTCGGTGTTTGCCATTCGTGTACCAGGTAGTCAGCGTCTTCCAGGCGTAGTGAGGAATCCGTCGATGGAGTAGGTGCCATACAACATTCTCCATCGTGTATTGGAGGAGGTTCAGCTCGCCTCGCATTGCTCTCCAGATATTGACCATGTGTCTGCCAGTAACCCGAATGGTCGAGGTCGTGTTGAAGCCCCATCGGTCGTTTTCTTTGCCGAATCTTCCATGAGACGAAGTCTTCATGCGAGAAAACTCGTCGCATAGGTTATAGTCGTATTTGAGTCTCGCCCTCTCGATCAAATATCCCCAAGAGCTCCCATGCACCTCGTACCCCGTGAGAATATCAGGGTCATGGGTTCGGACAATCTCAACCATTCGAACCATCAAGTCCAGCTCGGATTTCTCCTCGACGACTTCGGTCCGTGTCTGGCGTTGCATCTGCCGCGGCAAGTCACTGTCGTTTGACAACACAACAATCCCCACTTGGTTTGCATCTAACGAGTGTTGGCTATCAAGCATAGTTCCATCGGATTTGAGAGCCCAGAATATGCACTGAACTTCATCCTCCTCAGGGTTAGGCACAAACTTGGCCCTGGTGTTGACATGGACTTCCAGGCTCATCGTGCTCATGTACTGGACTTCGTGTTCAACGCTCGTTGACTTCTTCGCTTGCGAGTATTTGTACCCATGCTTGTTCTTGGGCGTGGGACCCTCAATCTGGGAAAAGTAGTCCCTTGGGGTCGCTAGGTAGCTAGAAGTCGGCTCTTCCGTTGCACGCTGTGTCTTTTTTTCCCACCAGGCTTTCACCTCGTCGCAAGGAGGCGGAGGCTTGGCAAACTCCCAACTCCTCCATGTACAGCCTTTGCTCTGACGCTCATATTCACGACCAGTGGCTATTTTGTCGAGACTAGAGTTCTGCTTGAGGCCATAACTGACCAGAGAAGTACCCGTTGGGTCAAATTGGGGTAGAAAGGGGAGCGTATTACCTTCGAGTCGAAACTCTCGGCCTGCGTATTCCCGGGTTCGAGCTGGTACATCTTTCTCCCTGCCGTAGTAGGCATCTTGATGGATGGCGTCTGGAAGTTGATAGTCCTTTAACGAGACAGCTACTACCGAAGAAGAAGGAGGAAGAGCAGAGATTATGAGGACTCGAGAATCTGACAAGCTCCCGATGACTCGCTGGGTTTTGTCCTGCGAATCACCTTCGAGCTCTAGCCCGTCAAGGCCGCTCGACGGCAAAGATGAAAATTGAAATGATTCGGATTGAGATCCAGTTCCTTCACCATGAGGAATTAAGGTACTTGGATTAAATGAGACATGCTTTCTCGGTTTCCCTTCGTCGCTCCGTTGGGAGGATGACAACTGGCTTCGTTGGCTAAGACGGAGTTTGGTGCTGGGATCATTTTGATCCTTCACAATCGCGAAGTTCAGGGTCTGATTGGAGCCAGTTGTCTCATTCGAGAATTGTGAAGGGGGGCTCGCCTGAGGAGGACGCTGAGACGCAGATAGATTGGATCTGGACTCAACTGATCTGGCTCGATTTTGTCCATCTATTTGGCCAAGCACTTTGGGACTGGCTGAAAGTGATTCGTTCAGCTTGCTTCGTTTGGCAGGATGCGATGAGGATGATACATCCGGTAATGAGCGCTTGGATTTAATTCGATTCAAGACATCAGGCTGAAGGAGTTTGGGCGTCCGACCGATCAAACCATCAGCATCCGCAATATCGAGAAGATCTTGCGTGAGCGGAATGTCGGGGAGCTTGCCTGTCAGTAAACCACTCTGGCAGATACCAAGAAGCGAAAGCTCATCAGTTTCATGAAGAGCGTCCGGGTAGGTGGCAATGTCGGATTCGTCCCCATTTGAACGGCTTGAAGTAGCTCTTGAACCCTTCGCAGGGTCCTTCTCCCCTAGAGAAACGAGCGTCGCGATAGCCTCTTCATCTGAATCATTGGGGGGGAAATCGTCATGACCTTCCAATTGAGAGGCTTTTCTCTCGTCCACAACAATGCTGGCGGCAGGGTCTTGCCCAACCTGGCTCAAAATTCCAAGAGCAGGAATTAGGTTGGACGGGAAAAGGTCTTCAACAGATTGTAAAGCAGTTTTCACTTCGTCTTCAAAGGGTTTGGGCTTCGTAAAGGCGTCGAAGCTGAGCTCAGTTACACCCCTCTCAGCTGTGATAAGATCCCGAATCTGATCACGATACTCCTCTTCGTGAATCCAGCCTTGTGATTGCGAAGGGCGTGGATCTGCGGACATTGAAACAAGAACTTCGGGGGGGAACGGGCTGTTCCCTTGACCTAGGTGTTGTATCTTGCGCTTTCGTCGTTTTGTCTCGTCTTTCCAGAGGCCTGCCATGCTGTGCACCAATTTCAGGTCATTGGGTAGGGGGCTGGTGCGTTCAACAAAGTCGTGATGTAATGATCGTTCTTTCACGAGGTTCCGGTTGAGTATGTCCTGAACGCACAGGTCCACTTCGATTGAGCAGTGGCTGACCCTGGGCAACGTGGTTTCGTTGGTGATTAACTCTGCCGGGATGGACCAGTCATGCCAGAGGTGGGATGAGTTTGAGCCTTGATCGTGATTTGGGACAGGAGATCGGAAGTGAGCGTTTGACGTGTCCAGATAGTTACAGCCATACAGGTTGTAGTCGGTCATGAATTGGAGTAGATACTGAAGATGAGCTTCGTATGGCTGGAATTTGTTTTTCATTATGGCGCCCTGTTGAAGAAGATCCGCCAATCTCGTCATGACGATAGGATTGAACATGTAGATTTTCAGGTAAAACCTGTAACCCACATGGAAGCCATAGAATGGAACCCCCTTGACTAGGGTGATTCTGGCGACATATTTCATCTTGTCCGCATTTTGATCACGTCGATAACTGACGGCTAGGGCATGATCAATGGAGAGATGAAGACGATAGATGTACGCACCGACTTCAAGGAGTCAGTAACATCATGGGGAATGCGACTAGGATAACACTCACCTTCACCAGGGTCTAAGTCGCCCTCATACTCCACGTACAGGTACGGGAAGGCACCATGAATATGCGCGCAAACTTTCTGACCAGTTTCAGTTGACCCAAAGACCCTAATAACAGGTACCTTAGGTCCTTTGAGGATTTCCGATGGCCCAACGTCATTGCGAAGCTGCGGATCGTAGCGGGTGGGTGGCGCCTGGTAATGATCGATACAATTCAGTCTGACTCGGAACAAGTCCATTTTCCTCGTTATTTCGTTCCATCAGGCCCAGTCATGGATATTTGGATTTGCGCATTGTCGTGAGAATAATTGTGATGACGAGCTCTATCACGGTTCACAATGCGCATTGACGCGCCGGTCACACGTGGTGGATGCCTGTCGGGTCGCGCAGTCACGTGGCGATAAAAGCCGATTTCAGACTCGCCTCTTCGCTGACATTGTTTCGAAGACATTGACAGCTACCTGCCAATCGTAATATCATCTGCCTTGAGCTTAGGCTAACAGGTACAATTTCCCTGGGGACAGTTCAAAAACTTTCTCTATTCCTTGCATGAAACATATTTTACCCACCTCATCTCCCCCGAGCCGTTGGTTGAGTCCTCATCATCAGCGTTCACGATGCCGCCTCCAAGACCACCCACTGGCGCTGGTCCAGCCAACAAAGAAGAGAACGAATACATTCCCTCCTTCATCAGTAAACGACCCTTCTACGCCGGCCAAGACGATGACGACAACGACTACCTCAAACATCAGCGTCGCGAGGAGAAGGAGGAAAAACCGCAATGGTATGACCGAGGTCGAAAGGCTGGTCCTGCCGCAACGAAGTACCGTAAGGGCGCGTGCGAGAACTGTGGCGCAATGACACATAAAAAGAAAGATTGCTTGAATCGGCCGAGAGCGAAGGGCGCGAAGTGGACGGGCAAGGATATCCAAGCCGATGAGGTGATCCAAAGTGTCAAAATGGGATGGGATGCCAAGAGAGATCGCTGGAATGGCTATGATGCTAGAGAGTATCGGCAAGTGGTGGAAGAATTTAACGCCATGGACGACTTGCGCAAGCAGGCGCGGACTCGTGATGGCGACAATGATGAGGAGAGCGACGAGGGCGATAAGTATGCAGAAGCGAGCGACATGCGCAAACATCAAAGCACCGCGACTCGATCACTACGACTTCGCGAAGACACCGCTAAATACCTATTGAACCTTGACCTCGAGTCTGCCAAATACGACCCCAAATCCAGGTCATTAGTCGACAGTGGCGCGACTGCCGACAAAGCCGCGGAGGTCTTTGCGGAGGAAGGATTCATGAGGTCTTCCGGCGACGCTGGCGAATTTCAAAGCGCACAGCGACTTGCCTGGGAAGCTCAGGAGAAATCAGGCGACACCAAGCTACATCTTCAAGCCAACCCTACTGCGGGAGAGTTCTCGCGAAAGAAGGCCAGAGAGGAGGCTGAGACGAAACGCGCAGAAAGGGACAAGATGTTACTGGACAAGTACGGCACAGAAGGCCAAAATACGATGCCAGATGCTCTTCGAAGCATGACTGTCACGGAATCCGAGAGATTCGTGGAGTACGACGAATCTGGTCTGATCAAGGGTGCGCCGCGGAAAGCAGCCAAGTCAAAATATCCCGAAGACATCTTGAACAACAACCACACAAGCACTTGGGGTAGTTGGTGGTGCAATTTCCAATGGGGGTACGCCTGTTGTCACTCGTTTGTAAAGAACAGCTACTGCACAGGCGAGGAAGGCAAAGAAGCTTGGGAAGCGGCCGAGCGACAGCGCAGTGGAGCGAATTTACTTGAAGACAAGGCCGAGGAGAGTATGGAGCCGGTCAAGGACGATGCAAGCCAAAAAGAACCAGCAGATGTAAAGGCCAAGAAACGGAGTCGAGAGGAGATGTTGAACGGAGTGACGGAGGACGAAATAGACGAGTACAGGAAGAAGAGGACAGCGGCGGACGATCCCATGGCAAAAATGCTAGGCAAGGATGAGCTTCTCTCGTAGCATATAGCAATACTTAATAAATCCCAAGGACAACAATCGTCTAACCAACCTAAGAACACACAAATAGCCAGGATTCATTTCACAGTGAAACGTAGGTGGAACAGTATTCAGGGCGGTCATGAAATCTCGTTGAAACTCATGTACACAGCTGGGAAGAGCAACTTGGGGTCTTTTTTTTGTCGTTACCAATCGGCGAAATCATTCCATTTTTATCCTCTGGCCAACGCCGCAAGCTATGAAGAGAATCCCCTTCCCATAAGTGGTATTCCGCCCCCAAGAGCCTTAGATCCGTAGGAGAACTTTTATAAATGCACAATTTGGTACATTTACTCCTCGTCCTCCTCCTCCTCATCACCCTCACCGCCCTCAGCGGCCTTGGCCTTCTTTCTGCGGACACGGCCGGGACGGCCACCACCGAAGGGAGAGGTGAGAGCAAAGTCAATGTGCTTCTGGGAGTCGAGACGGACGATAAAAGAAGGAACGTTGACGATCTGCTTGCCAACACGGATGTGGCGCTGGCGGATGAGGACACGGGCGTGGTGGATGGACTTGGCAAGACCGAGCTTGTAAACGCAAGTCTGGAGGCGGCGCTCCAAGAAATCCTCGATCTTCAGGGCCAGGACGTAATCGAGCTTCATGCGGGATTCGTCGAGGACACCGACACGAACGAGACGGCGAATGAGGGCATTGCCTTCGAAGAGACGCTTGGGGTCCTTCTCGTCGAGGGTAAGAAGCTGACTGTGTACCTCATTAGAAATGTCAATGTCAGGTGCGAACCACTGCGAACGTACCGGGCAGCACGACGGATCTTGGACAGAGTCAGACCGACTCGCCAAACCTCACGCTTGTTGCGGAGGCCATACTCGCCAACGAGCTTAAGCTCAGAGTCCCTGGATATACGGTCAGTCTTCGTTCACAATCGACTTGAACAGAGACAAGCTCATATTCAGTGGCCGGTGAATACTGACAATCGAGCGGCCTCGAAGGGACGGCGGGGGACACGCGAGGTCTTGGAGTAGGCGCGAGGAGGCATTCTGTCGTATGGTTAATTGATGTACGCAGAGAAGTTATTCTCGATGGACTCACTTGGCGTTCTCCTTGGTGGTTGGCGGGAGTTGAACTTAGGCACACAAGTCAGAAATCGTCAACTTGTGTGGAGGTAAATTTGGCAGTCCGCTATCACGTGAGGTAAATTCGAGAACCCTAATGGGGCGCCAGTCCACCCACGCACACCCGGGCGCCCTTGCCCTAGTTACCTCGCGGAAAAAAAATTCGGATTATCCTAGGGTCCGCTCCCACAAGCCGCCTTCGAAATCCACAACACCAAGCGAAGCACTTCACCATCTCTTTCGCCAACCCACGACTACTAACCCCAACCCTCCGGCGTTCGCAGCACACGATTCGAGATGGGTCACTCATACGGAAAGAGAGCGGGCACCCGCGTACGTTCAATCGCATTTACAACTGCCAGGACGTCGAACTGACATCGTTTTTAGTATGCCTTCAGCCGCAACTTCCGCCAGAAGGGCATGATCGCCCTGAACACCTACCTCAAGACCTACCAGTAAGTTTTGCCTTCCCGAGAATGTTTTGGCGCAGTGGTACTAACTCCGTTTTTCAGCGTTGGTGATATTGTCGATATCAAGACGAACGGTGCTGTTCAGAAGGGGTAAGACGACTCCCCAAACCTTTGCGAAAACCGCGACTTGCGAATATCGATGGGAAATATGTGATGGAACAGGAGGGCTGACAAGGAATCATAGTATGCCCTTCAAGGTCTACCACGGTAAGACCGGTGTCATCTACAACGTCACCAAGTCTGCCGTCGGCATCATCATCTACAAGAAGGTGAAGCACCGCTACCTCGAGAAGCGCATCAACGTCCGAATCGAGCACATCCAGCCCTCGCGATCACGAGAGGACTTCCTCAAGCGTGTGAAGGCCAACGCTGAGGCCAAGAAGCAGGCCAAGGCCGACGGTGTCCCCGTCTCCGTCAAGCGCCAGCCTGTTGGTCCCCGAGGCGCCCAGACTGTCTCTCTTACCGACTCTCCCCCTGAGACTGTCACTCCTCTTCCCTACGAGACTACTATCTAAAAAGACGTGCGGGGTTGTGTGGCTTGCTTCTTATTTGCTTGGGGTGTTGCGTCCGGATGGGAAAGAAATCCACATGGCAAGGGCTTGCATTTTGATGTCCATAGGGAATAAGACTCAATGACATCCTTGGGAACAGACAACATCGTCTATATTGGATGAATCTCTCCAGTGACTTGCGCCCGGCCTACTTGATACCAGGCGTTGATTTGGGTGCGTCAAGTGGACTGCTCGTCTGCCGAACCATTACTCAATACCAAAATCTTGGAAACCAGTAACCAAAACTCTACCTCGCTCTCAGTTCGTGTATGCACGGCAGATGCTGTATTCCATTGGCGTATCGTAGTGTTCTCGAAACAGCTAACTTACACATGAATTCATTGCTGCATGTTCCTATCTGTAGGTACTTCATACCTGACCCTTTCGCACCTTTTTCTTCAGATTTGAGGCCCACACTTCCTTCTTTCTTTCCAATAACGATTCTTCGAATCTCTAGTTCCTGCGTTTCCACCAATCCTGGAGGCTTTCCGTGCTAGAGTTGGAGTTGCAAATACATTGCCCTCCGCCTCCAGAATCAAACTGCACCTGCGCCCCGCCAGTTGTAAACCGAGCACTCACGAAGTATGTACGTATGGTGAAGATCTTCTCACTTGCAACCATTCCAGAAACAGTAGCCTTTCCCCATATTAATTTCCCCCAGCCCATCAGGTCTTTTCTGTAATCTTAAAAGGCTCTATTCAGGTGTCTTTATAAAATTTGTACGTATTTTCAGTGTCGGTACGTAACTGTATGACGCCGCCTCCCGCCGTCGCGGCCCAGCCACAGACAGCTGTCGCACTCCCAAGCCAAGACCAACTTTACGAAGTACGGACAAGTAGGCTCCGACATTTGTCACAGCTGACGACAACTCGACCTCTGCGCTGGACTATTTCATACTCTCGGGGCGACTTCTTCTTTCCTCTCCAACGGTTTTTCTCTCTTATTAATACCCTTCCTCTGTGTCGCATTACTCGCGCCGGCGGTGTCGGACCACGTCGCCTCGTCATTCCAGGGGCTTGTCTACAAGCTTCCCCTCTCCTTCTTCCTACATCAACCATACCTACCAGTAGCATCGCGGAGCTTATCCGCCAAGACAAGCAGATATGGCTGCCGTCCGTGGAATGGAGCACACCAAGTACGTGAATTTGTATTGCGCTGAACCGAGTGGATGTTAACAATCTGCGCCTTTGAACAGGACCGATCAGGAACTTGCCATCAACATCAAGAAAGCCACCAACCCCGAAGAGATTTCTCCCAAGCGCAAGCATGTCCGAGCATGCATTGTTTATACGTGGGATCATAGGTCTTCTGCCGCCTTCTGGGCTGGCGTGAAGGTGTATGTTAACCAGCCTCAGTTGTCCCCTTTTGTCCCTGCTAACGCCGTCATGACAGTCAACCAATCCTCGCCGATGAAGTCCAGACGTTCAAGGCCCTTATTACGATCCACAAAGTCCTCCAAGAGGGCCATCCTAGCGCCCTGAAGGAGGCAATGGCGAACCGAGCCTGGATTGATAGTCTCAACCGTGGCATGGCCGGCGAGGGAATGCGCGGTTACGGGCCTTTGATCCGCGAATACGTTTATTACCTCCTCGCGAAGCTGTCCTTCCATCACCAACACCCCGAATTCAACGGCACATTCGAATACGAAGAGTACCTAAGCTTGAAGGCCATCAATGACCCTAACGAAGGCTACGAGACCATCACCGACCTGATGGTCCTACAAGATAAGATTGAGCAATTCCAGAAACTCATCTTCTCCCACTTCCGGAATGTCGGAAACAACGAATGCCGTATCGCAGCGCTGGTTCCCCTTGTTCAGGAGAGCTATGGCATTTACAAGTTCATCACGAGCATGTTACGCGCTATGCACTCTAGTAAGTTGATGTTAATCGACTACATCAAAACACGGAAAACTAACGGCAATCAGTGACTGGCGACGATGAAGCTCTAGAGCCCCTCCGACAACGATACAATGCCCAACATTACCGTCTTGTCAAGTTCTACTACGAATGTTCCAACCTCCGATACCTGACGAGCCTGATCACCATCCCGAAGCTGCCTCAAGATCCACCTAACCTCCTAGCCGAAGATGACGACGCGCCTGCCCTCCCGGCTCGACCGAAGCAAGAAATTGAACGAAAGCCATCTCCTCCACCACAGCCCAAGCAAGAAGAGCCCGACGAGATGTCCGAGTTTTGGAAGAGCGAGTTGGACCGTCAGAACCGTGAGTATGAGGAGCAGCAGCGAGTTCTCGAGGAGCGTCAGCAACAAGCCTTGCTTGCACAGCAGCAGGCTCAGCTTCAGGCCCAACGCGAGTTCGAGGATCAACAACGTGCTTTGATGGAGCAACAGCAGCGCGAACAGGAGGCGCTTGTAGCTCAGCAGGCGCAGTGGCAGACACAAGGCCGTCTGGCTGAGCTGGAACGAGAGAACTTGAATGCGCGAGCTCAGTACGAGCGAGACCAGCTTATGCTCCAACAATATGACCAGCGTGTCAAGAATCTTGAGAGTGAGCTCTCTCAAATCCAGAATAGCCTCGGCCAGCAGATGGTGAGCAAGGACGACCAAATCAAGGCGTTGCAGGAGCAGGTCAACACCTGGAGGACCAAGTACGAGTCACTTGCCAAACTCTACTCTCAACTCAGGCATGAGCACCTTGATCTCCTCCAGAAATTCAAATCTGTCCAGCTAAAGGCCGCCAGCGCTCAAGAGGCTATTGAGCGACGTGAGAAGCTGGAGCGCGAGATCAAGACCAAGAACCTAGAGCTGGCTGACATGATCCGTGAGCGTGATCGCGCGCTCCACGATAAGGACCGTGTGAGCGGCAGCAATAAGGACGAGGTCGAGAAGCTCAGACGTGAGCTTCGAATGGCCATGGACCGAGCTGACAACTTGGAGCGCAGCAAGGGCAACGAACTGTCCACCATGCTAGCCAAGTACAACCGTGAGATGGCCGACCTAGAAGAGGCTCTCCGCAACAAGTCGCGGGCTCTCGAGGATGCGCAGGGCAAGCTCCGAGATGGCAGCTCGGACCTTGAGCAGCTTCTTCGGGACAAAGAAGAAGAACTCGAGGTCTACAAGACAGGCATGGATGAGACTCTCCTGGAGTTAAGCCTGCTCAAGCAGAACCAAGGGGAAACAGATAATGCTCTGGACGGACAGATTGACGCGCTCATCCTGTCTAACCTTGACAAGATCAATGATATCATCGACTCAGTCCTTCAGTCTGGTGTCGCGCGTGTCGACGACGCTCTGTATGAACTGGACTCCTCCATGCAGGCTGGTAACCAGAACGCCTCCCCTTCGTTCGTCCTGTCTCAGATTGAGAAGGCGTCTGCCAGCGCTATGGAGTTTGCTACAGCATTCAACAACTTTATCGCAGATGGCCCCAACAGCACTCACGCCGAGCTAATTAAGAACATCAACGTCTTTTCGGGAGCGATTGCAGATGTGTGCAGCAACACCAAGGGTCTTACACGTCTGGCTACTGATGACAAGAAGACGGACGCATTGATGAACGGGGCACGACAGTCTGCACAGTCTACGGTCCAATTCTTCCGTGGACTACAGAGCTTCAGGCTCGAAGGGATGGATCCCCTACAGAAGACGGATGTGGTCATCAACAGCAATAACGATGCGCAGATGAATCTGCAAAAGCTGAACAAACTAGTCGAGGCCTTTGCGCCAGGCTTCGGCAAGCTCACCAACAAGAAGGGAGATCTAGGAGATCTCGTCGACCAGGAACTGAGCAAGGCAGCGGATGCTATTGCAGCAGCGGCCGCCCGACTAGCCAAGCTCAAGAACAAGCCCCGTGACGGCTACTCCACGTATGAGCTCAAGGTGCACGACTCGATTTTGGACGCAGCGACTGCAATTACGAACGCCATTACACAGCTTATTCAAGCAGCGTCGGTGACGCAGCAAGAGATTGTACAGGCCGGACGCGGATCATCCTCCCGAACGGCTTTCTACAAGAAGAACAACCGATGGACGGAGGGACTCATCTCGGCTGCCAAGGCGGTGGCTTCTTCGACGAACACGCTCATTGAGACTGCGGACGGAGTCATCTCGAACCGCAATAGCCCAGAGCAGCTGATTGTCGCGTCCAACGACGTGGCGGCGTCGACGGCCCAGCTCGTGGCGGCGAGTCGTGTCAAGGCGGGCTTCATGTCCAAGAGCCAAGAAAAGCTGGAGCAGGCCAGCAAAGCTGTGGGAGCGGCATGTCGCGCATTGGTGCGCCAAGTGCAGACCATGATCAAAGAGCGCAGTCAAGAGGAGGACCAAGTGGACTACTCTTCACTCGGGGCCCACGAATTCAAGGTGCGGGAAATGGAGCAACAGGTAAGTTTGTCTCTTCCCCATGCGAACAAGGGCGGCGCTACGGGGTTGTCGGCCTTAACGGCTACTCCTTCAGGACAGGCGACGATCAGGATGAGGACGAGAGCTAACCCAACCATGACAGGTCGAGATCCTCCAATTGGAGAATTCGCTAGCGGCCGCGCGGCATCGTCTAGGAGAGATGAGGAAAATCTCTTACCAGGAAGAGTAGGGCGGGCTTGGCGTGGCGGAGGGCTAGGCAGAATAGAGGTCAAGCGTCGGACGGGAGTCTACTGCGCCGTCTTGATGGCAGAGCTTCGGACACGGGACATGGTAATTATGTCAGGTCAGCCGCGAGAGAAAAGATTGTTTATAGCTTCTCAAGATCCCGTGACCTAGTGAGGAATGCGAATGTCGCTCGTCGTAGTGATCTCTTGTTGGTCAGACAGTTGGACTACCAAGCCCGGTGCAACACACCCAGTGCTAGAGATTATCGAGACGGGGACGAGAACTGCCATCATGTACTGCATTATTATAGTCAAAAATGCCGATAATCTAGGCATACAATAGAGGTCGATACAGGCCAAACCCTGGCATTGCATCTGTCTCAATAAGCTTCTCTCCATCCGACCCCCTGTCCTCCAAAGACCGCTCAAAATCCGCCGCTCCATCCCCGTCCCGTGTTGGTCGGTCCCGTAGTGTGAGTTGTAGAGCGAACCTAGACGGTGCGCCTTCGACGTCCCTTGAAAATCCACGGGAAGAAATAATTCTCACGCCAGGTCGTACTCATAACCGCTTCCTAGCAAATGACGGGAGCTTACCTGCCTCCCTCACTGGGAGTTTGTAGGGAAAGTTGCAGTCGCGCGAGCGTCGCTGTCAAACGCAGCTGTTGTACAGCTGCCCGCCAGCTTTGAGCACTTAGGTACCGACCTATGTTACGTTGCCTTGCCTGAAAGTGAATCACAACCTTTTACTCTGGCGTTTGCTTTCGCCTCTTGGCATTGATTCCGATCAAACAGCGACTCGTTCAAAACAAAACGTTGGTTCGGACCTAGCCTTTTCGCAACTTCGATCCTTCATCATCCGCATGCCGCGACCATGGATAACCTCCTCTGCTACGAGCCTCTCTGGGCCGATGGTGCCTCGACGGCTTTTCGCTTCCCACAGAAGGATATCCACGATCTGATCCTCAAGTGTATGAAGCAACTCAAGCTTGATTCGCCCACCGAAGCCATTGCCTCATCGATTGGAGGTAAGATCTCACTGTCGCCCTTTTCTTCGTATCGAAGCTCACCACATTCCAGACATCATTTCGACTGTCCTCGAATTTCTGGACACATTGCTTCGAAATCAGTCCGATGAGAACTTCATCCTTCAGAGAGCCCGAGCTGCCGCCAACACCGTCTCTATGCCTCCTGAAATTGCAATTCGCAGTGCTATTGTGGCATGGTACCTGTCTTCCTACACAACCCTGCATCGACCTCGGCCAGATACACCCCAGCCCCTCTTGGACCAGTCCAACGCTGCGGTAGCCCAGAGAGAGGGAGCAATTGACACCTCGATCGCAAACTTAGGTTACTTGGCTATGCTTACGTTGAAGGAGATGTGGGTTCCGCCTTCGGATAATAAACTTCGAGTTGCGTCCCTCATATCAAACGGCACTGTCACGTTCCTAGTCGTCGGCATTCTGATCATCCCCCATCTTGGGAACGAGGTCAACTGGCCTGACGAGCTCTCGAAATTCGGTCCTCTGGCCCCTTTTGAGACGCTTCTCAAAACATCTTGGGCTGTTGCGAGAGAGAAAGTTCCTGGTTTCGTGCCACCTCCCGGCATCGAGTTTGGTGCCACAAACGCTGAAGTCAAGCTTAACAAAACTGGGCACACCCTAATGACCAGTGTTGGCGAAGGAGGAGAGTGGTTTGAGGTCCCGTATTGGCATCCCTGCAGGGTTGTCCCTGGTTCTGCGTGGAACAGGTTCATAAGAAACACGCACCAGCACATTTTCCCGACTAAACCACGGGATGAACTTACCAGCGAGGTTTACTACAGGGTTCCCAGTTCAGCCTGTTCTCTCGTCGACAGAGTCCGGGAGTACTACCAGGAGCTTCGCACCCATTTTGATCAAGTTCGTCATGTCTGCCTATTCGATTATGACAACACACTGACATTCAAATTAGGAGGATATAGATCGCTATCCTCCTGTTAGCGAGGAGGCAAAGGCCGAGCTATTCGTTCGATTGGCTGAGGCTACGGGGCTTATGTATCCCATCAACCGACCATGGGAGGAAGTAAGTTTCATTCGTGACCCCCAATAACTCAAGGCTTACCAAATTCCAGGAAACGAATGATGTGGAGGAGCTCGCAGACCTTGGGTATATGTACGAGCTGCCTTTCGTAAGTTTATGCTGTTCTCAGCTTCCCGTCAAACACGGCTAACTTTAGTGACCCAGCGCAAGAAGCCTGCCAGTGACATGAATGGGTATTTGACTCTTCCGTTCCTGAACAGCCTTGTGCATTCGTTTCGGATGGGTGTTGAGCCAGTCCCTACCGAGATGGGGCTCGTTGCATTTGGTTTCAATGGTTGAATACTCCTGGGCTTCAACGCACCAAGTTGGCAGTCTCGTGAGGGCGGTCAAATTAGGGATGCGAGTTGTACTATTCACTATGGGCTTTGAGTGATAGATTGCCACTAGGTTTTCGCAGATCGGTACTCCCTTGGAACTTGGACGGTCACGCCAGCCCTTCGAAGACGATGGCAAATACAGTGCATTCGATTGACATGATTCCTCCGCTCCCCTTACTACGTTTATCATTCTTGCTGGTGGCTTTTTCACAGAAAGGTGCTCACGCACCACCCCCACTTGCGCGATCGCGCCCGATCCCTGTTGTTCAACCCAGGTCGTAGCTTGGCCAGATTCCTTCCCCCGTCATCTCACGTTCGTTTTCGCAAGATTAACATTGATGAAGCGCGCCGCTGTGGAGCACGAGATCTGATTACTGAAACGTTGTTAGTCCGTGAGGCTAGTTCCATCGTAGTGGATCGACATGATGTCGCTACCCTCCATCTCTTCGGACCTTGGCAAACCGTGTAATCATCTCGCAGAACTTAATTTATTCGGCCATAAGGTGTCTCGTCTTGTCTTCCTTGGAAGAAATCGACCCGGTTATTGGAAAGCCGAGTCTCTAAGGTTTGGTAATCTAGAACTCTCTCTTGGGTCTTAGTTGGCTTTGGCTGAGACAATTTAATCGTGTCGGGCTGAGCTGAGCCGAACTGCAAGGAGGGGATGGTGCGTCATGCAGTTGGTTGTCCGTAAGCAAAGCAAAAATAAAGAGTCAGACACGGGATTGAGGGGCTGCTTCGTAAAACCAGGCAAACACATCCAAATTAGAGCACTCCCTGCTTCTCCTTTCTCACCCGTTGTTCCCTCGCGCAAGGCACATGGCACTTTCTTTCAAGCTCTTTTCTTTGTTCTCACAAAAAGAAGCAACGGAAGCCCGCTTTGATACGGGCATGTAGGGTAGTCTCTGTGGCACTTGCACAACCCACCCACGCGGCCCCTCATTTTCCCCTCGCCTCCTCATCCCACTTTGTCTCATTCAGTCTAGCCCAAGTCTGCTGCCAAAAGCGGAGTCTCACCAAGTCCCTGTCCCTGCAAAGCGCCTAGCGTACCTGCGTAGTACAGTACGTTTATGTATGTACGTGCAAGTAGGGAGGCTTGAACGAGGCTTGCTGACACTATAGGACGGGACTGGCGGATCCCCCGCGTAAGGAAGGGAATTAACTGGATTGCGGATGGCGGATGTAGGCGAAAAGTGCGTATCAACGGTATTGTGCCAGACACATCTCGACTTCTGTTGGCTCCGATAGACATTGCAAGCAAGAATGTTTGCTCGACTCATCACCAACAGGGCTTGTGGAGAAGCGCAGTGGAGGGTGGTAGACATGTAAGTCTGAAAATAGTCAGCAGGCTTGTTTCTATCCGCTGTTTGCCGTTGTGCAAAGATAGACTTGCCGTTGCCGTCTGGGGTCGAGCGTGCATGATGATGCAAAGAGTCCATGGCGAACCGTGTGAAAACCGTCCAGCGTCGTACACCCGTTGGTTAGTGCAACGCAAGGTGCCGGCGACTTGAGTCCCTTACTTACATGCCAGTGTTGCAAAGTGGGCTATGCATGTCTATGCCAAGGTCCCCGAGAACGCCACACCTTGGCAGAATGTAGCATCGAGACCTTCTTGCCAACATCTCGGACTAAGGAATCGCGCAGGAACAATCCGGTTAACTCCGAAAAACCCTGTCGCCATCTCCATGTTATTGCGCTTCTCCCATTTACGCAACTGGCCGTCTGGCCGTCTTGATTCGCCTCCTGGATAGCCACCCTTCAACAAGGCTGATGGATCTCAAGGAGGGGATCACCGGGCTCTCGTTGCGAAGGTTATGCCAAGAGGGGCTTGACTCTATGCGGTATGCGCGATGGGCCAGCAGCCCAGCCTTGGCCTGCGCTCAAAGTCAATCGATTGACATGGACGAGATAGGGAGTGGGATTGAGCCATTAGAGAGCACTGGAACACAGCTGCGCTTCCACCAACACATGATGGAATTGGAGCGCACATGGAAGGAGGGTGAACTCGGGGCGGCCAGGCGGGTAACGTAGCCGATTTCCATTTTCAATATTCCATTCCTTTTTTGCTTTTTTATTTGAACTGCTTGGTTGACCCAACCAGGCTCAAGCCCTCGTTGCCCTCGTTGCCTAAGGTACGTTGCCTAAGGTACGTTGCCCAAGTTTCCCAAGCTGCGTTGCCCTGGGCCACGCACAAAACCCCTTGTTATTGAATTGGCCGAAAACAACAACAAGCTGTGAGAAGCCCTCTGCGCACTCGAGCTCCCCAGGTGAGGTTCAAGTGAACTGCCGATGGGAATCAGAAGAAATGTGGGGCAACAAGCGGAGGGGAGTGTGATTAGCAAGTTCCACCTCTATCAAGGACCCCTGCCGCAGATCCACGCACAGACACATGCCGTTTGCAAAGGTGGACCTGACAAGTGCGCGTGCCCCACTCTCGTTTGCTCAATCGGGACGCAACGCAAACCACCCCCCGGTCCACTGTCGCCTACCCTAGTCTTGACTTGGCCCGTGCGACGCAACGGCACCCCTGCCCCTGCTTTCCTGCGAACTCCTGCGAAGAGCGAGTCTGCGAGTGCCCCTCCGCAACAGGTACAACTGCGCGGCTGGTTACCAGGCAATTCAACAAGTCACTCACGCAGCCAGCCCAGGCAGAACTGCATGAGCGTCGCGATCAGGTACGTACCTCTGTGTGAAAACTCTGCTCTCCTCGATCCCAACGTGACGGTCGCCCTCACTGCGATCGAAGTCAGTCAAGGATCAAGGTACGTTATTTCAATGAGGTAAGATGAGGGTCGAGATGCTTCCCGTAGGTGGCTTCGATGCATCTGCGGCGGGCGTCGCTGGCGGGAAGGGAAGCCGGCGCAGTGGGCCAAGGTGCCTAACGGAACAAGGTGGTAGGCATGTCGGTTTTGTTGCACGAGAGAGCTCTGTCGCACGAGAGCCGTAGGGCATGCACACCTGTCCTCTCGAGGCCTCTATTTGGCTTCTTCTGAAGAGGAGACGTATATCACCCAGTTTATTCGGCCAGCTTCGAGCTACGAGAATCTTGACCACTCGATCATTTCACAATGGCGAGAGAAGAGAGTTTGAATTGGCCAGATGTGTACCCAGGCAAGGAGTGAGTCCGCGACGATTGCACGCGATGCCATTCGGTGCGATAAAAAACAAGGTACCAACCACCTTTTCCCACCAAGGTCCACCGTCGCGTGTCTGCGACCTTCCACAGACTTCCAGGAGGAGAAGCCACCACAGTAATTATCTTTCGGCCAAATGAACATATTGATTGACACTTTCAAGGGCTGAGCTTATTGTTACGGCGGAAACAGAGTTGCACAACAAGAGATAAACGATAATGCTTGTTTGATAGCAGACATTCGGAAACTCGCTACTTCTGAGGTTGTAATCTACCATTGCCTCCCTTCGCCCATACCGGATCTTTTGTTGTACTATGAACACGTCTGTTTATGAACCTAGCCATCAATCAAGTAGTGGAAGTCTTGCTGAGGGACATAGTTGTTGCCCTCATTACCAGTTACTACAAGGCGTTAGATTGGGTGCATGACATAAAGGTGAGTGGGTTGAACTTACTTCCAAGCTCCGAGAGCTCTGGCACAACGTGACCAACAGCAAGATCGATCTCACGAGGATTGTCGTTGTCAACGGGATCGGTTTGTTTGATAGCCGAGAACTGAAAAGTGTGGTCGATGCGAAGACCAATGTTGGTGTCGTAGTAAGGTGCCCACTGAGTTGGATGAGGCCGCGCCATCATGGCGTTGGAGACTTCGCTCATATTGTGAACCTGAAACAGGCGAGGAGGGTATTGATCGAAAGCTTTAAGATTGAAGTTCGGCCCAACGAGCTCCTCAGCTGCCTCACGAGGACGCACAATAGCGTCCGCCGTAAAGTCCAGCTTCTCCTGTGTGATCAGATAAGGTGTCTCAACGGGCAAGGTAGACGTGGTCATGATTCCGTTGGTGTTCGCGCAAAGACGTTCCATAAGTCGGTAGCCCTGCTGGGAAAGATATCCAGTGTTAAGAAGGGCCTTGAGGAGCTCGATTTCAGTGGATGGAACGACCTCAATCTGAGTTGGAGCCACGGTAACAGCTGGGTCCTGGACCAATATCTGGGAGCCTGTTCCATCTTCCCGAAGAACCCAACCAAGAGTAGGAAGGTAGACGCTGGGATCAACGATATTCATGATGGGGCAGCAGATGGCAAGAAAGCCTCCGAGTGAGATGTTGCACTTCCCAACCTCATCGCGGGCGAAGGAGTAGACCTTGGCGATCAGAGCCCACTTGTTTCTGAAAGGTTCCTTACCCCACAGGGTCGTCAAGAAACCAGAAGCAATTTTCTGCTGGGCTTCCGGGAAGAGTCTGAGGTAGTAGGCTATTGATAGTTAATAATGAAAGCGCTGCTGGAGAAGAATTGAGACCTACTGCGGAAAGCCATGAAGGCGTTGAGGGGTCGCTGAGGACGGTCACCGCTGCCGTTGGCGGCTGCCTGGGCGGGAGGATTGGCTGGAATGGAAGCCGCAGCGATGTTTGGCTGATCACTGACAGTAAGATCTTCAGGCATATTCTTGAACCAGTTGGCAGCGACGGCAAAGAAGACATCATCGTCAACGATGGACAACAACTGCAAGGCGGAGATGTTCTTCAAACGTCGCATGAGTCTCTCCTTGACGTCAGCTGACTTCAAGGTGAGCTCTTGAGGAAGTTTGGGAAGTGAAGCCATCCTTGGTTGCTGTTATTGTTGTTGTTGTGATTGTGGAGGATGGATGAAGAAACAGGAAGACGAACATGGGAGATTTATGTGAGGGGGAGTGTCTTGAGCAAGGGTGTGGGTCAAGGAAGAAAATGCCCCTGTAGGGTGTGGAAATATCATCAGTATGAAATCATGAAGAGCGAGGTACGTACCTAGGTGGAGAGGGCTGGGGTCTTGTTTGAACGACAGGGGTCGCGCAACTGCGACTTTCTCTACAAACTCCCAGTGAGGTAGGCGGGTAAGTTCCCGCCATTTGCTAGGAAAGCGCTTTGGAAAACTTAACCTGATTACCTACCTACCTAAATAGGTACCTAGGTAGGTAGGTACCTGGGTAGGTAGGTAGGTACCCAGTTGTCAGTGAGTCACAATGGGAAACAAATAGCCATTCGTGTGCCGGGGAACAATAGCAAGAGAGTGCATTGTGTTGAGGGAGGTACCTCGGACAATAGCTACTACCTAAGTGACCGAAGCTGGCGGGCGGCTGTACAACAGCTGCGTTTGTACCTACCCGTTATTTCGCCCCAGGAGGTCATGTTGGAGATTTTTGAGCCACTTTTCTTCTTCATTCTTCATTTCACAACTGGACGTTGCCCTTTTCCACTTGCCTCCTCCATCACCAACCCGCCATACTTGACACGAGCAGCATGGCTACGTATTCGGAGATCCGGGGAGACTTCCGCCCTGATAACGCCATCACCTTCGTTACGATTCAGGCTACCGGAGACATTCATGTTTTCATCGCGGATTCATATGGCCTTATGTTTGTCAAAGGTGTCGCGGACAGATTCAGGTAAGCCTATTGCATGATAGGTTAAATGGAAACACGACTAACCTCAGCAGCCAAAAATGCCAGCAGCCAGTAAAGGTGTTCCATGATGACGCTGTCCACAAGTATCGGCTCTGTCCTCTGTCATTGGAGCTTCTGGAAAACCCAACACTTTACGATGGGTTTCTTTTTGAGCGTGGTATGTTCAACGAAAACAAGTGTATCTCCGAACGTTACTGATGTCGGTTTCAAAGATGAGTCTGATCGAGCCGTGGCTCAGCGAAAGCTAGACCAAGCAAAGAAGGCGACGGAATTGCAAACCCACATTCCGCGCCCCAAGAACAAGCAGTCCCTATATCAACAAGCGATGTCACCTGAAATAGCCCGTCGTCACCCTGGAATCACCAGTCAGGCAGTCTGTGAGTTTCTGCATCCACATAATACTACATTTGAATCCTTCTAACGTTGTGCGCTAGCCGCTATTATTTCGGAAATGTGGAAGAATGAATCCCTTAAGGTCTTGGCCTTTTGGCAAAGCATGGCTGACGAAGAGGAACGGCAGCATAAGCTGTTGTATCCGAACTATAAGTACGCACCCCCAAAATTTATCTCAGAAAAGAAACTTGGTTGACGAGTCAGCTAGGGATTCGGCTGGAGACCCGGCTCGGGATTTGGCTGGGGATTTGACTGATCTCTGATCTCCATATTGATTCTTACTGAGTCAAGAAGCATATTATATTCCCTCCATTCTACGATCCTGAGGTGATTTAGAATCCCCCCAGCCCACGGTCCTGAGGCGACTCAACTCAAGTAAGCAGTTGCTCATGGTTCTCCCTGTTTATAGATTGGGTTCTAACAAGTGCGCACAGCTTCGAACACGGGTGGCTTAGCTTGACGGATTTCATACCCTGACCACGAATAATGAGCGAATGATAGATGAAGGGTGAAGGCCGGTATGGATGCTCGCTTAGGTTGACCATGGTGCCGTATAGGTGTCTTTTCAGCTTACCTGGGCGACATCAATCTTTCACTCTCATTCCAAGTCTCTGGTGGTAAAGGTCGGGGTAAATGGAGGCAATGGATGGTGCTCGAAGTAGTTACCACCAAAGAAATCAGATCCCTTGCTGGGGATCATTCACTGAGATCAATCTTCCTCGACCGTGCAATCGTCATTGAGTGAGACCTTACCTACCTACCTATTCAAGTGCGTTTACTATTGATGAACCCCAAAAACCTGGAAGGAACTTTCCATGGATAAGGTAGCTTGAAGGTTTCCCGGGCAGGCATTGTCTCCTCCAAGTTTTAATTTGCAAGCAAATCTCCCACAACTTCCTCGCTTCGCTTCGCCTTAGTCCGCTTCCCCTTTTTGTAGACAATTCAAGAGGCTCGACTGTTGCAAACGTTTGGTATGACTTTGCGGGTGACATTCTGGTTAGGTTCCATTCGAACCAACCTGCACCCGCATGGCTCTCTTGTTTTCAGGTTCCTGACGGCCAAGAAACCCGCTGGTGGAACGCGACGGCGAATCCATGGGGCGGTCCTATGAACCAAGTCTGGGCCTACCTTAATGCCATTCATGGTCAAGATGGGGAGACTTTTCCCGATCTCATTCAAGGGAGAGATCTCCTCAGTCTGCGTGAACAGCTGCTTATATTCCCTTGCCACCAGGGATTGCTGTGGCAGACGGCGTGGATGACGGAACGGGCCATGATGGATCTAAACAGCCGAGTTTCCGGGGTCTACGCCATCTCCTTTAAGAGAACTGAACCGTCGGTGAAATTGGACCGTTTTTTTTCAACTTTGATGTCCTTTTTCCGCTTTGATCAAATAATCTAATAATACAAGGCTAGGGATTAGTACGTTGGGTAGGCTGAGATAGGTTTGCTTGTCCTTTGGTTGCTTGTTCCTTTTCCTTCTTCTCACTCTCGTAAACAGCGCGAAAGAATGCAGCAAATGTGAAGAGAGTATTAGTACGAGATTGAGAGCATCCCATCATTTTTAGTAAGGTACGTAGTGAACAAGATGAGTGAATCCTGGGTAACATCTGCGTCATATTCCTTCAGGATTCTCAGTTTGGTAGCCATACAAAACCTTTGGACTGTCTTCTGGAGCAAAGCCAAGGTGTTGTCAGAGACGGCCATGTAGGTAAGAGTGGCTTTTACGGTCAGCTCAATAACATCGCCATCTCCGAGCTAGGGAGCCGAGCAAAGGTCATCAAGAGCCGTGGCTAGGTCTTTTTGAATGAACCTCTTTGCTGTAATTCTTGGCTTAATCCAGATACGAGCTTCGGCAACCTGTTCGTTCAATAGACCTAAATCGTGGGCAAAGGCTTTGATCCGGACCTGGGAAAACTCGTGATCGGGACAATGCACTGCGATTGCGAAATCCAGAGACTCTTTCCCAGGCCGGCCGATAAACTATACAGTCCGAGCACTAGTTGTGCAAATGCCTAAGTAACTGGAGACGAGAAAGCCGAAAGCAAGTTCTGTCCATTGCTGCTGTGACCCGCCATCTTTATCCATTAACTGCTGCAAGTTATCCTGTAAATATCGGTTAGCTCCTTACTCAAATAAAAAAACAAGTGAAAGGGAGGCAATTACTCACATCCTCGTGCTGGGGTCAGTCGCTCCCATGCAGTCGACTGAGCGGACTCATGGGGTGCCGTCTGCAAAGCGTCAGTTAGCCTGCTACTGAAATTATAAGTAAGAAGGAACCGAGCACTTAAATCCTAACTCTGGGGTTGGCCGTTATCGTTAGGAGTGAGCTGGACGTACTCATCGGATGTGGGTTGAGCATTCTCGCGAGGCGCGGATGAGAAGTTCTGAGTTTCTGCAAGCCATGGGAGCCGGAACGAAGTGTCACTCAGCCTGCTTCCTGGAAAACTTGTCTTGGCGGCAGGCCTTTATGCTCATAACGCGCAAAAAATTACCGTCTGATCTTAAGAGTAAGTTTGCGAACATTGGAAACTCAAAACTGTCCTTTCACCACTAACTACCACAGTCACACTCTCTCCCATCGAGGCGAGCGGATAGTATGAGGTCACGTGATTGCGAGTCACAGGGCAAAAAGTTTGGCACCTGACAATTGAGGCAGCACTGATTGGCGGTTCTAGCCGAGCTGGTCCAAGGAATGACCTGATCTCACATCACAAACTTGTTTGTATCCCCCAACTCGTCAATCAACAACATCGCCCACGATGTCTGCCGCCCGCCAGCTTACCCGTACCGTCCCGCGCTTCGCTGCGCAGCTGCGCACTCCCGCCCAGCGCCGCCTCGCCAGCTCCGCTACCGAGAACGCCTTCATCAAGGAGCGTGAGCACATCAAGGAGCACGCCAAGGGCACCACTGGTAAGTGAACCGACGCCAAAACAGCTCAATTGGAGCCATTGGACCAATTGCTGACCTTGTGCAGAGCTCTGGAGGAAGATCTCCATCTAGTACGTGCCCCTCTCGCCATTGAGTGAATTTACGATACCTGCGTCGATTTCGGACAATCGGATGGTCCTGGAGGACGATGCCGAGGCTGTGATTATGGTGGAATGATGCTAACAGGATTGAAGCGGTGTTGCTCCCTGCCTCGTCCTCGCTGGCGCCAATGCCTACTGGCTCTGGAATGAGCATTGGGAGCACTGGAGCCACCTGCCTCCTCTGGAGGAGCGTGTTGAGTACTCTTACCAGAACATCCGCTCCAAGAACTACCAGTGGGGCAATGGTGACAAGGTGAGTCGATACACCCAATTGATTGAAATGAACACGGCTAACGATAATTAGACTGCCTTGTAAGTTATCCGTATCCTCCGAGCTTCCCAAAACCGATACGTTTGCCGATACCAAATCCATCTCCTGCCTGACCTTGGGCAATGCTAACTCTCGATGCAGCTGGAACGACAGTGTCAACTACCACAACCCTAACAAGGTTGCCTAAGCTGGGAACCTTCAGGCTAGACAATTGATGGACCACTCCTCCGGGACGCACATTGTACATGTTTCCTAGACTCGAATTGACTGATTTGAATTGCTGCGTGTACTCTTTATTAGCGACGTCATCAGCTGTAGTGAGGGATCTGATTCATTTAACGCCGGCTACCTATCTCAAGTACCATCCATTACCTCCATCCACAGATACTAGAAGTCTATCGTGATTCACCCAAGAACTCGTTTCTTCTTAGTGCGGAGTATACCCAACGTTGATCTCGGAGGTTTATCTTCGTGTAGCACATTCACTGATGAACAGCAGGCCGCCAACACCCCCGCGCGCTTTTGCGTCCAACCCGGCTCCTGTTGCATTGCGAACTCAAATTGCTGTTATTGCGGTTATTACGTGGTAGGTAAGGTAGGAGGCCTCAAACTCCCAGTGAGGTACCTAGGCAGGTAAGTTCCCGTCATTTGCTACCTAGGCAGGTAAGTTCCAGTCATTTGCTACCTACCTAGGCAGGCGCTTTGAAAACTTAACCTAATCATATAAAGAGCCAGCACTTGTCCACCTCAAGCACTTTTTCCACTTCCAGCACTTTTTCCACAAGGACATTAAATATTCCCGATACACACTTCCCAGCATCTTCAGACTTCGAGGCCATCTTACCCTTCACGAGAACGTTTTTCCCAGCCTTCGTCGATCACATCGCCACGACACCAAAAAACCGTCGCAAAAATGTTCAGAATAGCGTAAGTGCTAGCTACTAGCCCTACCTCTCTGTCTTTCAACGGATTTTTACTAATAAATAATAGGAATATCTTGAGGAGAGTGTAAGGGTTAGTGTGGTGTGACTCGCCCGTCAATAGACCTATCCGGCGAAGCCAAAAAGATCAACCAGTTATCTCACTGCGTGAGAGAACTGCACCACACACCGGCCTATAAGGAGCCACAGGCTCAGCTCCTTACAGAGAGCGCAAGTGCCTGCTGGCCGTCGACCTGGAATGATCGAGTGCTCCTTAAACGGATCGAGAAACGCCTTCCGGAGATCGAGAAACGACTTCCAGAGGTCGAGAAACGACTTCCAGAGGTCGAGAAACGACTTCCAGAGGTCGAGAAACGACTTCCAGAGGTCGAGAAACGACTTCCAGAGGTCGAGAAACGACTTCCAGAGGTCGAGAAACGACTTCCAGAGGTCGAGAAACGACTTCCAGAGGTCGAGAAACGACTTCCAGAGGTCGAGAAACGACTTCCAGAGGTCGAGAAACGACTTCTATCACCGGAAGTACTGAAGTACCTCGAAATCAAAGCCGCTGAAGAGCGGCGGTTGCAGGAACTTGTGGACAAGATTACCTGGTGGCGGAAGGCCAAACGAAATTCCTAAAAAGCAATCAAGTTTGTTGGTAGATGGTTGAAGAGCAATAATTGCAATGCTCTATCCCCAGCACGACGGAGTTTCACAAGATTACCCGGGCCTTTCGGCCAAGGGAGAACTCGCTGGCTCCGTCAGTGTAGCGCGCGTGCGGCCCAGAACATCTAAGGGCATCACAGACCTGTTATTGCCTCAAACTTCCATCGGCTTGAGCCGATAGTCCCTCTAAGAAGCCAGCGTACTGCCAAAGCAATACGGGCTAGTTAGCAGGTTAAGGTCTCGTTCGTTATCGCAATTAAGCAGACAAATCACTCCACCAACTAAGAACGGCCATGCACCACCACCCACGAAATCAAGAAAGAGTCGGTTGAAATCGCCCTAAAAATTCTGTTCAGCTATGGAAGTACGTTGGCTCCAGAATTATCTCATGGCTGTTGGCCAATTTTAAGCGATAACAATGCAGCGATAAGCGAAACTCGACACCTACCTTAGGTAGACAGGAATAACACGGTACATGATGGCCGTTCTTGTCCGTCTCTATCACAAGGCCAACGCAACTACCCGTAATATTGGAGGCTTTGTGGTGTGGGATTCACGGGCTTGTGCGTTTGTGGCTTGCAAGAAGTAAGACATCGGGCGGCAACCCCTCACTTCCTCTGCCCGGTTTGCCCTCCCTCGAGAAGCTGAACTTGACGGAGGGTTGATGGGAATGACGGGTACTCTGGCAGGCCCCGCGCTGCTTCTCCAGGATCGATTCCTTTCTTGCTCCATCTTTCCGGCTTGGCCTCTATTGTCTCTGTTGTCTCCTTGTTACTCGTCTAGAGTTAAGCTTCTTCCTCCAGGGCATCCATCGTTTAGCTCTCAATCGCCACATCGCATTCCAAACTCCAACGTCGATTGCTTTCTCGCGGCTTGAAGATCGTTAGCTCTACGGAGAATTACCCTATCTTACCTAGACGTTGCCGTTACTTACACGCGAGTCCACCATGCCGCCATCACCGAACACAAGGGCAATGAGTCGAGTACGTGTATAACAACACCTCCCTGCTAGACGCTCATTTTCCTAATGCAACCACCATATTGTAGCCAATGACCGAAAAGCAAAAGGCCAAAATCCGCGACGGAAACAGGTCTACCAGCCGTCGTGGCATTATCGCCATGGTCCGCAACTACGAAGACCATGGCATCCAAGCCTCGGCCAGCTACCGACAGACCGGCCTGCAGGTCTCTTCAGAGAACCAGATGCTGCGCGCCATGATCCAGAGGGCCGGCATTAGCGACCATGAGACCACGCACTACCTGCGAACGGCTCCTCCACTGTCTAGGGAAGTCCTTGACTCGTATCCCTACGAGGAGCGGGATCCGCTTGAGGCTCAAGCCGATCGTCAGGCTTTTGCCATCGTCCCACAGCCGCCCAACGAGCCTGACCTGAGCCAGGCCCGGGTATCCCGGCGACCCCAGACTTGGGATGGGACCAACGCCGGGGCTCAACAGAGCCGGCCCGAGGGCTCTAGCGCTGTCATCGGCCAGCACCAGCACCAGCACCAATCTGCCGCCCAGGGAGGGATGCGTCAAGTCTTCGACGAGGACAACGACCAGCAGCTCCCATATGCCGGAGACAGCGGCTATCAGTCTACCAACGAAGATGGCAACCGTGGAAACAGAAGCCTCCAGCTCACCAACGAACACACCAGTGAGCTCCACCACGGAAATGGAGGCTTTCAGTTCCAGTCCACCAACGGACACATCAGCCTGCCGCCGCCGCATTACGGGGGGAGAGCGCCGGTCAGCTTTCCAACCATACCAGCAATGACCAAAACTTCAACTTTGGAAGCCTCCAGCAATTTTCATCGTACAATGGACAAAGTAGCCATCAGTACCCCAGCACCCAAGGCATCAACGCCGGAGGCCAGCCGTCCTATAACGGAGAAGGCAGCCGACAATACTCCTCCAACGGGGACCAGAGCAGCCCTCAGAGCTTCAACGGAGGCAATAACTATCAGCTCTTCAACAGCGCCAACCATCAAGCCTCCTTCGCAGACAACGACCATTACCCCGCTGACATGGCAGCTGATGATTACCTCAACCACGAAATGGACGATCAGTTCGCCAACATGGATGAGGATGAGCTTGACAGGCGCATGGACGAGCTCCTCAGGTTGGAGTAATCCTGAGTATCAGGGATAGGATTCAGGTTAAACACAGGGCTTAAAGGCATAAACATGGACTTGGTTGGATATTGTTTATTGGTTAGGGATTGGGATGATAGGCTTAGATACATAGGTTTAGCTATCTTTGCTTGCTTCCTTTTTGCGCGTGATGTTTAGGCACCTACTCTGCAGACTTTGAGCGTCCAGTGAGTTGATAGGGGTCGCAATGTTTTAGATGAGATGCCAGACAACCTGCTGCGTAAACATCAGTGCTCCTGGCAAGCTTCCATGGATATCTTGTGCGTTCTGCGTCTTGCGGTTCGTCGACGTATCCAGGCAGCTTTGCATGTAAGAGCAGCCATCGTTCGAGGCTTGGTTTCTCTATGGAAAGCTCCCGTTACTCCAGAATCATCTAGGGCTGGGATCAGATGAGCTTCTCCCCATTCTTAGGTCCTCGTGACTCCCTCTTCTGTGAGAGTAGAGGTTTAATAATGGTTCCAGCATGCGTGTTCCCGAACGTTGACGCAAACCTTGCCCGGCCCTTGTGAGACGAACAATGAGGGTAAAGAGCCAGGGTCAACTCAGTCTTTTCGCCCTTCACATTGGCTTCCTCAACCCATAGTAGATCATCTCGACGAGGCGACTGCACTACCTGCCGACACCATGTCAACAAACGACTCGCCGCCAGCTTACGAATCCCCTCCACCTTGCGGCTCGCCGCCATCTTATGTTCGTTGCCATGTTTTATTCGGTCTTGAAGGCCCTGCTTTACTAACACAATACAGTCGCCCGCCTCCACGCCAGCCTTAGTCCCCGGTACGCCGTATGAAGACTCCGCACAGCGCCAACAACAGCAACAGCGAGTAGGGAAAGAGGAGAGGCTGCACCGTCAGCAGCAAATACAGCATATACATCGAGAGGCAAGTGAAGGGGAACTGAAGCTCCAACAGCACCTACAACATATGTTTCGAGGGGCAGAGAAGAAGATACTGCAGTATGTCCAGCGCATACGGCATAAATATCGAGAGGCAGAGCAAGGAAGATTGCAGCGTCTACAGCGTATCCAGCAAGAGGCAGAGGAAGAGAGAATGCAGCATCTGCAACATATGCATGAAATATTTCGAGAAGCAGAGAGCAAGAGGCTAAGGCGTCGGCAGCGTCTACAGCATGTACGTCAAGAAGCAGAGGGAGAGAGGTTGTAGCGCCTACATCGTATCCTACAAGAGACGGACGAAGAGAGACTGGAGCGAACGAAGGGAATACTGGCTCGCAAGCAAAGTTTTTTTATCGTCCTGGAAATGCAGTGCTATTAAACTGCATATACAGATCTATGAATACCTACCTACCTACCCAGGGAGTCAGTTTAAGTACATACTGTGTGTTTTGACCACCTGGGAGTGACCTCTATGTCGATGGGTGGGTAGCGTGTCGAACGAGGTACAATTGAGAATATTTGTTATCTGATCTTTTGCAGCGAGGCCGGGTTTGACCGGTCGAGAGCTAAGTAAAAAATTTCACACATATTTCGATGACATTGCATATGAATCTAAGGTGGGCGCAAGGAAACCCTTCAAATTCAGCTACCCTAGAGCGCGGATGTGATTGCTGGCATCTAAGTCTCAGTCTCAGGTTCCTGTTCAAATTGACTCTCGCAAGAGGAGCATCTCTTCAAACTCAGGCAGAATGAGAGCAGCGATATCCAACCAAGCGACTGACATGCTTGGGTTTAGCTACATACGCAATGTTGCATGGCTGGCTTACCATTGGCTTATGACGCTCATGATTGTACATGTTGACGGGATATTCCTGTCACGGTGCATGAGGGCGTTGAATTTTGCGGTTAGTCACATCTCAGGTGATCAATGGACCGGAGATCCGATCATCTTGCAATGCACGAAAAGCAAACTCGCCGAATGACCTTCCACAGGCGAAAGAAAAGAAAAACAGTGTCTACACAACATTGAAGCCGATCAACATCATGACAGAGTCATCACAACGTTCCCCACCAACGGGAGCAAGGCCGGCGAATGACGAGTAGGCTACGGGCAAGTCCGTTGCACCATTGATGGACTGGTGGCTGCACGTAATTGGTCGGAAAATGGTTATGCGGAAAATGAGATGAAGTGTTAATGCGGCAGAAGCGGGGAGGGGAGGGACCCTTGTTGACGAAGTGGTTCTCGGCACGCGTGTTGTGCGTGTGTGTGTGCGTGCATGCAGCGTGTTGGTGTTGCATCTGTTGTTGCTGGTGGCTATTTGTTTGTTTTGTTTTGTTTTGCTCGTCATGTGTCTTGCCTTGTTTTGCTGTTGTCGGCAGTAACGGAGGGAATGCTGGGCAGATTCGAACAATGCGAAACCTCCATCCTCTCTCTACTGTGCGAAGATGAGCTATTCTGGGACCACTGGCCCCAGCCTTGGCGTCCTCGGGGCAGCATGTGCGCGGTGGCATTGCCGAGTCGTCATCACCGAGTCCCCGTCCGTCGTGAGCGTTTTTCGGTCTCTCCTTCACGAGCCCCGGCCGGAAGCAAGGAGGTCCCGCCTCGCTCACTGATCACTGATCACGGGCGTTTCGGCTGTGGTTTCTTGCTTGTCCTCACTGCCCTTGTCATCCTTGCTGCCAGCTGTCGAGGGTCGGTAATTAAGGCTTCAGCCGGGCCAGGCAGCTCCTTGTCCTCCCTCTTCCTTCCCGCCCCGGGCCCCGGATGGGGGATGAGCTGGACGAAATCAGCGAGGGAGGAGTCGGGACCTTCAGCCAGCCCAAAGCCCAGCGTCTTTTCTTCTTATGATTGAATCCGTGGATGAGGGCGTCATCATCTGATCGGCTTGTGGCGCTCCGTCTCCAATTAGACCCGGTGGCTTTCCACGACAGGCCTGCCATCTCAGCCTGTCAGTGTCTCGATTCGTCAGCGCAGAGCCGATGGCGTCCATGGCCTCATCTCATCTCACTCCCAACGGCGGCTAAACGCAGATTCTAGTTAGCCCGTTTGCGTTTGTCCTCTCCTCGTCATTGCTGATCAGCCCTCTCATCCGGGTAGGGGATTGACTTGCGCCATATGATTGTTTGCTTTTTGGTGGACGGGCACCTACTATGTATCTAATTCGACAGGCTATCTCTATTTGTGCTTACTCACACGTGGGATGCGTTGGCAATCTGGCATTGACAGACATGTATCTGTTGGGGATGATCGAGGCAGCGATCCTGGGATGCCCATTATGCGAATTGCCATTGATCCATGGAGCCAATTAGCACATTTCCGTATCATCCCCTCTCCAAGAAGAAAGCCGGGGTCACGGATCCGCTTGGGGTCATTGCACAGTTGGGATTGCACAGTTGGGAACCGGGTGGCTTGGAGTACTTCCTACGAATACATACATGGCTGATCGCATTTCTATCTCACACATTGAGACGGCACTTTGACAATTGACCAACGCCCAAAGCTGGGATGATTAGATCGCGGTGGAAGCGTATCCCCTCGCTCTCCTACGTGCGGAGCATATCAATTATTAGAGGAGCAGTGCAGAGTTACCTAGCTACTGCAAACTACCTAGGCGAAGCGATCCCCATCCAACACCCTGGCTCACCTCGACATTGCTTTCCAGGGTACCCGGGAGAGCAGTCCAATAGTACGAAGCTGGTACCTGGCTAACGAGGGAGAGCGTCAGCGAAGTGCCACGTTCCCACTCTCCGCGTTCCACGTCCATCCCAGTCTAGAAGTTTTTTACCCCTTCACGGGTCCCCAAGATGAAGCCATCAGCGCAGCTTCTCACAAAGTACCTTGTTACCATGGCCCAAGAGGCATCTTCTTTCTCCTCTTCTCAGAGGCTGTGCAGCAGCAGCTCTAGTCGGCGCAGGGGGAAATCACCAGGCGCTTTGCAGGATGCCGTAACAGGGAACGATGATGGACAAGGGCCCAGTCTCCTCTCCATCGCTCTTCGCCCTGAACATGACTGCCCAGTTCGAGTACGGAGCAGAGAGGCAGCGGCCATAGCTCCCTTCCAGCTGAGCCCAGAAGCTTGGAAAACAGGCAGCTCTCTGCGCACAGTCCCGGTGCACAGCTCACTCGCTGGACCTGGTATCTCGGTCGAGGTTTCGTTCGTTCAGTCCAAGTGACTTGTTGAGAAGTAAATAAAGAAGTGTGCGTGAGGTAACTTATAACGCACGTCTCGGCAGGAGAGTAGCTCATCAATAGCCGAGCACCTGTCTCTGCCTCCCTTTCGCTGGAGCTCTATTGCTGTTCCAGGCTCTCGGACTCTGACAGGTTCCTTTTCCCTTCTTCTTCCCTTCTGATGATAGACTGACGAGAACCTTTCTACCTGCCCATCCTGTTGCAGACGACTGCCGGGAGTTCACACTAGAGTCCCCCACCCCTGGCCCAATCACTGCCCTGACGTGCCATCTCGCCTTCCTTCGGTCCCCCTTCGCTATAACGGAGCCGTCCTATCGCATCGCATCGCGTCGTCTCATTTCCTTGCTGGGCCGCCTCGTCTATTCATCCATCCCGTCGTTGGTTCTTGTCCCCTTTCTCCTGCTTCTCTGGCCTCATCCACTGCAGACCGCTTTTGGAGCAAGCTCGTCTTTCCTTGGTTTTACTTGCCTATTGGGCGTGATACATCCCACCTTGTGTACTAGTTTAATCGTTTTCCTCTTCTCTGTTTCTTAGATCAGCTGTTATTTTCGTTTTCGGTACTCTGTGCCCCTCTTCACTCCCTCACACCGGCCCTCCGCCGACGACGAACCGACGCCAAATAAGCCCCGTCACCGCTTGTACTCCTAATCGGTCGATCTGGGTTGGTTCTGGATTCTGGAAGCCAGAGCGGGAGCGAAGCATTCAGAGTGACAAGGCCGGTTCTGTTCTTGAGGCAGCGGCGTGACCCCCACCACAAGGCCGAAAACAGACCCGACCTGCGCGCGTGTCACTTGTCGTTGGGACTTGGACTGAGAGTGTGCCACAGGAACCGTCTTCGCTGCTGTCTCTCCACATCCGCTCGCACACCGGCCGTTTTGGGTGCCGCTGATGAACAAGCCCTCGGTGCCCCGTCTGCGCTAATCGGGAATGATCAACAAATCGACTGTCGCGCAGCTTTGCCAGTTCCATTCCAGTGCGTCCAGCGCCGCTGCACAACACTGAGACGGCTGCGACGCTGCCGCATCCACCACGAAGCACAGCAGCCCGCGTACGTCGTGCAAACCACCACCAGAGTAGTACTTGTACTAGCACCGCTCCCTCCACTGTTTCGACGGTACCCGGCTGGCTGATGACAGGAGCTTCTCTCCGTCTGCGCAGTGACAACAACGTGGTCTCGGCTTCTGTGGTTGGCTTCCCGTCTTTTTTTTTTTCTTGCTTGTTGTTGACTCGACGAACTGCGCTGCACACTGCCGTGGACATCTCTGCAACCACACATCCATTCATTTCCTTCCTTAATGCTCCTCTATTTTTCCTTTTCGCCTGGCTTCTTTGTTTCTCAATTGTTTGCGCAGTCCGGACTGCTTCTCTCCCACTCTGTCTGACCTCTCTCCTCTTGTTCTCCCTGCAAGGCTCATCTCAGCTCCGCGCTGGCACACCCTTCCCCAGCTGCCCTGCAATAGGCCAGGCAACTTTAATCACCCACCAAACATCCACGTACCTGGAACTTAGCTCACTCCTCGAACACAAACAAACAACACCAACACGCACGTCAAGTCCCCCCGCGACGGGCCTGACAACGCCGTCCGTCCGCCCCTCTTGATGGTTCCAAGATTCTTCTAGGGACCTCAGCTCATCGAGGGTCGTTCGAACATCATGGCCTCCTCGCTGGCTTCCGACAAGCCCAGCTTGCCGGCCCCTCGTGCTGCGGCCAACGACCCCTTCGTCACATCCACACCCGCGCCCGCCCGCAATCGTTACTCCAATTTCGACCAGGACCTCTTCATCGCCGGTCCTGCCTCGTCACCGGGCCAGGCCAAGCGTGCTCTTGAGGCTCATCTCGTCGAGACCGAACGACGCCTTGACGAGGCCGGAAAATTGGGCACTGCCCTCGTCTCGCAGCGCAAAGCTCTTACCGAACAACTTCAGGAGGTAGAAAAGTTGCAAGCTGAGGGCGAACTCAATCCCGAGCTGCGCCAAAAGCTCGTCGACATCGAAAAGGAGTACCACAATCTCGCTAGAGAATCCGCGAGGGCATTCTTGCCCAAGCAACGAGTCCCCAGCAATGAGGCCAACCCTAATTCCCCCTTTGCGCCTGAGAGCCGGAGCGGCAGGGTAAGTATCATGCGCTTCCCCTCAACATCTTCTAAACGGAATCGAGAGACTGACTCCCTTCATCCAGCGTTCCGTCAGTCCTTCCAAGTTCGAAAGCCAGGCGACCGGTTCCCCCACCAAACTTAGCGTCCCAAATCGAAAGATTCGCAACCAACCCTCGAACCGAGTCCACGACATCGAGTTCGCCGCTGAAATCAGTACCTCGCTCATCGCCCAGGTCCGCAATCTCCAAGCCTTGCTCGCCGAGCGAGACGAAGAGGTCAAGGATTACAAGGAATACAATTCACAGCTTGAGAGGGATTCTGAAAACTTGAAGCAACGCGCCAAGACTCTCGATGAGAGCGAGAACCGCTACAAGGAGGAGAACTGGAACCTTGAGACAAAGCTACAAGAGTTCGCTTCCCAACAAAAAGAAGCCTCCGACCGTGAGAAGAAGCTCACTCAATCCCTGAACGCCATCACCGCCGAAAAGGTGACAGCGCAAAGAGAGCTTGACGAAACCAAGGTCACTCACGCCAGACTCATTGAAGAATATGCCGCTGCCGTCAGAAATCATGACATTGAACTTGGCACAGCGAAACGCAAGATTGGCATGGCCGAGGGCGAGCGAGCTGCCATGCAGCGACGGATTGACGACCTCACTGGCCAGAACCAGGAGCTGGCGAGGGCCTTCTCTACCCAGCGCGCTAGAGTCGCATCGATGGAGTCTGCTCCTCGTGCCAGTGATGATGACTTCGAGTCTGCTGCCGACCACATTACGCCTGAGCACTCACCTCCTCAGTCGCCTATCAAGGGCACCCCCAGACATGCCGTTTTGGAGACCGAGACGATGAAGTCATCCCTGCACCACGCTCAACGTACCATCCAGAGCCAGCGAGGTCTGCTTCACCGAGAAAAGACTGAGAAGCTTGAGCTCAGACGGATCATCCAGGACCTTCGCGATGATTTGGAAAAGGCCAGGAACGAGTCCAATGAGACAAAGTCACACCGCCGCAGCCGTAAGAAGGAATCTAAAGAGTTTAAGAAGCCCCCTGGACTACTCGGCAGCTTCCGTTCGAGCAAGCACGAAGTGATTCAGGACGACGCTGAATGGGAAGACCAGGGAGATGTGTCTCCTCGGGCTATGAGCTCACCTATGACAGCAAGCACCATCACTGTTAGAAAACAGGACCGAGAATTGGCCTTCCCCATCGAATCCGTCGAACACGACACTGCCAACGAAGCTAGCGAATCCGCATTTGAGACCGCTAATGAGCGCGCGACCGAGACCGAGGATTTCCAGACGGTGAATGAGGAGTTCTCTGGTAGTGACGATGTTGAGACCGAGACCGAGGGCACTTCACGTGGCTTCGGCAAGATGAACAAGCCACCCAGCCTTCCCTCTGTCTTGTCTCGACATGCTTCCCGAAATTCCATCAATAGCACCGCATCTACCTCTGCTGACGAGGATGACTTTGTCCATATGAGGACTCCGACCGGCACTCTGTCCTCCAATCGAAGCAGCCGCTTCCGGCTCAGCCGTGGTATCTTCAGCCGCTCCCGCCAGGCTAGTGAGGAACCTAATCTGCAGAGCAGCCCTGCAAGCTTCGTGAGTAGCAACCGCGAAACTCCTCAGGGCGGCCAGAGCCTCTTCGCCGAACTGCAAGAATTCGACGGTAGTGATGACGAGTCTGTTGGAGCTCACTCTCCAAGTCGAAGAGGTCGTTCCGTGACTCCTGGCTCTGTTGGTACTCCATTTTCACCACCGCCACCCGTGCCGGCTGTTCCTAGAGTTGTCATGGTGGACTCTGGTGTCATGACTGAGCCGGTTGATATTGCCCCGGCTCGTAGTGGAATACAGACACCACCTCCTATTCAGTCTGGTCTTGCGCCGGAGGGTCACGACGAGTCATTGCCGGCTTCGCCTGTCAGTGTGGTGGCAGCCGCTCGATCAGCGTCCATGTCGTCTGTCGTCGACACTTCTGGCGAGCGTCATGTGTCGTGGCCAATCGACGAGCTCATCAGCAGTTCTCGACCCGTGTCCATGTCATACAGTGATGCCGGCGCACAGCATGATCCTGATATGGAAGAGAAGCTCGCTCAATTCCCGGCTCCTCCAAGACTGTCGCCCATCTTGCCCCCCACGCTCAGCATATCCTCCATTTCTTCTGAAGATATTGAACCCCGAGAAGAAGCACCGCCATCTCTTTCCATGGTGTCCATCTCCAACCAGAGCGTTGAGCCTGTGGCCGAGCCCGAAGTCCCCCCACCGGACCTTAGCTTGACGAGTATTATTGTCGAGCACTTGGAGCCTGTTGCTGAGCCCGAGGTGCCTCCACCGGATCTTAGCTTGACAAGCATTGTTGTCGAACATTTGGAGCCTGTAGCTGAACCCGAGATTCCTTCTCCAGCCCTCAGCCTGTCCACAATCCTTGGCCAGCATGTGCAGCCTATTGCTGAGCCTGAGGTCCTTCCTCCTGCCCTCAGCTTGTCAACTGTCTTCGGTGAGCATGTGGAACCCATCGCTGAGCCCGAGATTCCTCCTCCCTCCCTCAGCTTCTCCACAGTCGTTGGTGAGCACGTCGAACCCATTGCTGAGCCCGAGATTCCTCCTCCTGCCCTCAGCTTGTCAACTGTCTTCGGTGAGCATGTGGAACCCATCGCTGAGCCCGAGATTCCTCTTCCCTCCCTCAGCTTCTCCACAGTTGTTGGTGAGCACGTCGAACCCATTGCTGAGCCCGAGATTCCTCCTCCTGCCCTCAGCTTGTCAACTGTCTTCGGTGAGCATGTGGAACCCATCGCTGAACCAGAGATTCCTCTCCCCGAGTTGTCTTTGACATCGATGTTTATGGAGGAGGTGACGCCAGTGGCAGAACCAGAGATACCTCTACCAGACTTGACTCTCACAACCGTTGTCGCAGAGAATATCGAGCCAATTGCGGAGCCGGAGACTCCTGTGCCAGAGTTAAGCTTTGTTGCAATTGCTGCTGAGGAGCTTGAGCCAGTACCCGAGCCACAGACACCTCCCCCAGCACTATCCTTTGCTTCAGTCAACACCCAATCGCTTGATCCCGTGGAGGAGCCTGAGGTTCCAGCTCCAGAGCTGAGTCTGTCCACCATTTGTCAGGAGGCAGTCGAGCCTGTGGCCGACCCCGAAATTTTGCCAGTTGTCGTGGTGCCTCCGCCTCCATCGTTGAGCATGTCCGAAATCCAGCGAGAACATGTGGAACCAGTTGCTCTCAAAGCACCTGAGCTTAGCATGTCTAGCATTTTGGGAGAGCACATTGAGCCGATCGCAGAGCCTGAGCCGGAACCTATTGTTCCTCTCCTGCCCTCGTTGAACCTGTCAGCTCTCTGGCACCAACACGTGGAACCCATTGCGGAACCAGAGCCTGTCCCTCCACCGGCACCGACCCTCACCATGTCAACCATCGTCGGTGAACATGTGGAACCTATCGCGGAGCCGGAGCCGGAGCCTATTATTCCTCCCGCACCTCAGCTCAGCCTGTCTACAATCCTCGGCGAGCATGTTGAGCCTGTAACAGAGCCAGAACCGCCAGTTCCCGTTGTGCCCCAACTCTCCATCTCGGTCATCGTTGGCGAGCATGTTGAACCCATCGCTGAGCCTCAACCTCCTGTTCCCCCTATGCCTCAACTCAGCCTGTCAACAATCATTGGAGAGCATGTTGAGCCTATTGCAGAGCCCGAACTCCCCGTACCACAACTCAGCATCTCAACTATTCTCGGCCAACATGTCGAGCCTGTTACTGAGCCAGAGCCACCTGTCCCCCCTATGCCCCAGCTTACCATGTCGTCAATCATCAGAGAGCATGTCGAGCCCATTGCTGAGCCGGAGCCTCCTGTGCCCCAACTCAGCTTGTCAACCATTGCCAGAGAGCACGTACAGCCGATCGCGGAACCCGAGCCAGTCCCTGAGGTGCCCGAGCTCACTATCTCATCTATTCGAGGCGAACTTATTGAGCCAGGTCCTCTTGAAACACCTGACCTTGCACTGTCCACGATTGCCGCCCAGGAAGTTGAACCTGTCGCCGAGCCCGAGAAGGTCATTCCCCCGCCATCCCTCAACCTGTCCTTAATTCGTGCCGAACATTGTGAGCCAAGAGAGGAGCCTCAGCCAGTTCCGACCCCCATTGAGCTGGGCTTTTCAAACCTCTCCACGGAGCAGGTTTCGCCAATCTCCGCACCCGAACCCCTCCGCCCCGCCCTTGGATTATCTCCTATTCTCAACGAGAACGTCAGACCTGTTCTGGAGCCTCTGCCTGCACCCCCTGCTCTAGTTATGTCTTCCATTGCTACGCAGGGTGTTGAGCCGATCAGCCCTGTGCACAAGGTCCCCAGTTTACCGGCATTCGGATTCTCGTCGATATCATCCGTCGAAACCCAGCCAGTTGCGGCCCGAAGTCCATTTAGAGATGGCTTTATCCTACCGCGGGACATGAATTCCCCATTCATGGAGAGAGACCTCCCTGAGACCCCCACCAGCAGATCTTTTGGACGTAGCAAGAAGAGGGACTCATCGCCAATCATTGCCGAAGATGAGACTAGACAATCTCCCAGTGACTCGCCAGAGGCAGAGACACCCGAGTCTCAGCGACCCTTCAAGGAACTCTCAACCAACTCGGATGCTCGGCCCTCACGCAAGGCTCCCGTTCCCACCAGTGACCAAGGTGCCCAGACTTCACTTACCGCTGATGTCATCGATGCCATGTTCAAGACCAGATCTCGTCCTGGTTTCAGCCCTGAGAAGAACTTGTCCGTCGCTAGCTTCGGAACACCTGGAACGACTGGTACTGTTCGGATTCGCCGATCTCAGGAAAGCTTTGGCAGTCCTGTTCGTCACAAAGGCAAGATGCTCGACGATGGTTTTGACTTGAGTCCTATGCGAAGGCCTGGTAGCTCGGCTAGCGCAGCTAGTGGTAGGGGATCTATTCTCGATGTTTCTCCTCTTCCTGGAAATCACCGCCAAAACCTCGAACCTGCAAGAACCGGCTCATCTCATGGCGTGCAACGAAACATGGGACCCCCTCTGTGGCCAGCTTCTGCCCTCAAGGCACGACCAACGACTCCGAACGAGAACCTGTCTCCTGTGTCCCGTGGCACCCCAACTCCTCGGGCCCGTGGCGCGTATGACCATCTTGAAGCTCACTCACCTACAGGCCTCACCGATGCGTCAAGGAAGTCTTCAGTATCGTCGTTCGCGTCTGAACTCGACTCCAGATTTAACATGCGCCCCGGTGAGATTGGCATGGACGGATTTGGACCTAACACAGATCCTCGCATGATTCAGGCCATAACGCAGACCATGATCGGCGAGTATCTCTGGAAGTACACACGCAAGACCGGTCGTGGAGAGATGTCAGAGAACCGACATCGTCGATACTTCTGGGTGCACCCTTACACGAGAACCTTGTACTGGAGTGACAGAGATCCCTCAAGCGCTGGGAAATCGGAACTCAAGGCCAAGAGCGTTCCAATTGAGGCCGTACGGGTTGTGACGGATGACAACCCTATGCCCCCAGGACTCCACCGCAAGAGCTTGGTCATCATTTCTCCCGGACGGACTGTCAAGTTCACATGCACCACCGGCCAACGACACGAGACCTGGTTCAACGCTCTCTCATACCTCCTTCTCCGCACCAACAACGAGGCTGTGACGGATATTGACGAGATTGGCACCAACATCACACGCGAAGATGTCGAAGAGTTCAACCCTCAGTACGGTCGACGTGTTACAAATGGCACTCGACCACGAGGACCCGCATCCCTGTCATCATACAACTCTCGCACGACCCGCAACGAGTCGCCCGCTGTTGGGATGTCTATGAACATCCCAACGCTTACATCCAAGACACCGCAGCGTCCCGCCATCGGTACATTGAGCAAGCTCAGCGGCTATTGGAAGGGTAGCCAACTTTCGGGCACCTTCTCAACCCGACGTGGCCGTGTCCCTAGCCCCCAAGACGTGGGCATTTACGAAGCAAGCGAGGCCCACGATAGTGCCGAGGACCTGCGCGAAATGATCGAGCGTCAGGATAGGGAATCTGATCGCCTCGAAAACGTACGAGCATGCTGCGATGGTAAGATAAACCTAGATCGAATCGTTGTTATTGACCGGTGACTAACTCATGATACAGGCAAGCATGACGTTGGCACCCTGGGACATCTGTCCAAACGCGGCCGCCACCCCCACGACGGCCACTCACATCCGAGACTCTTGAGCTCAACAAACATGGGCTCGATGCGTTCTCGGGCCTAGCTAGCCCCATTCCGACGATGATGGAGGCAGAAGACACCGCCCAACTCGACTAGTCGTCTCTTGACGGCAACACACTCTTTTCATGTCACTAGACAAACCTCTCAACTGTTACGACCACCAACATCCTCACGGAACCTTTCACGATGCTGATGATTTCTTTACTCTGTTAATCGGTTCTCGTCACTGTACCAGAATCGCAGCTCATGTGTCGCCTTCGAGGCTGATAATCCAATCCCTAGCCAACTCTAATGGCTTACGACGCGTCAAGTCTTTTTCCTTGTCTCTATTTCCTAATATCCTATGAAATCGAACCTAATCCCGAAAAAACAAACCGGATGAAAAAAAAATAGCAAGAACTACAAGAGGTCATGGAAGCATGACTAGACATCTTTTCTTTTTTTGTTTTACGTTAGTGTTAGTTGGACCAATGGCGGGTGAAACCGGCGGCTCAAAGGTGTTTCGTCCTTTTCTGCCAGGGAGGTGATGGTATTATCTGAAGCAACCTCCTTGCTTACGCTGGGTGGTGTCATTTTCTATACGAGTCAGCTGGTGGTGTATTGCTATCGTGGTTCTACAGGGCCAGTCTTTTTGACGCAAGCAAGGACATTATCAGCGTTAGACTAGATTGTACAAAGCCAAAATACCTGGAGGGGGAGGGTGGTGTAGTGGACGGGCAGCCAAGCCAAGTTGGGGGCGGAGCAGTTGATGATGGGCTGTACCAAGAAGAATAGTTTGCGATGGGAATTATTGACGACTGAATGATATTTGTGTTGCAGATTGATGCTTTGAGCAAATGTCCCTCGTGTTGGGCAATCTTGTGCGACGGTTCTGTGTGATGATGGCGATGACTTCACGATGGAGATGGGCCTTACACACCATCAACTGCCTAGGTAAGTTGACTCTTCGCCTCGTCGACTGAAGCGGCGATTGTAGTCTCGTCCTTCACATGCGCCCGTTGGATTGAGGAAAACAGGATTGTATTCACTGGTCGGCCTCCCGCATCCGACGTCGACAAATGAGCATGGACGCAGAGTCGTGATTCTTCAACACCAAGACGCAACGCAACGCTGAACGGGAAGAAGTGTGTGTGATAGGGCTTCCAAATGGGGAAAGATTGCGGCCTGCGGCGACACGTGTCATGCCATCCGTCTGCCTCTGCTCTACGCCTTACGTTGGCGACACCTTCTTTAGCCATGAGCTGGAGCATCAGAAGCTGCGCTTTTGAGGCGGGCGCTTGGAGATATATTTCGCCGACCAGAGACACAAAAATGTCGAAGGATAGTAGCTCAGCCACCTCTGAAACTCTAAGCGCCCGTCTATGCTCCGGCCTTAATCCCAAGGACAGCTCATGCATTTTCCGCTTGGTATGAATGCGATTGAGCTCTCAGACACAAGGCTGATCTGATCCACTCTGACAACTCATCCAAAAATCGACACCCGTCCATCATGCCGGAAAAGGTGGTAGAAAAAACGAAGCGGCCGCCTGCGCAGAACAAACCAGCCTCGTCGCAGGCTTCGCGAGACGCAAGCGGCCAGGCCTTCGCGACGAGGCTGCAGAAGCTGTGCGCCGACTTTGACGATCTTCGCAAGGATGGCGCCGGCATTCAGGCTTACGATGACGTCTGCGCCAAACTGGCCCAGGCCAACGCCGAGGCCCGGAAAAAGGATGAGAGGGCGTCCCGACTGGAGGCTGAGGTCGAGCAGATGAGGAGAGACAACGAAGCCGTCACGAGAGCGTTTGAGAACAGGTTCAAGGCCTGGGATACGGACCAGAGCCAGCGTGTCAGAGATGTCGAGGAGCTCAAGACGCTGAGGATCTCGTCGAGGAGGTACGAGGCGAAAGCCGAGGAAGCGACCCAGAGTGCGAATCAGCTGCAGTACGAGGTGGACAGCTACAGGAACCAAGCGAAGTCGCTAGAAGGCGAGGTGATGGGCCTCAAGGACAAGCTGGACCTTAAGAGCATTCAATGGAGACAGAAGAGCGAGGAAGTGGGCAGGTATAAAGACATGCTCAAGGTGCTGCAAGATGATCTGGGACGGCTGGTGTTGAATCCGGCAAAGGCGTGAGAACTACATCCACGGGTCGCTCAATATCGTTCACAACCTCTGACTGCGATGCTTCTAGGAGAGACGTCTTCAATAGCCTGGCAACGCAGATACATGATCTTGTTTGGAGCCACTTCAACCAAGCCATCCCAGATCCCGCTGTGAGTATCGAGACGAACAACACCCATGCAACAAGATCTGATGAGCTCTCCAGGCACCCATCAACGTCGCTGGTCCACTGTCTCGCATCCCGCTCGTGCCGTCCGAGTCGAACGCGGCTCGATGCATGCGTTGTGCCTTTGCCGAAGCAGTCATCGCCCAGCAGCTGGTGGCCAGCATCTTCCGTGACCAGTATCTCGTCGACGACGACACCCAAGTCCACCTGAGCGGCCTCTTCCAGTCCTTGGAGTGGCTGGACAAGGTACATCCGGCGTCGGCAACCGTCATTCGGTGCCAGATTGCAAAGATATCTGAGGACTCGGGCAAGATGCAAGAATTGCCCACTCAGGCGGCCAATGCCGTGCGAGAGGTCCTGCGGCCTTGGCTCCGAGGCGACATACAGCGGGAACGCGAGCTCACGGAGGCACTGCGCCTAGTTTTCTACGACGCCCTGGTGCTTTGGAAGGACCTGCAGCGGACTTCCCAGAGAGCGGAGGCCTTCATCGAGCTGGACGGGCCGATCTGGGACCCCATGGCTGACTCGAAGCCCGACTACGACGCCGTCCCGCGCGAAGACGGCCAGAGCGAGCAACACCCTTCCTACGCCATGATCCATCCAATCGCGGTGCTGTTCCCGAAGATCTACGTGGGCGTTGACGACGAGTGCGACGCGTCCGACGACGAGGGCGGCGACGAAGACGTGCTCTTCCACGGGTACGCCCTGTTCCACACGCAGGCGGCCGTCATGGCGGCGAGCAAGGAGTGGACGCAGTCGCAGCCGTACCAGCGGCCGATCCGGCGCAGGACGAGCGAGCACGGTCGGCGGGCGTCGGTGCTGGCGCCCAAGGAGGCGGCGGCGGCGGCGGCGCGAGTCAACGGGATCCTGCCGACGTCGCCGGAGACGTCGTATTCTCAGCGGATGGCAGCTTCGCAAGCCCCCCCTCCTGGGACGAGGGCGAGGGATAGTGCTTTGGCTGCATCGAGTCTGTCGTCGAATCGGAGCCAGAGATCAGGGAGTGGGAGCGGAGTGGGTGGTGGTGGTGGTGGGATGTGAGGGGGTTGGCTGTTGGTGGCTTGGTCTTGGTATTTGCCTTCTGCCTCACAGATTGAGAACTGGGCAACGGAGGCATAGTTTTCACTTTCAGCTTTAACTGGTTCTGCATTTTGCCATTAGGTCGTAGTTTGGCATTGCATCTCCAAGGTAGTTAGGTTGTATGGTAGAGAAGACGGAGTGGAAGCAACAGTTGGTGTCGAATCTCTCAACTATCATAACTCACGATGGACCACAGACCAGGCCAAGACTGGGCTGCATCTCACACGTCCGGCCAGCGGAGGCTAATGGAGCTGTTTGCACCGGTGATGGGTTCATGTCGTTCTCAACGCCCTCGCCGGTCTCTAGCGCAGCCGTGTCTAAGGCGCAATGTGGCATCGACCTGTCCTCGTGCCCAAGAGCAAACAGGACTCTGGACTAGCCGATGGAAACACGCATCGATACGAGGAAATGAGGCGTCGTCTGAACCAGAATGACATCACACGAAGGCTCAGCGTCTGGAACATGGCGAATCATGCCCGGCAGGAGTCCACTTGAGCAGGAAGCAAAAGAGGGGTCGGGGAAAGTGCACCAGAAGGAGAGCAGGAGAGGGCTGACCGGCAAGGGATATCACACCTGGGATGTGACGAGGGATGCATACCCCTACATGATAAGTTGGGACGTGAGAGTGGACGGTGACGATCCTTGCTGGGGGGAGAGAGGGGGTTGAGGCCTAACAAGGTGGTCGAGACTGATCTAGCTCCTTTTTTCTTTTCTTTTTTTCTTTTTTCCCTTTTTTTTTTTATCGTCTCAGTGAGTAGGGCTGCCTTCTTTTACAATGGTTGAGGTTCGTATAAGAGAGGAGTTGCTGGTTGTCGTGATGAAAATATCTGCTTCTTGGGGTGTCCTGTCCAGCCTCGATATTATTAATGGTGCAGTAGTACGAATACCTCTTGGACATTGAACTATACACGACCCCGCCTAACATTAACCGCGCATTTTCTTTCCTTCGTCCCAATTCCCCTCTTTCCAGCAGCGTTGCATTCGACTCCATCGATCTTCGCCCGTCTGTCTGTTCCTCCTCGTGGCTCGTGGAGCACGACGAAGCCAGCGCCGCTGTCCTTTACTCGTTTGGACCTGGTCGAGATCTGTAAGTGAACCTGTCTTGTCGATCTACGATTCGATGCAATAGTCCCAAAGACTAAATAAATTAAAAATAACAAAACAGGGGACCGCCGACTCCATTCCTCTGTCGTGTCGTGTCGTGTCGTGTCGTGGGTGTGTGAAGTCCGGGAACGGCGCCCGGAACGGTCCGACCCACCCCCAGGCTAAGTCCTTGGAGTCTTGTGATCGTCTGAAAGGACCGGGTTAACAGGTCCTTGTGTGTAAGTTGCCCGGTTCCTTGCAAGTCCATGTCCCGGCTGACGGCGTGAACAACAGCAACAGCATCGTCACCAGCTGTCTCGGTTGACGCTTGTCGGCCCTCGTCATGGCTCCTCCCACCGAGAAGCCGCAGGGAACATCTTCCGAACCCCCGCAGAACACTCCCCCTGTGCCCACCAGCGACACTGCTCCGGAGGCCCTGCAGGATCCTGCTGCACCTCCAGAGCAGACTCCATCGGGACCTTCGGGATCCCTGCCCCAGCAAGACCCGGTTTCTGAGTCTCCAGAGACACTGCCGAAGTTGGCGTCGGAAGCGCTAGCGGCATCTTCGTCCGACTCCCCTGCGAGACCGTCTTCTGTGCCTCCTCCAGAGACTACCTCTGCGGCCCTGCAGAAAAGCGCCCCCAAGAAACCCACGCAGACTTCCTCTGAGACAACGGAGGAATCTTCTGCTAATGGGGAAGCCTCCTCCAAGGCCCCCAATGGGGGGGACTCTAAAAAGGACAAGGACAAGGACGAAGAGGACAACGAGCCTCCTCTCATCGACATCGTCTTCTTCCGACACCTGATGAGCACGTCCAACACGGTCGCGCCAGACGGCGTCGTCGGCCAGCCATTCTTGCGCTTGAGCAGCGAGCAGATCGTCAAGTGGGCGTGGGACGATGTCAATCAAGGCACCGCCCAAGGCGTCAAGCGAGGCGAATACTTGTGGGACGGGCTGACCAAGAATGCCGTCGACAAGACGAAACATCTCTACAAGATCTGGGACAGCGTTCCTGACATCTATCTTGTCATGTCGTCGCCTCTGACCAGGGCCATTCAGACGGGCAACCTGATCTTCTCCAACCACACCCTCTGGGTCCACGACTGTTTCCAGGAAGCTACGAGTTGGCCTCAAGATTTCCAAGCATGTTGGTATCGCGACCAGGGTAGATCGTACACATCGTACCTTCAGCTCAAAGGCGGCGATGGCAAGGATAGAGGCCACATCGTGAAGAGGGAGAAGTTCGACGTCACCAACGCCTTCTTCCTGTCCAGGGACGCCATGGATGACACCAGAGACCAGCGTCTCAAGACCGTCTTGGCCGCGCCCACGCTGGAAGAGCTCGAGAAGCGCGGCGCCGAAGCTCGCGCTCTCCTCTACGACGTGGCCAAGAAGCTGCACCGGCAGCACAACCACAACAAGACGGCGGCGCAGAGCACTGGCAAGCTCGTCGTCATCTGCCACGGCGGGTCGCTCAACTTCATCACGCAGGACTTTTGCTGCGACTTTACTCGCGAAAACGACAAGAGCGAGTGGAAGTGGAAAACGTCGAGCGGTCTGGTGCACGGCGACGCCGTTGTCTACCGGTTCAAGCCCACGGCCGACGACAAGCATAGGCTGGTCGAGCAGCCCGAGACCAAGGCGTACAGGGATGCGCTGGGCGACAAGTACCGCGTCTTGAAGGACAAGCGCCGCGAGTTCAAGAACCCAGACGGCTCCGTGGTGGACCACAAGGCCGAGTACATGAAGTTCAACGAGAAGGTGGCTCGGGACGTGAAGAAGACGTACGAGGAGAACCCCGAGGTCTTCAGGTACCTTCTTGGAGTGCCGGGTCCGACTATCGAGGGGACTCTGGGCACTTCGATCTTGCATCTGCGTACCGATGACTCTTGATGGATGAATCTTTTCGTTACTCTTACGATGACCATGACTTGATTTGCCAGTGTGAGGAGAGTTCTTAGTGCAGTGTTCTGCCCTACCCACGAACATTCACACTCGTTTGGTTGATGCCTGGAATAGCTAGAGCGAAGCCAGGAAGGGAGTGCTCTCGGTCAGCTCCTTGATGAGACATGCTATCGCCTACCTACCTCCAATGGGTGCGCACCTAAGTTAGGTAGGTAGCTTGAGATATTGGTAGCTTAGGATATTACTTGGGGCTTTCCAATTACACCGAGGACTTCCTTCATCGCAAGCAGATGCCACTCCCGGTCCATTGATTCTTCGTCCACCTACATCATCTCCATTTCCATTGTCTAGGTAGCAAGGGACATTGGTACCGGCAATATCCAATCCCACTACACGACAATACTAGACAATACAATGAGCGAATCTTGTCAGCCCATCTAGTAAAATTGGAAAAAGTGACTGAAGTGGAATGACTACCAAAGAGATAAAATGCGTGCATGAAAGCGTGTGAAAATGACACAGGCCGAGTCAAACAAGAGTGCGACTTAGATCCAGTTCTCATTGTCCGCCTTTGCGGCCACGATAGCTTCCTCTATATGGCCTCGTTAACGTAAGCAATAGCCCCTTTCATCTGACCATGATACACCCCCGGCCTACGCCCCCCAACACGGATCCAGACGTCCTCATTCGGGCGTGCTTCCATCATGCCCTGCCATTCATTCACAATTCGTAGCACTTCTTCATGAACGCTCAAGGGCCAGTTGAGCTCCCCCGCCGCAGGGTCCAAGAGCCGCGCTCGGGGGAAGCCTAGCAGGTAGAACCGGCCGTCCACGCAATGGACCAGGTCCGGGTCGAGCTCGGTTTCAATCCCAGCCGCCCTGAGGGCCTGCACCATGGCCGTGATGCGAGGAATGAGGAAGTTGGAGTCCATGCTGACCTCATCCTTGTTATAGACCGACTCGCCAAAAAGTTCAGACACGACGACACCGGGGCTGTTGCCGAACATGGTGAGGCCCAAGAACCGAGGAGCGCACGGCAACTTGTACTTGTCGACCCTCTCCCAGACTTCGCACTCGTGGGCGAACCCATTCTTTACGGGAAAGTAGGCGGGGGCTTTTCTCACGACGACCCGTGATGGTAGGTTTGGGTCATCGATGGCGATTCGGACCATGTCATTGCAGTACTCTTCCGGCCTCCATTCGAAGGCTTGGCCTACACCGTGGAAGATACGACCCTTGAGTTCGAAGGAGAAGTCATGCTGGCAAGAAAACGTGAGCTACGATGCCAACTGGTCTCGGGTGATTACTTACGTCGGGGTTGTGCATGATCTGCATTGCGGACGGTGTCGGGTGTTGTATACTAAGCTTTGGTAGAAGTTTGAGTAGAGGAACAAGAGGATTGAGCTTCGATTGAATGGATGGAAATGATGGAAAAGGGAGAAAAGTCGAAGCCGAGGGGCACCAGATGCTTTAAATAGTCATCAGGCTGGCGACTCACGTGTAGGTCGCCTCCCATAGCCCAATCAAGGCTCCCATACAACTGCCATCCCGGCCAGTGTCTTGGTCCTGCAGCTCTGAGAGGCTGTTTACCTACCGCCGCCCTTGTCGCATACTGTTGGTTGTGGAGGAAAGATAGCGTCGATGTATTCCAAAGACGGCTTGCGTTTGGTAGAGGAGGCCGAGAATGTTATGTAAAGGGCACTGATCGTGGAGGTGAACTGGGCAAAGGGAGGCTGATCTGCGTGTCGACGATGTGCCTCTACGATCAAGAGCGTTACAGACGAGACGTTCTAGTGTAGTTGCGGGGAAATAGAAGCTTGAATGAACACTTCGAGGCAGAGGAAAGTATCCGCCAAGGCATGGCTGACTCACTTGAGATATCGCAGTTGGAGTAATCCATAAGAACGACAATCAGCTTCCCCTAAGCCTCGTGCACATGTGAATGCCCGCGTTGTCTGTCCATGGTGTCTTGTAGCTCTACGGCTTGGGACGTTTCGAGTATGACGGTTTACTGAAGATGCGATAAAATCGATCTATGATCTGAGTTAACCCTCTGAATGTCTCTCAAAGACCCTGAGGCTCATCTGCGGAAGATCTCGAGGTCTGTCATTTCCCGCATAGGAATCGAGACGACTGAGCAGCGGCAGTTGACCATCACCTTTGGGCTCACATTTACGGCTGGCTGCCCGAGACTATCCTTCGCTCTCTTCTGACGCCTGCATACACTTCTTTACTTGGTAAATAGTTGTTCTATTCGTACGGTGATATAGCTTGGGACATGAAGGGAAAACGCCCATCAAACGAAAGTCGATAGGATCATTACGACGGCTAAAAACGGCGTCCAACTACAATTTCACAGCAAAACATCTCTACCCCAACTATGGTACCTACAATTAGAAGAATTATTCCGCACTCGAAGATGCATCCAATGAAGTCATATCGAACATGATCATCTCCTGAAGACCACTACTATCACTGCCAATTCACCGCGACCGCCTCTCTCCAGCTCTGCCCTCACAGCCCAACCCGCCGAGCTCAGGACTCTCAAGAATCGGGGAGTCGGGCTGTGCTCCGCCGCCTACATGTGGAAAATGCACATGTACCTCCTTGGAATTTCCTTTTTCGCTGTTCGAGATCCTCGAGGACGGGAGTGGCAATAGGGACTCCAGCTTGGTCTGTCGCATGAATGCCTGGAATGAAATGGCGGTCAACGCGACATGTCGCCCGTCGTCATGCAGGAGGCACTCGGACTGTGGTCCAGAAACCTCCAAAGAGGGGGAAGAGAGGTGAAAGTGCAAATGTGCCGGTTCTCGAGCGACGGCGAGTCGAGGCTGCACAGGGATGGACACACCGGCAGTCTTGGTACTATGGTGTTGGGTGCTCCTCGCCCAGTGAGATAAAAGTGCACTTCATTACCAATATGTGTTCGACCATGATTCCCCAGGGATCAGCTTCACTCCTCGATGGGCGATGGCGATCGAGATGCACCCTGGAAGGCTCCAGGTATCGAGGCCTCAGGGGCAGCGCAGCCCGCGCCACGCGAGGTGAACTGCTAACCATTTTCATCCCGTCTCGCAGACGTGATATCTGAAATGTGAGATGTGAGATGTGAGATATGATCAAGACGTCGAGACAAGGCGGCCTTTAGACCCCCAACCATTGGATATCCTGCGAGGAGATCCATGGGTGGCTGGAAACTATTGACTGGGCATTTGCGCAGGATTTGTTTCTGTTTTGACGACAACTGAGACAACGCATGACCCCTTTGTTCGCATAGTCCGCCCCATGGCTGAACATGAACATAGGAGAAGCAAGATAGGTCGTCTCCTCGATGTAAATGGATGTCACGATGGCACTCGGGCTGGTATCCGAAACCACCAATGCAAGCCATGTCGTTATCACGCGTCTGAGTGTAACATGAATCCTGCTCGTTTCTGGTCAATCACCGGGAGGAAACAACACTTACCCAACTTAGCGCAAACGCGTGATAAAACATTCATATGTGAGTAATTGGTCACGGTGGTGTTGTATGTTTAGACGTAAGAAAAGTCGGCATGAAGATTCTGCTTTGCTCCTGGGTATGTCTCTCTTGAAGGTCATTTTTGGTGTCAACGGTCGAGAAGCGAAAATCGTAAAGTCAATAATGACATGCCGCAGGCCCCAAACCTTAAAGGAGAATCAGGGTCCAGATTCAATGCTACGGCGGGCCCGTCGACGGAATGAGTGAGAGGGTGTGAGCACTGTATATATGGGTGTGCGGCCATTAGGTAGAGGGGAGCTGGAACGGCACGGAATGTGTCTGCTTGGTTGGAGTTTAGCGTACCTAGGTAGGCAATTAAATCGCCAGTGGACCTGACGGCTTTAATTGAGAACTCAAGTGACTTTGCGATAGGGCTGGGGTAATTAGCTGCTGGACGTCGGGAGGGGAGAGCGGACTATCTGGTCGGGCGGAGACTAACTGGACACCAATGTCGAGAAGACGGGATCCCAACTCTTTGCCACTCCGGAGCGGGACGACAGTGGGCTTGTGGGCTTGGAGGAGGGAGGAGAAGGCTCCAAGGGAGGGGATAGAGGCGGGGGGCGGTGGTCGTGCCGTCAGCCACAGTGAGAAGTATCTCAAGATGATGGCCGCCATGGCTGTATGGTGAATCCGTTCTGGGGTTAGGTGGAAGTTAAGGATCGGGGCACCCAGGCCACCGGTGATGGTGAATGGCCGGCTTACGACACGGCTCTCGCGTCTCCTCGTGTGAGGAGTAAGCTCCATTGTCATGACGGCTCCCATCTGTCGGATCCTGGACCTCCCTTCTCGGGGGCCGGAAAACGGCAAGCTCGTGCATCCGACCCCATGGGGCTGCCCTAGCTTGGGAGAAATGCTGGAACTCCATTGCCAAGATCTGATGGTGGGATATGGACACTTCAGCTGCGACGCAAGGGAGAGCGATTACTATTCGGAAATCCTCGCAGTGCAAAGAGCAGGGCTTGGTTCAAGCGAGGGAGAGATGGAGACGTTGGCGGGCAAGGCATCCGGGTAATAGCCAATGTGAGGCATGTCCTCCCTTGAACTCAGCCTCGCTCATCAAATATCCTTGAGGAGATGAACTCCCTTTGCGAGCTAGGGGCACAGCGAGTCGGAGATGTGAGCTCTCTCACTCTCGGCAGTTGGATAGAGGAGACGTGATGTCCTCTGCCCTTGACGGATCTCAATAAAAGCACCCTCCTTCATCTTTCTAATTTGGAAATGGTGCGGCAATCCCACCCAATCGTTCAAGGCCTCCAAAGCACGCACTTTGATGACTCCAAAATGCGGGGAGGCTGAAATGATGATCTGCCGGCGGCACTAGAGAAGGGCTATCCAACCATGGCACTCGGGTTGCCTCTTTGAGTCTGTTTGCCATTCCACAGTCAAAGCCTGGAATGACCAATGATGGGTTGAATCATTGTTTAAAGGGAGGAAACTACCTCGCACAGAGACAAGGCAGCCGTTTCTCCTCGGACCGTCGCGGGCAAATTACAGGCGTCGCTCGTCACACCCTCTTCATGCACGTTTCGTTTCTTTTTCTCAGTTGCGGTCCTCGTTGCCAGTTTGACCGCGTAATTCGACAGCCGAAACCCTGCATTCCAGCTTTGTCCAAGTGCGTTGTTGGGGGCGTTCCCCAGCCTCTGCCGCGCTTCGCACTACTGCGCGGCTCGCAACACGACTGAGGAAGAAGCAAATCGCAGAGCGAGTCTTGTGAGCGGCAAGGATCCGTGTGACGAGTGTGCACTTTCATATTCAGGGATGAAATCGTCCTCCCTCATTGGTCGCCTGATGACATATTCTGTTTCGCCGGTGCCGTTATCTCTTCTCTCAGTCAGCCACTTTGACCTGCTGTCCTACCGACCCCCAGCGCATCGATCGCACGTGCACAAGCAACAGAGGAAAAGAGACACACGATGGAATCTCTCATGGTTGGCGGTGCACAAGGCAAACATGAGGGCGGAATTGCCTCGGTACGGCGCTTAACATGGCGAGGCAGTGCCCACAATCTGGGGTTGTGCAATCTTTCCTATTACAGACTAGACGACGACATCCGACGTCGAAACTCAAGGGCATCAGCTAGTAGCAAGGAGAAAAACTCTTAATAAATCCCCGCTGGCAGCATCGTGGGATCGATCCGTCGGCCCAGCGCGCGCGAACGGCTTTGGTTGACGCGAACGCGGAGGTGCCCCCTTTGGACCCCGATCGGCAGACCAGCTCACCCCGCGCCCCCCTCCCCCCCCGGCCAAGACCAGGCTTGATGGGCTCCAATCCACTTGGTGTCAATGGTTTGATCTCGGTGCCTCGAGCTCTCTCTTGTGGCGGGTGGGTGAGTGGGATGCAATGATGACCATGGGCGCTAGGCTGTGGGACAAAGTCCACGGAGGCACTCCTCGAGCCAACAGCCAACAATCGCTGAGCAACCCTTTTCGGGTGCGAAAAGACGGCCGGACCGTGAGACCCGGCATTAGACCATTCGGTGGAGTCCATCCTCTGAATTGAACAATGAATTGGATGTCTCGGTGCCGTGCGGCCGCTCATTCTCCGTGCTCTCAGACACATCCCAGGACGGCCGAGGCGGATACGGCAAACCGAGGACACAGGGAGGGAGGGCATCAGTGATCCCGTCGACGTCCAAGACAGACACGGTCCTCACTCCTCGGAAAATACATAAAAGGGACCCGAGTCGCCTGCATTGTTTATTCAACACGCATCGTCATCGACGTGCAGGACTCCCCAACTGCACCCGCCTTGCCTTGCCTTGCCTCGTTGCCCACTCCAAACTCCCTCTGTGACCAATCGGCGTGTTTTTGTTGTTGGAACCTCGCCTTCTTCTGCCCCTCTCTTTCTGACATCAACATCGTCAAATACCGTCCATAATGTCGCAGACTGCTGGACCTAGCACGGCCAGGGCACGCGGCGCAGCAGGTCGTCGCCGCAAGGCCACGCTTGAAGCCACCTACAGGCTGCAAGTTGCTTTCTCCTGCCATCTCTTTTGGCTCTGACGATCCGTCGCTTTTGGACAAGTCTGACCGTTTTTTCTCAGGGACCCTCATCCAACCGCTCCGCCTCCGCCTCCTGCCAGAGTAAGTTTCCCCTCGTCCATCTTAGTGAAGACGGAAACTAATAACATCCCTCCCGTCCAGGTCCTGAGGCCTGGCCCGATCTATGCCATTCCGAGTGCTACTGGGCGTATTCCTCCCATGAATGCCTACCCTCTACCATCGCCAACCGGCAATCTTGTTCCCAACCCTCTGGCCAGGCCCATCGTGTCCTCAGCTCCGCCGCTCCCAGAGCTCCCGCCATCATTGAGCATCGACATTCCGCGGCATCCAGACGAGCAATCATCCCCCGACGTAGGTTTGTCCGAAGAGAGCCGCGCCATTGGCGAACTGGCAGTGACGGCGATCACTTACCTGGTCCAGCAGCTCCTGGCTGCTCATTGCCTCATCGACAGAATTGAAACCCTCCGCGAGCGCAACCGCAATGAAATCACCTTCCGAATCATCATGCAGCACTGCAACCCGACTCTCGGCTCCTTAGCATCCCTGATGTTCAACGACGAGGAGAAGCAGCTCATCCGCTTCTCGCTGTGGGAGACGACTAGCCCCTTGACGTTTGAGAACCTGGCAACCGGGAAACTGGACATGTTCGAGGCATACCTTCGCAGTCCACGCCTACTCGCCCGAGCGCTCAATAGAAACAACGACGTGTACGAGCCTGTTTTGGGTACTTATCTGAGCCGCGCAATGGATGCTTGCGTAAGTGCTGCTGACCGTGCTTTCAGGGAGAAGATGCTAATTCGCAGCAGAACAAGCTGCTTCATTTCATAGATGCTCCTAGTGCAAGCCGAATCATGAATAGTTCAGTACTTGACGACTTTGAGTATGAGCCCCCGGGCGGGTGGATTCGGGATGATCTTGCGGGGTCCGACGCTGGTCTGCTTACAGACAGCGAGGACGAGTACGAAGAAAACGATGACGATTATCTTTATATGAAGTCGTTGAAGCCCAAGCTGTGACTTGCTGGCACTCACCAGATGGTGAACAGGTACATCTGGACGGATTACTATATGATTAGTGGAGGGACATCAAGTGTGTTCAGAACGGTCTGGTCATTTCCGTAGTAGTTCCCTTAGACACCCTCCGACGGGCACTGGGAAGAAAGGCGGAAAAGAAGATGAAAAAAGACAATGGTAGCCAACTCTCCTCCCTGCCCCCAAATGCTAGGGATAGATTGAAGGATTGACATGAGTTCTGTTTCGAAATAGAATGGATGTTGAACCTGTTTCTTGTCAGCCAGGACACTGTGCAGCTACTTTAGCGTGTGATGGGTGACGGGTGACGGGCGGTGGAAGATGGGTGATTTTCCAGATGGCGTCAGGCGCTGCCGTGCCGTCCATGTACCGGGCTTCGAGTGTGTAACTGTGTTGTGTGCTAGTTATTCCCGGCGTGGGTGGTGTGGGAGTGGTGATGGTGATGGTCAGTGGTGATGGCGTGGAGGGAGGAGAAAGTTGTCGCCCTGCCTTGTCCAAGTCTTTGCGCCTGTGGAGAGCTCTGAGTGGAGAGCTTGAGCGGAATGGCCATCAGGAGGCCCGTGTGCAGATCAAGGCCCCTGCGAGCCTGGGCCAACATGGAAGCAACGACAAACGTCCACACTCCACAGCCCAAAATGTGGAGTCCTGTGAGTGGACTCTGCTTAGCGCGAAGTGGACCCTGATGCAAATGCGTTGGAGCTTCGCTGCTTCACGACTTAACGGGAGATGGATCAAGGATCATCACTCGAAGCCCTCGACCCCACTCCCCATGTTTGCCTCACTCGCAGAATCGCAAATGTCGGCCCTCTCTCGTTGCAGAAGCTCAGGCTTGCCGCCCGTTATGTTGATTTCGCCCCTCTAAAGCTCCCCTGCCGTCACTCACATGTCCGGACGGAGCCCCGAGTCCCCTGTCCTGTTCCTTCCACGCGCAAAATGATGAAGGGCCAACCAGTTTGACAGCCCAGGGCTTCGCCCGCAAGCCCGAACCTGGCACGCCGGGCGACAAGGCCAGCTCCAGATCCGCATCGCACATGTTCGAACTGGCGATCAGATTCAATTGGGGCGTGATCGTCGTGGGCGCGCCTCGGCTTTGTGAATCTCCCGTCGAGTCATTGCACCACGTAATACTCGGTTTGCAAACCCCCAGCAAAAGAGGCAGAGAAATAACCACCAGATACCTATTCCCGTGGCCGTGCAACGTGCCATGCAGCGGCCAGGCCGTCCAGCATCACTGACCCGCCGTAGGCTGGCCGTTGGGCCAACGGCTCCCGAGTTCATGGAGACGAAGGCAGGCACCATCAGGGAGACGATGGACGAAAACAAGGCAGAATCTCAGGTCAAATGTCGTCATAAATTCGTTAAAAATGGCTATCGTATGAGTGAACAAATACAGTACATGGAAGAAAAGAATGGTCCCAATTATTCCGCCCTGTCACACAAAGCCCTGCTACTTCTTCACATAATGGTCATAGATGGAAGCATCGTAATGGGGGTTGCCCATCCACCCAAACACCCTCTCGCCCAGCTCCTGGGTGCCACCATGCCGACCCAGGGCACGTGGATCGAGCTGTTTCCTCTGGGGCTCGTTGGTGTCGGGCGCCGTGAGTACGTTGACAACCCACGCCAGATATTCGCCGTCCTGGGAATACCGGCCGTCCTGGAATTTCTCAAAGGCGGACGGCGGCCGCGGGGACTGCGTGGGCGTCGACGACTTGTGGTAACGCGAGACTGTACGCGTCTGGGTCGGGGTCTGGGCTTGGCTGTAGTAAGGGTGGTATCCGCAGAGGACTCGAGAGTCACGGCCGCCCTGCATAAAATGTAAAAAACAGGAGGTTAGTGAAATTGTGTGTGGCGAGCGGGTGAGATGCAAGGGAGGCGGAGCGAGTGAATGTAAGACGACGGGAGGGAGGTTGGAAAAGAGGGTGAATGTACATACCTGGAATTGTTGGGACATGTTCCAAACTGTTAAATGCTTGGTCCTCTTTATGTATACTTTGTATGTGTGTGTGAGAGTGTGTGATTAAAGGTGTCTCGGAAGATGGATGGACGCCTGAGAGTGAGGTTGAGGTGGAGTGGGAATTATATGGATATTTTCCGAGCTTCGGTTTTTGGTCTTCTCTCTTTTCTCGGGAGCTCACAGGCTGCTTTATAATATTTCGACTTTGGGCCAAACTACCGTCAAGGCTCGGTAAACGCTGGACAGGCAAGGAAAAATAAATAACAGCGCAGAAAGTGAGCGAGGCGCAATGGGACGGCTACGTGCGTGGGCTTGTGCAAGTGGTGTGTGGTGCGTGGTCACGTCCATTGTCCCCGCATCCGGTGGACGGGCATTGACGAAATGTGCACTTGTGTAATGCAGTCAGAATGCCTGTCTGCCCGAAAGTGCGGGAGATTGTTGGCCCAAGGATAATTCCATAGTGACTTCGTACGCACAATTGATTACCTGCCCAAACGAGCCATAATACCTTTGGCTATGACATGACATGTCCGGGGGGACGTTGGGGCACTGCAATCCCAGGTGGATGCCCCGTTGTCTCTCGCCTAGATAGAGTCCAGGGCCACCAAAGACGGACAATTTCGGGCAGTGTAAGGCAGAATCTTCTCACGGCACAAGCACTCAAGAGGCCCGAAACGTGAACCCGCTGCGGACTGCGGTTGACTGCTGCCCCGCTTCGACGAAATGGTCCATTCTGGTGTCGGCGGCCTGCATGGTGCTGTTGGTGTCTGGTCCTTGGCTGCATCTGCATCTACGCGCCGACGTTGAACACTTTGGATCCTCAAGTATGGGGTCTCGAATGCTCTTATGACCAGAGACAGAGTGTGTGCGTCTTGCTCACACCGACTTCTGGTATCTCAGTGTTGTGGCTGTGGTGGGAAGGCCGATGCACCAACTTCAAGATGGATGTAGTAAGATGCAGCTTGTCGACCGCCATCCATATTTGGCTGGGGCTCGCGTTATTCCTTTAATCCGAAGAATCGAGGCCATTTTTCATTTACGATGATTACCATGGCATTGTACGTAGGGGTTCTTTCACGAGCAGCAAGTGGCTCTTTGGATCCCCTCCTCCGATGGCCTTGTTCATCCGATGATCCGACCAACACCATGCAATAAAACTCGAATAATCCTGGGTCCAACAGTTTCCTCCCTGCTTCCAACTCAAGTCATCGGAAATGGAAAAGACGGTGATGAGATACGTACCCGTGCCCCAGTCTCCCTGTCATTGCCTTGTGCATGTCTCTCGTTTTGACACTTGATTTTTCATATTCTAATTGGGTCGTGGCAAACTCTTGCCAAACCACACTTCGTGGCCGATGCTAACGCTCATAGCCAACTTCACCCAGGAGCGCATATCGAAGGAAATAGCACCTTTTCACGGTTCCACGTGAGTGATTTTGACTGCTGGGGCACATGGAGCTTTGGGCATTTTCGCCAGGGTTTGCCTCGAAATCAGCGCTTGTTGTGTTGGTCGAGTTTCGAGTTGGGTGCAAGTCCCCGGACAACTCTGTCAGGGGTGGCCTGGCAAACAGATAGGTTAGTTCCCGGCTTACGCGCCAGTGGCCACTGACTTACTCCCGGCCTTGATAGTGCCGTTGTGAGTGATCAGGGTCTCGTGGAGCTCATGAAGACCAACAAGCAAACACTTTCGTGGCTTGAGGCGTCCGCTGCAGCTGTATTCCCGGGGGCCAAAAGAGAGACGACTTTGACAATTGGCATCGAACTATGGGGCTGTGTGCGAAACACTGTGTCAGCACTGTACGACCCTTCCCCCTCGTCCTGATGTCTTGCTCAACCCAAGGGCAATGGACGATTCGCCCAATCAAAGGTGTTTATTTCAGAGCATTGATCCCAAAGAGCTCCCTGATTCGTGCTTTGGCCTGTCTTGCTTTGGCGCGAGTCGGCATGACAGCCACCGACCTGGACCTCCATGTCAACAAGCTCCGAGACGCAGCGTCAGTCGCAAACTCTCGCACCGCGACCACGAGAGATGCTTGTACTGCTTTTACACTTTGCAGCAACCCTAAAGAACGGAATAAAAGCAGAAGCACCCGACAACATCCAAAGTAAACAAACATCCCTCCTGCACACTTTCGCAGTAAACACGAACTCGTTTCTCGACTCACCGGCCAAGCCTTCGTCGCTTTCTGGTTGCAGCCAAGAATCGCATTCTCGATCCCCAAAGACCATCTCCCACTTCGAGTGTGGGAACTCAGTCACATCGGCGCGCCACCAGCTGAAAATCAAAAGGAATTCGGGGTAGGCATCCTGATCCACACACCCCATCGAGACCTATGATTGCCCGCTAACTTGCGAGACAGCTCAAACGCAAGGGAGATCAAAAGAGTTCAAGAGTATTGAGCACTCGCGGCTTGTGGAGATTGCCCTCTTCCCCCGTGCTTGGCGAGGCGGGACTCAAGCTGATCAACGCCCTGGATCCCCCCTCAACAAGCTCGTTCATCTTTCTCCCCGATCAGATTCTCGGTCTGGCTTGCGGCTTTTACGTACTTAATTAGACGGGCCCCAAGGCAATCAGGAGGCCCTGTCCCTGTTCCGCTGTCATACCAACTCAGCCAAGTTCATGGACCGTAATTCCCACTTTGCCTCGTCCGCTCCCACTACGACTCATCCGACCAAGGCGACCTCGTCCGCCATGGCAGCTAATCCCAATTCTATCAAGGCATCGCCTTCGATCTCCTCTGCTCCTACACCACCCACTCACGAGAAGAAGAAGTGCAGCAGCACTTGTGCCATCGACGACTCCGACGATGAGGACTACGAGGAGTCTCTAGAGGACTTCAAGAAGTCCATCGAGTCCTCCTGGTCCAGCTGCCGGACCCGCTACCTCAACACCGCAAACAGCAGCAACAACAGCAGCGTTGCTCGACGGTCCAACCTCACCCTCATGTTCGAACGAGAAGAGCAGGCAGAGAAAGCGCGTGCTCAAAAGCGAAAAGAACTAGAGGAACAGGGCATTCTGACGGGCCCGGTGTCAACAGAGCACAAGCGTGAACACACTCCACCACTTGAAGCCACAAACGCCCACAACAACAATGACAACAGCAACCTCTCCACAGCCGACACTTCAGGTCTCCAAGTCACACCTCAACAACGGATACCCCCGATGAACAGGGACTTTCACTTCCTCAAGGATGTCTACAACCTTGACAAGCGGAAGCCATCCGAGGAGGACCGGCAGTTCTGGCATCGGCAGCTGAACATACCAAACGCGTGGTAGACGGGAATTGGATCAATGTTTGACGTCCACTGGCATGGACTATGGGCAATGCATAATGGGTAACGGGCGGCGGGTAATGGATACCAGGATACCAAGTCAAGGATCTAAGGGCTCAAGGGTCTAAGGATATGTAATGAATGATACCTCGGTCAACGGTTTGAGGGTCCAAGGTCCGAGGTAATGATCCTCAGGGCACGGATTCAAGGTTGGCTTATTTTTTTTTTTTTAACGTTAATGATTGAGTTTGCGATCGATTACGGGCCGGGAATTGGCGATTTATTACGTAGCACGTCAGTCAGCATGGAACTGCGGTGGACGTTGACTAGCACCCGAAGTTAGCAGCGTCAGGTAGATGGGATCGGCAAGGTCCCGTCGGGCAGCAGGCAACTAGGGACCTTCCATATTAGGGCAGCACTTCCAATGAAAGGCAGCAGGCAAGGCGGGCAGGCAGTTTGGCTGTGCGGTCAGCGGGTGGTCAGTGCAGGCAGGCGCCTAGGCAGTTAGGGTGGCAGTTGTGGGTGCTCCCTTCCCGCTGGGGCTGTGGAGCCCTCGTCCCAAAGCACGTGACTTTTTTCCTACCTTGCGCGGGCTTTTGCATTGTTTGGCCACGTTCGGGTTCCGACAGCCCTCCTTCTAGAAGCTCACAAATGATCCGGCATCCGTCCCAACGAGATTCGCCAGCAGCCCACATCGACTCTGAAGAAGCGCGGTCCCTTTCTTCTCAGTCCGATGCCGCGCAGTCCGTCGTCAGCAGTGCCAACGTCAGCGTCATCAACAGCGAGCCTTCCGGCGACGGTCCTGTAGCTGGAGCCCTTGAGTGGGAAGAAGCCGGTCTAAAGCTACGGCCCATTATTTACTTTGGGCTGAACCCCCTGGACGAGCGTTCGACCAGTCTCCAGCGGGATGCCATAATCTCCATTGCGTGGATCCAGCCAAAGTCCATTGGTGTAAAACAATGGGACTTGGGCTTGCCCCCCGAGTGTATGTCCTTATGTGACTGTATCAAGCAGGTTCGTGAGAAGCCCGACGATACGAAAATGGGGTCGAACCACTACTACGCGCCGTCCCAGGCATAACCACAACGGCTAACTCTGTGCGTCTGATCAGGAGCCCCTCTTCCGGAACCTGAAAGAGCCCAAGTACCCGCGAGTCTTTCAGCTGGACAGGGGGGGCATCTGCTGGGTGCCCAAGGGCTATCTGGGGCTAGCCGTCCCTCTACATGACAAGGACATCGACATCACTCTTCTTTCATATCGTGAAGCCTCGTCTTGCAATCACACATGGCCAGTCAGTCACAAGTTGTACTTGACGCAAACGGGATTCAAGGCAGAGGCTCGACTCAAGTTCGCCATGGTATTACTTCAGCCAGAACGAGAACAACTATCGATCATACATAGCCTCAGTCAGGTCTAACACACGCCAATTGATCAATTCTTGCAACGGACTAGGCTTCAGACGCCGTGTTTCTGGCTGAAGCCGTGCCGCTCTAAGCACCTTTGCAACATCGTCTGGCCGCAGGGGCCGCAGCACCGGAATGGCCTTTCCCCGACTGGGATCGAGGTAACAGGTGTTGGGCTGTTCACTCGGAACTTCGAGCACCCCAGCAACATCAGCAATGGTCATGGCCCGCTCACCGCGATCTTCTTTGATCTTCCGTTCTTCCCCACCTAACAGTTCAAAAAGGACAGTAGGAATGCGTAGCTTTCCGGAGGGTAATGACTGCATGGGTTTATAGATTTTTTCCGGATGGAGTTTCATGAGGGCAATGAGGAGGGCAAAGTGTTCCCTGGTAAAACGACCAACGGTGCTTGGAAGCTTGTCACCTGTCGGGGGGATTAGCCATGTGATATGAAATTAGGCTACCAATAATACTCACGACGCATCGACAATTCATATGCTCGCTCGCCTAGACCAAAAGTTGCAAGAATGTCACAAGCATCAATAATTCTTGAGACTGCCACTCGTGTCCATCGCAGTTCGGAAGCGGTGCCGTCCATAATTTCAAACACTTCTTTTGTTCTCATGGGACCGAGCTTCGTCGCTATCCTGCTAAGGCCGACGGATATGACTTTGAACATTTGCTTTTCGTAGCTTGGGACTTGGGTCACGAGCTCCTCATACGTCTCAAGGAGTTCTTGATAGCCCATGGTGGCGCGCCTCGCACGAGGGAACTTCTGCAGTGTTAGTCGACCAAACAAGTTGTCGACGTCGTTGTTAGTTCTTGGGGCAAAGGCGACCCAGTCCTCTTCGCCCTGGGGCATCTTAGTCAAGAGCATGTTGACCTCTCCAAGCTTCTCCTCGACGGTCTTGTGTCGGTCCCAGATGATAGTCTGGCCGACGCGGGTTCTCCTTGACAGGTTCTTGGACACCTTGAAGGAGCGCTCCATGTTGTCAACCTTTTCAGGTGTAGGAGGAGGATGCTTTGCGGCGGCAGGGGGGAATGGGTGCTTGACTACATCAGGGACTGTGTACGAATTCTCCATCTCGCCTGGCTGTGGCCTTGGCTGGTCCGATATTGGCACAGGGGCCATGACAGGGGGCGGCGGCCCCGGAAGGGTAGAGGGTCGGAAAACCAGCCGGTCGGTGGGATAAGGACCTCGGTTCATGGTATGTTGTGGAAACGGGCCAGAATCGACAGGAGGGGGCCCGTTGAGTGTGTAGCATGCGGGCGGGTACGGTTGTTGCTGCTCAACGGCGCGTGGCGCTGAGGCGTTGGGGTCATAACCGGGCGGCGTCCCAGAGCCTGGGGAATGGGAGGGTGCGTTCAGCTGGTAGCGCCCTGTGCATTCTTGCGCCATTCAAAACGAGACTCTGGAAAAGACGCGGGAAATGAAGGGGAAATGATGGGGGGAATGGCCAGGCCTCACGGTCGAACAGGCTGTGCAAGAAGACGAAGGTAGGGGAATTCTGCAGGAGTGGCAGTGTCGTGGCCAGGTCCAAGTTGGCCCTTTTGCACGGGTCTCGAAGGGAGCGAGGAGACATTGGGCGCTTCCCCAAGTCACGGGACCCCTCTGGCTCCCTTGAGTGAATTAAAGCGGGCACCTGCCCAATCCGGGAGATGGACAAAGTCTTGGCAAGGCAGACTGTTTGTACTTTTCAAATTGCTTCCCCTTACCTAGGTACTAAGGTGACAATATCGCTTGACGGGGACAAGGCATCCTAGCCTGCACTTGTTGTTACTGTCTCCATGGCTTTTTGCTCTTTTTTTCGTCTCAGTGGTGAAATTGCGCCTTCCATGGCCGACCAACACGCTTACTGAATATCAACTATCAACTACCAACACCCATTCTGCCTCTGCAAAGTCAGACTCCAGAGGCCAGACATGTTTACCATTCAAGGCGAAAGAAAATACACCATAATCCAGCCAACTCAACGGCTTCGCTGCGCTCACCGCTCCGTGACACCCAAACGTCTATCGAACCAATAAAAGAAGTTGAAATTGCACATTTGGTCGTCATAGTGCCGCTCGTTCAAACTGAACGCCCATCCATTGGGTGCCACCGATCCACAACGCTCAACGTGTCTCACCCGCTCTCAACTTTGTTGAGTGAGGACTGCAATGAGGCCCAAACATATTCGATTTTGGCTTGGCCAATGAATCTTTCGTCAAGAGTTCGATAGGAGAAAGTGGCTCGGCATAGATCATACGAGCAGGTGACATCATTGCAAGGAAGATCTGTCGTCCATCTTGGCGGACGTTTGTTACACGGAGGAGGCGTGTCTCTCGCGTGATCAGCATACAGCAAGTAAGCTTGGTAAGGTATATTCTGAAGAGTCCAATCATCATGTAAATGAGACGAATGCCCTCAGTCCCATGACGTTTCGTTATATCTTTCAATCCTACTCTACCTCATCCGATACTCTGAGCGTGCGGCCTCCGCGTAAAGTGTAAGTTTTCCAACCAACTGCCGCGCGGGTGTTGGTTATATGCGAACCCCAAGCGAGCAGACCGGGAACTTTTCAACTGGATAAAACAAGGACGCTGTGAGCGAATGGGCAAACTTGTGACCTATTGGCCATGTGCCGGGGAGGCGTAGACTGTGCAAGATGATGCGCAGTGCGGAGCTGGTCGCCGGTAGTTGACCGGAATCAGTGCCCCGTCGAACGATTAATCAAGGGAATGAGATACTTTGCGGTGAGAGTGACTCAATCTTATTCGAGAACAAATTTTCTGTGGTAGAAGCCTGATCTGCCCTATTTTCCGTAGACGGGTCTTGCAGAGAGGCGCGGCGCAGCCAACGGTTGTTGGTCGTTATCGACCCCCCCCGGCCCATCAACCGACCGCCTGCGCCCACGACTTGGCGATGTGTAACACCAATTTCATCATGCAACCACGATTTTTTTCACCGAGCTAAATAGTTAATGATTATAGAATTGGGTGGCCTCCTTGGGTGAGCGAGGCGACCGCCTTTAGAATGGCCCCGCTGCTTGCCAGTTGCAACGTTTGGGTACGCCGAGGCAGACATTGCCAGTGGCCCAGCTGGTTATGGCCATGTCGTCAGGACATTTGGAACTGTAAAGAGTCTTATAAGATATCGATTTGAGAAGGTATAAGAGGGACGAGAAAGTCGGGTTGAATTGCAATTTAAATCAACATCTTCACCATCAAGCTTCATCACTTTTCACCACCATCACACTCATCAACGCGACTTAATTTATTCAAACATAACAATTTACTCAATCGCCAACTCTCAGGTAAGACCTCAGATACACTCGAACTTTATCGCCTTTGACTTACTCCTTGTTCCAGGTCTGAACATTATGTGTTCCAACTCCAACTCCTACAACTTCCAAGCCGCTTCCGGCAGTATGGATACCGTCAACTACTCCTCTTCCGACAGCTCCGGAGCATGGTCGGACACTGTTCTCGACGTCTCCGGAGCCATGGTCAAGAAGGACAAATAAGATGGACCAGTGCCATCTTGAGCCCTTTATGTGAGCATTACGTTCTCAACTCTGGTAGAAGCGTCAAGGCCCGCTGACCTCACCACCAAGCAGCCACTTGAGGACGGTTCACAACAATACGAACTTGCACTGTGATTTGAACCCCTGTATCGGCCTTCTCTCAATATCCGACCAGCTTTCGACAAGACTGCTATAGCATGGGGTTCATTTCGTGGATGTGACAAGTTAGAAGGGTGTGGTGACGAGTCTCGTTGACTTTCAACTTTCACGAAAACAGAAAAAGACCAAAAAAAAACAATAAACGCAATCGGCAACGATATCATAGAGTCAACAGATATACAACAGGATTTTATATTGGTTTCTTTTGTCGGCAGTTGGATCACGTTCGTCTACTGAGCTTGGATGTCACCTAGAGTACTTGGTATGACATTCATGTTCAGTAGAAGAGTGCGCCAACCGCCATTTTTAGGAGGATAGACTAGTCTAGATCAATTCGCAAGGATTTTATCACATCTGCATTTTGCCCTTTGCTTGATACCTGACTACTTTTGCAGATTTTTCTTCGTGCACTGAATGCAGCACTTGTAGATAAGCGATCTCAGCCCAGGTGGCCTTAAAGACATGAACAACATGCCTCTGACAAGTTAAACAAACCTAGCATCTCGTGACTTTGTTAAGTGAATTAACACACTAGCGCATGACCTGTCAACGGCTTTAAGTCGAATCACGATCCCTCCAACACGTGAAGCATTTCCGGCGATGGAACATGGCCAAGGTACCTGGGTACCTACCCTGAGGGGTAACAACGGGCAGGCACCCACTGAAAGAGCTGCCTGTTCATGACCCCTCCATTCTCAACCAATCACAGGCCCCAAATCACTCCACTTCAGCCACGACCACCGCCTCCATGTGATCGCCACCATCGCACTCTCACTGATCGATCACTCAAGCTTGCCTCGTCCTGGCTTCGTTGTTTGTCATCCCTCCCAACTCACAGACAAGTCCGAGTCACTGACCAGGGCGTCTGACTACAGCTATAATTTCTCTTCTCAACTTGCATCGTTTCTTTCCTTCTTCATTTCTCTCAACGAAGCCTCCCTCTTGCTACCAGCGCCGTCACTATCGACCCCGCATCCGCACCCATCGTTACGACATCACCCGGATGACTCGAGCTCTGATCCGATAGCGTCACCGCGCCGACAACACTTGGCTCTCTACATACTCAACCCTTGGCCTCGAAGGGGAAATCTGAAACTTCGATACTACATCCATCAAACCGACGCACCTCCAAAGTGAAGGTTGAATATCCATCGACAACATGAACTATATCTATTCCACCGTCAACACCCTCCGGGACCGCTACACCCCCGTCTCCCACAAGTCCACTTTCCGCCAGACCGGCCAGATCACCCCCGAAGAGTTCCTTGCCGCTGGCGACTATCTCGTCTACAAATTCCCGACTTGGTCTTGGGGCGACGCCGACACACCAGAGGCTCGCGTCAGCCATCTACCTCCCGGCAAGCAATTCCTCGTCACCCGCAACGTGCCCTGCCATCGCCGCCTGAACGACGACTTCGCCGGCGATGCGGGACACGAAGAGGCTCTCGTACGTGATGGCGATGACTTCAGGGGTGGTAACGTGGGCGATGATGAGGATGGTTGGTTGAGGACGGGCGGGTTGGCGAGCTCCCAGCCTCTCAAGGTCAAGGAGGTGAGGACAGTGGATGATTCGGGCAACGTCGGCGATCGCGAGGTTGTCGAAGATGACGAAGAGATTCCCGATATGGAGGACGAAGACGACGATGAAGCTATTATCCGCGATACTGGCTCCGACGCAAAGAGCGGGTATGCTCCTCCAGTCTTTTGCCGCCATTTGACATGACATGTGCTAATATGAGAAATCCAGTGGTCGTCGAACATACACGCTTTACATCATGTATAGCACCTACTACCGCACCCCCCGACTTTACCTCTCCGGCTACAACCCTAACGGCCAGCCACTCCCTCCCCACGACATGATGGAGGACATCGTCGGCGACTACAAGGACAAGACGGTCACCCTCGAGGACTTCCCCTTCTTCTCTAACACAGTCAAGATGGCCTCGGTCCACCCCTGCAAGCACGCCTCCGTCATGAAGACGCTGCTTGACCGCGCGGACGCTGCCCTGCGCCTACGTAGGGAGAAGCTCGCTGTCCAGGGAGGCCAAGGCAGTTCTTCTCCGACCGCCAGCTCAGCGACTCCCGTTGGCATGGAGGGCCTGGTTGATGAGATTGGAAAGCTCGATGTTAGAAGCGCCCAGGAAGCGGCTGACAAGGATGAGTGGGAAGAGGTCCATCAGGCCGAGATTGACGACCACGAGGTTGCAATCCGCGTTGACCAGTATCTGGTTGTCTTCCTCAAGGTACGTTCCTTAATCTCCCAACAAAACAACTGTGATTCTCGTACTAACTAAACTCTCTAGTTCATGGCTAGTGTGACACCCGGCATCGAGCATGACTTCACCATGGGCGTTTAGACGGGAGATGACGAACAGAATACAAGGCAGGCATCAATGTACTGGGGATTTTCGGCGTACACGGTGTATGCTCTTTTCGGTCATGCTTTTTTTTTCTTACTTTTGGTCTTTTTTTTTTTTACGCATGCGAGGTATAATCCTTTGGGAACAGCCAGGGTAGACAATAAATGGTATCTATGTATGACCGCAAGACTCACGTCACATTGATGAATAGCCGTCACACTGTCTCGAGTAGGGAACCCTCGCGTCAGCCGGGTCAGCTTACCATGCTGCGTAATCCTATTTGCGCAAAACCGATTGAGGAATCTGATTATAGGTCCACGGGGAACTGTAGAGCAAAGGCTCGTACAGTTCAGACGCAGAATGCACAGTCCTATTATTACATGCCCCTATCAATACTGTTGAAGTCTGTTGTGATGCTCCCAGTCTGTATCCCGCTGTCAACCGCTTCCGTCGTGCCAGCTCATCCCATCCTCAACACCCCTTGCATTATTTTCCAGCTCCCAAACAAAAATCCGCCGCACAAGGGAAGTGAACCGTGTAACTATCCCTGGGGTATTCAATAAACGATCCTCCGTATCTGTTGCATGCATGAACGGTACCATGTGAGAAACCCGGCTCCGTGCGCCTCGCGATGATGGCCAGTGAAGAACGATGCATAGCCCGCGCCGAGAAGGGGTCAGCCGACCAACCCGCTCTCCGAAGGCAAGAAATAAAAAAAAAACAGCCGCTTCCAATTCGTTTCCCCATGTTTTTACTCCACCGAAATTCATGACCCTCGTTACTGTCGTTTAGTGCGTGTACTCACGCTGCCAAGCCTGCTATATAGGCAAATCAGGAACCCGAACCGAGAACGTGAAGAGACAGAGCATATGTCAAAGAGTCGTCATGACAGGTCATGTTGGTCGTAAAAGTGACCTGTCCAGTGATAGGAGCGAGGAACTATCCAAAAAAAAAAAAACCAAGCCCAAAAAAGAAGTCCAAAAAGTCCAAAACGTCGTGGTGAAGAGGCATATCCAGTCCAGTCATCTCGGGAAGCGAGCATCATGGTTGTGACTCCGAAGTTTGATTTGAGGATGGCGGAGCATGAGAGAGCCCTCCAGCTGCTGATCTTCGGATTGATGCTCGGCAATGGCCAAAGGGCAATTCGAAGTTAAGCGACAAAGGGCGCCTGAAAGGTAACTCGGGCGAGACTTGATGTAGGATTCTGTCGTCTCGAGGTCGGGTATTCCACTAGAAAGCACCAAACGGAGCCCCAAAATTAGACGTTGACTTAAATTTGAGCGGAATGTCGGCCTCAACAGTTTTGCCAGGGGTCTCGCAGTCGTCATCTTCTGACTCTGCATGTGCATGGTTGGACCCATCTCCACCCACTGGGTCTATAGACTTCGGCAGAATCAGCTCTGGAGCGTCAAATTCCTCAGGGTCAAGGTTGAACTCGGAGCTCTCGGGCGAATTGCGCATGACTGCGGGCAACGCGTCCTGGCCCTGACTGATGGGCTTGAGCTTCTCATTGACTGCTTCCCAAAAGATCTCGTCTTGAGCGGGAATATTCTTGATCATCAAAGGCCCCTTGAGAGGCTTGTCCTCTTTGGCGTTAAGAAGGGCAACTGGGTGATCTTGATGCCCGTCTTGCCAGATTTCGTTTCCACGAGGTTGGTCATCAAAATAGGTCTCTCCCACGGTGTTCAGTGACGTATTTTCGGTCGTTTCAGCTGACGGGGTGGCGGCATCGCTTGGGCCGCGGATAGAACTCGTTTCAGTCCCAGACTTAGTGGGTACAATTGAGAGGGAGTGACACGGGGTGTGGCCAGCATGCATTGTCAACCGTTGAGACTCGGCATCCGAAAGAACCACCGGTGTGTTGTCCCCCGACGATGGGCCCTGGATGGAGATCTTTTGACTCATGTCCATGTTGTGGGCCACATCAGTTGGCGGTGAGGTCGTTGGGGATGGAGGAGTCTCTGCATGCTCTCTCTCATCACCAAATGTAGGTTTTTGCACGGCAGTAGCCTTGATGGGTATGCCCTCCAATTTGGGATCGATTTCTTGCACATCAATAATGGGAATTGGCCCGAAGGATTCCTCTGACGGAGATGACAGGAAGTCTTTGTCAATGGACTTTTCAGGTTGGGTTCTGGGATCCAGAGGACCAGCGTGAATTGGGGGACCGGTGGGCGACATGCGAGAACTGGTCGGGCTGAGAAAGTGAAGCCGGCGTGGTTCACCATCTAAGCCTAGAGATAGAGAAGAAGGGTCTGTTATGGTGAAGCTATTGGGAAAAGATGGGTTTTGGGATCGTGACGTCAACTGGCTCGGGAGCGTTGAGAAGTATGAACTTTCCATAGAAGCGTCACCACTGCAGCCCCGCTGGCTCCCGATAGGCGATACCATGCCCGTGACCTGGACAGCGATGGACTTGAGGGTCGAGTTTTCGCCTTCAAGGCGATAAAGCCGTTCTTTGAGACCCTCAATCTCTCGCAGCATGCTTGTCTTTTCAGTCTCCCATACTTGGCGAACGTCGTCCATGATAGCGCGATCCTCCTGGTAGACTTCTTCGGCTCGCCGGCGGTTAGCCTCGAGGTAGTTACGCTCAGCTTCCCAAGCTTCGCGGATAAGAGAGTTTTGCTGGACCAAGCGTTGGACCATGTATACGGATGTTTGCTGGGTAGGTGGTGCGGCGTCGGCCGAGACAGATCTAGATAGGGAGGCCCCGGCGAGGTACTGAGGGATGCTTGAGATAGGAGAAGTGGATGAAGGCGGGAGACCTCGCTCGGGGGCAGACACAGGGACGGATTGCGATGGGGAGAGGCGATTAGTCTGGTTGTAGGTCGAGGCATCGACGCGAAGGTGACTTGGAGGGCTTTTTTGGGAAGTGGACTGGGCGGCGCGTAAGGAAGAAAGGGAGAGGGGGACAGAGTCGTTGGGGTTGATCGGGAAGGAGCTCGCAGGCGGGATTCGACCAGGCTGAACGTGTTGGTGTTGACGATTCAGGTAGGGAAGCATGTTTTGGTGATTCATCGACGGAGGAAAGGACGAGGATGGCGTAGCTGTGGGCGAAGGAGAAGTTCGTCGGTAGGGGAGGTTGGCGCTGAAGGGGGGGTTCATGTCGACGTCGAATGCGCCCGAGGGCAGGAAGGCCTCGGATGATAACCAGGCTGCCATGACGTCGGCCGTAGTGAGGGCAGAGGTCTGTAAGATTTGTAGGAGGAGATGCTACCGGAACGGCATGGGTGCGGGAAAGCAATATCGTCGAAGGTAGGTAGGTCAAGGCCGTAGCGTTGAGAGTCGAGCTTGTGTGTAGATGTCGGTGGATTATAGAATTGAGAGTAACGGTGGCAATGGCACAGCTGCAAGAACGGCGCGAAAGCGATGTCGATGGTGGGAGAGAGTGACAGCGGTAGCGAGTCGGCGAAAGAAAATATGATATCGAGGGAGGTTGAGGTTGAGTTATGACGCAAATGGGACCCGTTCGGCGGGAAGGCACAGACAGGCACAAGGCACAAGGCAGGCACAAGCACAGACAAGGAGCTTGGAAGGAACGCAGGAGGCGGAAAGTGGAAGGCAGGGGGGGCGAGCTCTAGGACTTGAGAGAGGGTTGTTTCAGGGTCCAAGAAGCGATGGCCAAAGTATCTTGTACAAATCTCGGTTAGACGAAAGAGAGAGGAGATTTAAGAAGAAAGGAATGCACGGGAAAGAACGGTGACAACTTTGTCTGAGGCCCAAGAAAAGAACGACGAACAGTGCAAGCTCACGAGTTGTTGCCCAACAATGCGGTAGCGGGTAGCTCATTGATTCACCACCTCTTGTAGCGGTCTAAGGAATCTCATGCGTGGCCGCGTGCGCAGCAGAAAAAAAAAAGGCTGCTCGAGAGCCAATGACGCATCGAACCGCGGTAATAAACAGGAAGGTCCAGGTGGGTTTGGTGGCTGCCATCGAGTGGAGCGGGTACTTGGAGCCGGACGGGGCGGAGAGGCGGGTGGGCACTGGAGTTTGGACAGCGCGGAACATTCTCTCCACTGTGGATGGAGCGCAAATGGAAGACTTGCCGAAGGAAGGGTTCAACAGCCGCATCCCAACAGACATGCAAAAAAACACAGGGAGAAGTTGATATTGTTATTATTGTCTCAGAGATCTAAGTCATCTATACGGATACGTGCAGCTGCCATAAATTCCAAGGCCCAGGCTCTCTTTTGCATGCCATTCCCTTAGCCCCTCCCTTGGTAGGTTTTCCTCGTGTACCTCGGTACCTGAGATACACGTCCAAGCTGGAATAAGACATGGGAAAACAACAGATGAAGCACCCTTCTCCCTCTTCGGAGCCGTTCGGCCTCCCCATTTCCCTGGTACGCAATTGCTGAGACGACGAGTCGACTTGCGTTCCTCTGACTGACATGCAGCCCATAATTACTTGTCTCGTCTCAGCAGCATCGTTGCGGGCGCAATTGGCTCGCTCACAGAGTGTCGGGTAGGAAGATCGGTGCCTTGCCCTAGGGGAAACCGGCCGGACAGGCGGGATGGCCGGACGAATCTAGTCGACGTGATTATTTACGCCAACAAAGAGAGAGAAAACAAACAACGCCACCCGCCGTGTGTGCTCTGCCCGGCGAGAATGATGCATCATGCCCCGGTATTACCTCGGACGCTCCAGTTTAAGCACCCAAGCGGCACAGCGACCTGGGAGAGCAGGGGGCTGGAAGCATCGAGTCGGTGAGGGAGCTCTTCTGTTGGAGTCACCGAGAGCTTGGAGAGATTCCCATCGCCTCGCCGTTGATGAACCAGCCCAAGCGCATCTACTACGTACATATAGTACCTCAGCTCTGGCGTTTATTAATACCATCCATGTAAGATATGTCACTGATGAGCCTGCAAGGGGAACTCCCTCGAAACGGGGCAACAAGGTTCCAAGCTGCAAAGCAACGCCAATCAATTCCTTGTCTCCATTCCGGACGCTCAGGCACATCAGGATGCTCCCGCTAATCATGTTCCGCCGCCGCCACACCAGCGAAGACGTCGTCACCCACTCTCAATATGTCTGTGGTTTTCCATGCGTGTGTGTGTGTTACACATGCAATGCAATGCAGAGCAAGCACACGCGTTGAATAAAAAATGAATAAAAAAATAAAAATAAAGAAAAATAAAAGATTCAGCCAACCAGTTGCTGGCTGGCAACGCATGTGAAAATCACCACCCACACTCAGCAGGCATGTGGTCATTGATGATGTGCTCACAAACAAACTCGTCAGCCAATTCCGCTGCCATGTGGCCGCTCTCCTGTGGAATGTGGTGGGATGCGCCTCGCTCGTTCTGGACACCATCTGGGCGCTCCCAAAGCACCCTGGTCTACCCACCTCCCTCGTTATTTCAAATCAATGCTCGTTGTTGATATCGACAGAGACCCTGAAACCCATCTCGCCATGTTCTTCTGCTACCCGACCCTTGCCTGATGATCCCATGTATGGCGGTCAAGTCGATCGCCTCTTTACTTCGCGGGGAAGACCACTTCTCGCTTGCTTCTTACCCGGTTACCGACATGTTCTCCAAATTAGGCCCGGGACCTGCTCTTCCTTTACCAGCAATGATGAAGCCTTTCCAAGCACCACGACAGAAGGTGAACAGGTGTTGAACTCAGGTGACAAATCGTCTCAGCCATGGCAACATTTAGCGACTGACTGTTTCCTCCAACACTCAGACCCGTCAGATCATCTTCTACAAAGTACGCCATCTTCAGCCCAGTCCCGCCAAGTCCGGGTCGCCGGACCTCAGCTCCACCGGCGCCGTCGACGCGCATTACCGACTTGTGTATGCACATTCACTCGTCTGCCCATTCGCTTCACCATTGATTGCAAATCCACTTTCATTGTATTGCAGCTTTGCCGAATCCATCCCCTCACTATTCCTCCTTGAAGCCATCCTCTGTCAAAAGCACCCCGTCTAAAATCTTGCCTCCATGCGTCTTCTCCATCACCTCACAATTCTGGCGAATCCAGACTCGTTGGAAATCGTCCCGTTGTCTAATCCAGGCGGGATGAATCCGTCCGCCTCTACAGGCGTGTCTTCGCCAGTGCAACACGACGCGAGTCCAAGTGCCGAGCAAACGTCAGTGTACTCTTCAAAGGACGTCAGCTACAACTGACCAGCGAAATGTCGAGCTGAGTAGTCAACTCAGAGCGCATCACCAAGCTCGCTGTTCTTTGCGGGACAGGGTATAAAGCCAAGTGTCTTTACGATCGGTGATTTTTATTATTGTGTAAACTCTTGGTGTATTTTGCTGCCTGGTTGCCTTGCTCTATTTCCATTGGTTTGAATGCCCTTGGACCCACTTTAACCTTTTCCAGACTTTCCTTTTTCGTCTAACCTTTTTGGCCCCCCCCCCCCCCACTTTTTCAACCCTTGCGTCCATTTGACCCACTTTTTGTCTTCGAATTTTCCTCCGCAGCCTTTCAGGCAACCATTCGGATCGTCGCCACCGCGCACAGCAGCTCCTGGAGCCACGGCTTGTAGGCATCTGATTGGATCGTCTTGACAAATCGCTTGTCGTTGTCATCAAGACAGTTTTTTCTTTCCCTTTTGAGAAGTCGCGTAAGGTCTTTAACTTCCTGTTCGAGGAAGTCGCGATAGTGTTGACGCACATCGGGTCTTTCGACCAGGATCTTACAGCCCAAAATGACTAGGTTGATCCTTTGATTAACACTTAGTGGCGTGTCTGTATTGGGCAGTGCAGGGATGCCTAGGAGTTGTGACTCCTTTAGGTGCCTATTGAGGTCTCTTGTTGGCTCAATATGCTCGAGGAAATCTGCATATCCCGATATATAGCGAGTAGCTGCGCGGCTTCCGTTATCTAGTTGGATTGTATCGCGTTCAATTGATAAGAAGTTGGGCATTTTGGCTGTTATATGTTATATTATTGGTCGAGTTGTGCGGACCAGGGTCGGATGGAGAGGTGCTTTTATATTGGAGGCCCGGAATAAGGTTCCTTGAGTAAGGTTTACTTGGCGGGGACTTTTACCTTGAGACCAACTGTGAGCCCTATTGAGAAGCTTATTGTGATAGATACAAGGCTAGGGTTTGGCCTGTATCGACCTCTATTGTGTGCCTAGATTATCGGCTTTTTTAACAATAATAAAGCCAAGTGTTCTAGGGACCCAAACTCAAGATTGGCTCGACGCGTGTACGTGCAGAGCGTGACATGCCGAGATTCTGGAAGTGCTGGCAACAACTCATGTGCCTCGAACGGACTAATGATAGCCAGATGTTCGACAGCGCCAGCCCGGAAATGACTTGCTAAAAACCACTGGCATGGCTGCTGGAATGAATCAGACTGGTCACCACCAACGAAGTCTGGACAGTCCTAGCGAAATCCTCAGCTGCTGTGGTGTTGCTGAGAGTGGCGAACGCGGGATTGAACCCCAAATGATTCTCGGGCAGCTTTCCATGAGCAAGGAAATAACGTACTCCCTGGTGAATCTTGTGCATCCCAAGCCTGGCAGGTGGTGGTCGCTCAACTTGTCGTTCTTCCTCGGCTTCCGCGGCAAGTTCTCGCTCCTGTTCGGCCAGATCGGTCGAGTACCATGAGCTCGTCTGAATCGCCGAAGAACACCACAGCTTGCGTTTTCTCCAGATCATCACACATATTCACCCATGCGGCTGCGAATTCCCGATTTCCGAGGTCAATAATTTGAGCGCCGACGTCGAGAATCACTCGTGAGTTGGCGTCCATCTAGTTCACCACCACCTCCATGAGCAGCTCACAATCTGAGGCAGACCCTTCCGGCCGCGAGCGAATCAATTCAGTGCCATTTTCTGGGAGTAGCAGATTCTCCAAAACCAAGGCATTGGTATGCTTCTGCTCGGAGAGGTCGAGTTGCTCAACGTCCAACGGTAACACGTATCGTGAATCCTTGGTTCCACTGAACCCCGTGGTCTTGTTCGGTTTCGCCTTGCCCAGGTCCCAGCCCGAAGCCGTGAGCTTGTGAGGGAACTCCTTCGACTCTTTGGCAAATACCTTGCGGGACAGAAAATAATCAATAGCCCCCTTCGAGAATTGGAGATGCGGGAATACTCGTGTCGCGCACTGGACGCGATCACGGAGGTCAATGCCACTCAAATGTTGGAATGCTGAAGGCAAGTTCGGAGCTGTTCGAACCCAGACCTGATACTCCGACATGGCATTGTCGGAAGATACAAGAAGCTCCAAGGCGCTGAACAAATCCTCATCTTCGATTCCGCCGTAATAGTAACTCGAACAGGTCAGCGCAATGACAACGTCTGGGTGGCTAACTTCAGATCTTGGAGTTGGCAATCTTGAGGCCAAACACGAAGGCAAGAATACCGCCCGCTATGAGACCGCGAAGGAGGAGAATGCTGTTGATGGCCGACTCGGTTCAGAAATGGCTCTGCTCAGCGGCCTCGATCTCTTCGGGCAAAAGGTTCGAAGAGGAGATATATCGTAGGGATAGCCTGCCTGACTGCACTAGATTGGCGTGCCACGGGGAATCCGGCAATACCTGTGTCGCCGTTGTGATGTGCGACCCGGCTCAATAAGAAGTCTTCGGCATCACGTCAAAGAATCCTGATTCTTGGAAACCTTCCAGGGTTCCGATCATCTCTGTCAATCGACTCTGGAAAGGCAGCCTTTGCCTCTAGAGAGAAATTAGCGACTGGGTCAAGAACTTCTTGAATCAAGCCCTGACGACCCGGACTGTGTTCAATCGGCCTCTGTTGCCCAAGCATGTAGATGAGCTCGAATCTGGCACTGAAATTTTCGTCACTCTTACCAACTACGTCTCTCGAGTAGGTGTTAAAAAATCTCTAGATGTCTATCAATTTTCGAGCGACATGAGGGTTCTCGTTGATCTGGCTTTCCCGTCCCACCAACTGAAAGGACAGCAAATGCTCCGGCTGGACCATCATGACTCCTCCTTCTTTCATACACTGAACGGCCATTTCACGAATGATATCCGCTCTTGTCTCATCCATGTGAATGGCCCTTGACAAGGGGAGATCAAAGACCGCGCGATCGAGAAGACCCGAGAGCTTCGAAGTCAAGAATTGAGCCATCTGCTTGGCCTGCGGCTTTGCCACAATAACACACACGAGCTGTGAGCCACTACTCAGGGCTGCTGTGATGATAGGGACGATAACTGAAGACTTGCCCTCTTCCATGTTCAGCTGCATAACGGCACTGTGAGCGCTTGGGGGCTCATCATGTGTCTCGCAATCTGTTGCTGTGCCTGTCGAATTCTCATCCCGCCCTCGCATTCAAAAAGAAGCCATTCTGGAAACGCAAAAGGGCTCCAAGTATTTGGCCCCGCGTTCTCAAGCTCTCTGATGAGTTCTACCTCATTGTCTTGAAACTGAACTAGGCGCTTTGCTTGCTGAAATTCCGTGATGGCATTGGGATGACTATATGACAACTTGCATGGTGCGCGCCTCAGGAGAATAAAACGTTCTTGAGGGAGCTATAGAAGCGATGCACTCCAGCAAGTACCTGGTTCTCTCCGTCGGCGCAGCGATAAGCCGTATGGAAGCTGATTGCAGAATCGACAACGCCTGCTCCGTTCCTGCTCGGTGAAGCAGAGGACCTGGGAGGCAGAAGGAAGTCGGTGCGTGGATATAAGCCAGGTACAATTTGCTTTGAGTCGTATCATCACTGTCCACCAGCCTCCCAAGAAGATTGTCAACAAAGTACGCCTGAGCGCGGCCAGCCGAGCCTGTCTTCTTGAACTAAGAGCTCTCCAGTCAGGATGCTGAGGTGGATTTTCAGCGTTGAAGAAACTCTCTCAAACCAGTGCCAGTTCCCAGGTGCTAAGCTCCAGCGACCATCTGGCACAAACGCTGGCCGAAGCCTCGGCAGGGCAAGATCGAGACAAAGGTTTCCATTCGAGACGACTTCGTCTGCCAAGATTGATCTTGCTTTCCACTCTCCGAGGGTCATACAGTCCGGCATGATGCCTGTCTTGCAAGAACTGCGTTCGGGGGTTCGCCTTGCGCCGACACATAATTGCGCGGAGGAAAACGCTCGAGTGGCTCTGAACGACGAGGTAACTTGAAAGTGCAAAGTTTCGACACGGCAAGTGAGCCGTTGTCTCATTGCTTCCGCGGGTTGGTGGCTCATCTTTGTTAAAGTGTCGGCCAGCACCTCCCAATACTCGGTCTTGCCAGCTGCCTCGTTCGGAGCTTCGATGGGGCCTGAATGATGATGGAGAGCACCCCAGCGTTCTGGGCCGCAAGATAAACGGAAGCATTTCCGCCTACATAGTTGGAGTTGTGATTAGCGATTGTCTTAAGAAGCAGCGAGACTGGGCCATACCGGTACTGCCAAGTCGATCTGAAATACCCTTCATACCACCGGAGTGAATGCGGCCCTGGACATTTCTCGTTCTCCCTATATCCTCCATCAAGTCGGTGGCAGCGTCTGCGGCTGGCCTTCCCTCGGGGTCGACGTCAATGCTGAAGAGGCGAAGAGACAATAACAGAATGAACGTCATCAACGAACCTCTGCCCTCTGTAGACAATCCCGGCGCCGTTGAGAATGCTAGCCTGTAAAGCCTCCCTTGAGGATTCACGAAGTATTCTTTTAGGTCCTGACTTATTTACCACGATCGTGTCCGGCAGTCTGGCTAGTTGACAACGCGATCGAGTCATCGGGCTCAATGAAGATACCGCACATCCAAGGATGCTTCTTCCAACTCTCCTTATCACTCCCATGCCAACTGCAGGGTTGAAGGAAAGCTTGATTGCTGGAGACCATGTCCGAGTTATGCCAGTGTCTCGGGATCGTGTTTCTCTCGGTCAAATACACTCTCAAACCCTTGCGACTGGTAGATACCCTGGCGCGAATGCAACTCATCCGTTCTTACCCTAGGATACTCTTTCAGCTAGATAGGGCCCTCCAGTTCCCTCCGAAATAACTCAACTTTGACTATGTGAGGTCAGGTGGACTAATCTGGGTCTAGATATGTAGCTAAGTGTTGGATAATACCCCGAGGCTGAAGGCAATTACGTACGAAGAAAGGCTGCGATGAACTAGACCAGGCGGTGAAGGTCGAATGAAGTCAGCAAAGCCTTTGAATTGAGCACGGAAACATGTCCGAGGAGAAAGCAAGCCTCAGTCGCACATCCTCCCAATGACAGAAGTCCACCAATGCTACGAACTTCTGGGGAGAGAATCCCCAGGTCATCACAATTGGACGACATCAAGTCACAGGATGACTGAACTCGTTCAATGCTTAGAACCTCATCGACTTGCAGAATTAAATCGCTTTGCCAAGCTCTGCACAAGGCAACGGATGTGCAGCCGAGGGGTGAGGACTTCTCCTCGGAAGACATGATGGGCCACCATCGTCACTGAGAAGGGTATGATGCGCACGACTGTCTCATGAGTCTGGAATCCCGGGCCACGATTATCTACTCCAGATGTATAGCCCCAGCTTGCTTCTAAATATGTACCCAGGACAGCCATGATTGACCGTACTGCCATCTTACATACGTAGTGTTACGAGACCTCAGTATGACCTGCCTCATCCAGTTCCGCAGCCTCGGACTAGCAATCTCATCTTAACCCCCAATGACATTCTACACAGTCATTCGAGAGCATACAGCATCGGCCAGCTGACATCTCACTCACACCAGCGGAACTCCAGATTACCGAGCTCTTTCTCAACAACCCCGGATCCAAACCCGATCCGAGTTCCCCCGTCAGTCGAGAATGACGTCCGGGGCTGAACCCAACAGCCAATGTGTACTCGTAGCCTCCCTCACTCGAGGGGAACCAACACGCACGCCCCCATGGGGACCCCGGGTTTTCGTGGCGAAGAAGCTGGGGAAATCTCACATCACACTGCATCGAGCGCATCGCCGTCTCCCTCAATATCCTCGGTTCTCAACCGCGGACGAGTGGCAGTTCGACAAATCGGTCTGTTCACAACGCACAGTCGAGGGGTCTTTTAAGGGGGGAGAAAGCACTGACCGCTCCCCATTGGATGATATCGTCGATGTCCGGGGCTGGGTCTGTTGAAAGAACGCAAGTACGTAAGTGCAGGACTCTTGGCGACAGCTGTGTTGCCTCGGCCAGTCCAGGCATCGGTGCTGGATAGAGAGATACCAGGCGACCCAGCATGAATTGGCATTACCAACCGAATCTGGCATGAAGGCCAATTGTCAAAATCTTGAGAATTGCCTCCGCGGCAGCAGATTTGTCTGTCCTCTGTCAAGCGACCGGGGGCAAGCAGTGGGGTTAAGAAAGCGACGCAGCTCCATAACCACGACAACAACATGATGCTTCTTCGTTGCCAAGCATGCAAAGCAAACGAAGCAACCCCTCTTTTCTCCCCTCCAGTCCCGATAAAAGCTCATTAAAGCCAGGCCTAGAACTCGACCAACGGTTGCCCAGAAAAACGGCCCAGAAAAAGGCTTGTTCGCCCAGCCATGTGTGCGAACCTCCTCGCTTGTGTCTGCATGTCGCCGCTCTCACAAGCTTGTTTTTTTGCTTGGATTTTCCAATGGAACCACGCCATAGGTAGCCAAAAAGCCCATCTTTGCCAAGCCGCGATCCCAATTAAGCTTGTTGGACAAGGTTGCGATCTTTGGTTACGGCCAAGCCGATGGAGCGAGAGGGTGAGGTGATACGCGATGGTGCGAGAAAGTTTGTTGAGGGTGGACGAAGAACGGCTATCGTTTGCCCCTCTTCAAGATAGTCGGGATACGGTGGCAGCCACCCGAAGATTTGGCCCTGAACGTGATAGAGGGGGCCGGCACGATGCGTTGTTGTGCGATGCTGTTTGGATGTCTAAGTGGCGATGGATGCTGAAACGCTCCCTCAGGGTCAAGACTTCCGCACGTCGTCTTGCCACCTGGATAATGAACCCGAGTGTTCGGCCGTCTCGGCCAATCTCGTCTCTCCAAGGCATCAAGAACGAAGGGATTGACTTTGTGGGTGCCTTTTCCGAAGAACACGTTCCTCCGGGTAGTGCCATCCTCAGAGATAATAACCGTGTTAGACTTTGCTAATAAACAGGCTACTCAGGCAAAGCAGACTGGCCCCTCTTCTTTCATCAAGTGGTTTGTCGATCCATGTGCAATTGGGGCCTTCCCCAGGGTTCCATCACTTCTCATCTACATGAAAAGTGAGCAGTAATCCAGCCCAGCGTTGGACTCGAACGGTACCATGTACGCAATCCGTAACTGTAACCCACCAACAACAACAATCTCACAAAGCCTCGTCGTCATGACGGGGGATGAGATGTTGGGGGACACAGTATGGCGTTGCAGTTGGGGAAGAGGTTGGTACAAGATCAGTAACAACTCGGTCAGGAAACGTGGAGACGAAACTGGCATCGTGAGTCGAGAGCAACGGGAAGCATGCCGAGACACATGACGCCACAAATGATGGGCCATCCCGTCTGAGGGATGGCTGCGTGTACGTGAAATCAACCCAGGACATTGGATGGCCAGAGAAGAATGAAATTACTTCATACAGCTGCGGCGCCTCTGCCTGCCTGGGTTGGAGCTTAAGCAAGTCTCCGCGAACAGCCATGCCCAAGTGCGCGTGGGCACTGGAAACGGAGTGAGGCATTTTCTTGCGGAGCTCGTCTTTTACAAGCGCCCATTAAGAAAAGGCAGTAACCCGAGGCTTGCACCACACGCGCTATCAAGGAGAGAGACGAGAGGACCCCGCAGGATGCTTGTGCTGTAAGCGGGCTAGGGCGGGTCTGGACTCTCTGGCATGCCCCGTCGTTGTCAAAGACCAGGGTTCGCCAAGGTCTGGGGAGACCTGTGCGACCTGTGCATCATCGAGACTTTGCAGCGTGGCTGGCAGAGTGTGAGTAAGTGAGAAGCAGAGGGGGGAAGCTCCATGAGGTTGGAGGAGCTTGCAGCTTTGAAGGAGGGAGGGGATGGCCATCACCTGATTTCGTGGCTCTGCATTTGTGGTGCTCTAAAGACGTCAGTGTTCGCTGACGGGTACAGCAAAAGCTGATGGGAAGGGAAGGACATCTGCACTCTGGAATCAACAGTGAGGGGATGGGATGATGCTGCGTGACTCCCTGAGAATGCCAATCCCCACGACCTGGTGATCTGGTGATAGGAAGCCATCCGTCATGGAACTGCGACGGCGAAGTATCGTCGAACAAGACCCAGCACTAAGAAAACAACCGGCCTGCGGCCAGTGCCGATGCTGGCGACGCCGATGGTGATAGTTGGTGGTGTTGCAAATGCACACTCCCTCCCATCTCAGCCCACGAGATAGAATGTCAGCCAGCCAAATTGCAGCTTGAGCGTGGGATGTCCCCATGTGCACCCGCCACCTCCATATTTCTCCTCCCTTTGCGAAAATGAAGCTCCAAATATCGAGTACTGTTGGGCTCTTGAGTAGTCCATTTGACGCCTCGGCAACATAGTGTCAGCGTGGACCTTCAATGCGGCACTTCGAGACAAGCCTGTGTGGTGGACGGCCATGAGGTCTGAACAAGATCTCCGGAAGTGATGTGATTGTTCCATAGCTTGGTTCCGAGAAATGCTCTACGACATCTCTAACCTAGCGGCCATGTGCAAGTCTCGTGAAGCGTTTCTGTCATGTCCCGGCTCATCAAGGAACGTGTAGCGGTGGTTGAACATAGTAAATATGCCAAGTTTAGAAGACCATGAGCTTGTAAACCTGTTTCATCGTCACAGGGCGCTGGCCAGAGATTCGTCTGACCGGACCCTCAGCCGCAGCCGTGTGCGTATGTCCAAAGTATGCTGATGGGCATATGGAAGAGGATGCCTCCCCGTATTGCATGACAGCTGAAACAGCAATAGGCAGGCTTAGAGGAGGGCACGCCACGAGGTTTTTTAGGAATCGCATCGACGCTATGCTTGTAGGTTCAGGCTGTTGACCCGAAGCAACCTTGATCCGGGTGGACGCTCCCGAACGGGTTTCCTTTTGCTGCACATGGCTGTTGATGGTGTGGCGCCGGCATCTTATCTCAGAGTGGGCAATGGTACGGTTGGTGCTCAAACCTTTGAGAAACAAAATCATGTCAGTGAGGCTTTTGCACGATGACAAGTGGTTCACGGTGCCAATTGACGCGTGCGCCATGAAAATTGTCTCCAAGGCTGTCGACCTCAGCAAACAGCAACGACGCCCGAGACCCGAATACTAGGTCACGAGGCGGAGCTTGAGGGGCTCATCAGGGAGACGTGCATGTCTGCAGCATGCACGTCGCAGGTTCCAGCAGCGCTCTTTTTTAATCCTCATTTCCGCCCTGGAGCCTGTCCACTGCATGTGCGCGAGGGCTGGGATTGTCGTCCAGCCAGGCCGCAGCAAACAGTGACGACGTAAGTGGATTGTTTTCTTGAAGCGAACCAATTGCAATGTGCCGGCATGAATGAATGCACTGAACGTTGGTGGGGGCAGAGCTGGCAGAGTCCTTGAAGGTGAAGGGTTGTTACAAGCGTCACGCGTGAGTTGCACGCAACACGGCCTTGTTGGGTTTCTTTGGTGAATGGTTTTGCTTCTATATCGGCAACTGTGAAACTGTCGGACAGAGTTTGTGGACGGCCGCCTTGGCTTATAAGCTTGAGGACCATGAGGACAAAAACTCCTCATCCGAACGCGCAACTCACCATCCATGCCATCTGTATGTCTCATCCGATGCGACCGACAGGTGATTGGGTTCGCATTGACGGTCATCCCTCTATTTTCTTTCTCTCTTTTCTTGCGTAACCATTGCATTGCGATGCAATAAGTCATGTAAGAATCCTGCATTGGGCCCCGGGAGCTTCTCTAAGAATCTGCGGGCATCTGGGCGAGAATGTGGCAGTACAGCATTCCACTTGACAACAACGTGCGGTTGTGTCCCAAACCGTAAGAGCGTGGTAAACTCGATGTCGCGGCGTTGCAGATATCTCATCGTGTGTAACCCGTCCATCCACGCGCCGTCGACGAGAATGCGCCTTGCCAGCATTCTGAACCCTAGCTGGACGCGAGCATCACTGCGCCCTGTGTTTCCCAACAATGTAGGCTCCTGGAGGCACGGAAAAAGGCACTCAGAAAAAGCATTTGTCAATCACCATCAAGCCTCAGCTGAAGGGCGGCCACCGGACTCTTCACCGTCGATTCAAGCCATTGAATTGCCCAAAATCGCCAAGTGTGTCGTCACCGACGAGAGGCCGTAACCTGAACGGCGATGCCAAACCTCAAAGGGTGAGAGAGGACGTCAGTTCCTTACCAGGGTGCTCTAAATGCTCTGGATTGGACAACACCGTGTGTGGATGAAGACGGCCCCTCCGACGTAATAAAGCATGCTTGCGAACAAGGGGTATCCGAGTCGTCTTCTCCACCACGGCCTCGGAAACGAAGGCTATTGATGCTGACACATATCTGGCATTGGAACAGCCTCATTAATCGCTTGCTCCTAGAGCCGAGACGAGGACAGCACAGTCATTTCTGAGAGTAATGACTGCGAATGCTGATATCAGACCGCTTCTGCCAAGAGTTTGAAATTGCAAGAGTCGTCGTCAGTCATCGGTGACAAGACTTTGAATCGCCGTGTGTCAGAGCACGACTGTCTTTAATATAGAAACCCGCGTCGATCCCTTTCGTGGCTCAGGTGTGCGTGTCTCTCCCAATCTCTCCCATCCAGCCAGCCAGCGTGCGAGGCGTAGTTAGTCAATTAGGGGTTTTGGGAGCCTTGCTCGCAGGCACCCGAAGAAAGGATGGAAGAGCGTGGGTGAGGTGAGACAAAGTCCAGGGCCGGGGGGCCATGATAGGACAGCCCAGGGATCGACTCCACCCTCCGGGGCGCATATGACGCACTTGCACCCGTGGTCAACACCCTTGCCCGCAGATGCGAGAGACAAGTGGAGACTGGAGAGAACGATTGGTGTGAGTTCAAGGTTGAGTGGTGGGGTGCCGTACCGGACCGGTTGTGAGAGCGGAGGTGACCTTCTTTTTGGTACGCGGTACTCGTCGACACGGCACGGGACTGCCTTGATTAGAAGCGGAGGACAGCCGCTGGAGGCATCATGGACGGAGAAAGAAGTACAAGATCGGCCATGCGGCGAGACGGACGGCATTGAAGAACGGGACTCGGTCGACATCCCGCTCACCAGAGGAATGGAAGGCTCTTGTCAATGTAGTCGCCAGAGAACGGCATAGCTGTTCGTTCTCCGTACTCCGTTCAGACGGAGTACTACGCACGGGGGGCGGAAGTCAAAGTCCCTGAGATTTATTGGACGTCCGAGATCTCTCAAGGGCCATCCCCCCATCTTAACAAGGGGCAAAGACCGCTAGGCTTGGCGTCAACGGGAAGTCCCCTTGTGCTCGCCAGCGTCGAGACAGGACAGTGTGGAACCCACCAGCCTGGCGCACAAAGGCTGTGGGACATTTCTGTTTCTCATGATGTTGGATGAAGGGCATGTTGACGATGACGGAGTGTTGCTTTGACGATGCTGATCTGCCCAGGGATATTCTTTTCAAAGAAGGGAACAAAGTCTTCAAGTGGGCTTTGTTCTCTTCCCCGAACTAATAAGAAGGGAGTAATGATGGAACAACGCAGCGGTATGCATACGCGCCCCTGGCCGAGTTCCAAGTTTGCATGGCAATGTGTTGTGCGGCGTGCGTAAATACCGCTCGTCGTACCTTATCTCTGACAGGAGGCGGGTCGGAGTCGGAGGCAAATCGACTCTAGATTCAAGCTTACTTGCAATAATCTCAGACGGGCCGCGCAACACGTTCTCGGTGGCATTGGATCACCAGCGTTCATTGCCCTTTTTGCGAGACATGAACGAGGATGATGGTCGTTGAGTCGTGGCTTTGTGATATGCAGGTGGAGCCGGGGTAGTTTATTCTGAGCGCAAGGCACGTAAACTGTCGCAGAAGCGCAAGAAACAGAAACAACAACTTGCTGTTCTCCAATGACAAGGTGCAGTCTAGGGACTATTCTCGGGGCCATGGCACGCTCCGGTGGGAATTGCGAATGCGATCGTCTGCCGCCGTCGCAGCCGTCGCAATAGAAAGGGCTTGGCTGCGACATGAATCGGTGATACTGAGCACAGTAACAATTCATCGAGACGTGGACGGTGTCGACGAGCGGCGCACAGCAATTACTTGGCAATGGCTCGTTTCTCGCGTCTGAGCCAGTCAACTCGGTGCAGTGAGGCATCGGGATGAGTGAGGGTATCGGACGGGATGAGTGAGGGGATCCGCTTCCAGCAACATTGGCCGATAGATTGTGGGAGCATGTCCAGGTCGCGCTTTCGGGGTCTGCCGCTCCCGCGCGGATGAAGGGATGCCAGCGTCTAAGATGCCATCTGTGTGTCTAGGAGAATAATGGCGGGAGCGTGTGAAGTGGCGAAGAAAAAAAGGAAAGCGAAAATTTTCCAGGTTTGTGCAGCCAATCCAATGCGCCTTCTGAAACACCCAGCCATGGAAGCTGTAGATACGCGAAACAGGCAAGAGATACCACCACCACAAGAACCGAACAGCTGAACAGAAGTCGGTGAAGGGGTTTATTCACCACCACGGCATAACAAAGCAGACCAAATTTCCGATAATGCCGGCTCAATCCATTGTCCGTCGTCTGTTGTTGAGAGATTTTACTCTTCTGGCTTGGTTTTGTGGCACCCTTCCCGCCGCACCGTTGCCGACTCTACCGACCATCCCAATCAAGCTTGAGCCTCCTCCTCCTCTTCCTCCTCCTCCAAAGTGACGGGTCCAACAAGGGGCGGCTGTCGCGGTGGGAGGATGAACGGTGGATGTGGAGGGCCCTTGTGAGCGAGCTGTTGCACATTTGGCTTCCGTCTCATCAATGACTGTAATGGATTCTCCAATCCAGAAGCCTCACAGCTGCCCGCAGTCAACACACATGGCCTGTGGACAAGGTCCCTTTTTCATCAGCACGCTAGAGGCTGGAAGTGCCTATATTTAATTTACCCAGGCTCCATTCTCCAGCCTCGGCTGGCTTTCTGGCAGGGAGCAGCTCTGCAGATTGAGCAAATTGCGGGCCCGAGCTTGCATCTCTTGACGCTCGATGCTGCGAGGCGTGGGGCTGGACACGGTGACAAGCAGTACCAAGCAACGCCGTGGCTGTTTGGCTTGCTTGGGGACTGGGAAAGGGCCCTTCGTTTCCTGGGGGCTTGGAGACTGGAGCCTGGGGTGTTTTGCAAGGATGCTGAGGGAAGGCTCTCTTGGTGGGCCGGGCGTTCTCGACCGGGTTCGAGGGCACACGAGCGTCAAGAGGTAAATACAAGATGGTGTCTGGTTGGATCATGGGTTGTCATGGCTGGGTGGACATGGTCTGTTCTAGGCCCGGCAACGAAGCAGTGAGAACGTCAACTTGCAGACAGCCAGAGAACTTTTTTCTGGATGACTGATCGATAAGGTATAAAATCTTTGCAGGTGATGATCGGATGTCACGATAGGTGGTAGTCCGGACGTCCGGCCGAGCTTTCAGGGCATGGGAACGGGATCTACCCGGAGCGGTGCCTACTTGGGACATGGGGTGTGCGTGCAAGGCATCACGACAAATGCGTTGCATTGACTCGGCAGGCAAGGAGCAAGTCAGAGGCAAGGCCGCCTTGTCAGGTGGGAGAGAGAAGAGCAATCCATACCTGGGGCAATGAGCCTCAATCGATGGATTCAAGCTGGTGGATGGAGAAGTCATGATGGATCATAAGCGACATCGCACGCGAGTGTGGACTCCTCCCTTGACCGCTGCGTACCTGACAGCGTGGGCAAAGGGAAACACCGACGATTAATCATATTCGTGGCTTATTAGTTAGTATCAAAATGTCTGTGACATACATAGTCTCGCCGAGAGTTGACGGGCCAGAATTGGACAGACCCATGAGTCGAAATAAGGTACGAAGTAGGGAGGATGAAGCCGAGATCAGCAACTTGTAAGACATGCCCAGACACATAGACATGGTTCCCTTAACAAGTACCGAGACGCCGCGGGCTTTGACTTTCAGTGCACTAGCCAGAGATTATCTGCACGTCGAAATTTCTATTTTATCGTTATCGTTATTTTTATTTCTATTTGAGATGATGGATGATTTGCTCCTACGTCCGTTCCCGGCTAGCCGGGACGCGGCAAAGGTCGGTCACAATGTTCAGATGAAGATGCTAGAAAAGGCGCTTACACGGCAGAAGCGGCACCCTGCTCGTGGGATGTGTGGAATGGAGGCTGCCGTTTGGACGCTTGTCAGTCAAGTGCACCAGCCCCAAGCAGTGAATGTGCAAGATCGAAAATGCCCCGGACTGAGCCAGGATTCTTGGGCCAACCAGCTGTCCAGGGGTAGGCCGGGCGAATCGCAATGGCGTCAAGTCAACTGGTGAATTAGACCCGGGCTGTTCCATGTCGGGACTCCACTCTGACGAAGGTACTTGGGAAACACGCAGCCCCATGCCCCGAGTCGAGGTATCTGTCCTTGTATCATGAATTCATGGTTTGTTCATGATGTCTCCGTAAACCCACGCAAAACCCACACACGCAATTGGGGAAAGATAAAGAAGAGGGTCGGTTTAAGGGGCGTCTACCATCAAAGAGAAATGCTGAGGATGCTTTGCTGTGTCCTATTCTCGCCCAGGAGATGTCAAGACAAACCAATTGAAATGGCAGTAGCTATGTGAAGATCGTCACAGACGACTCGTCATGCCAGGCGGGCGCAATAAAAATCGGGGTCTCGGTCGCCCTGAAGAGCCAAGCCGCCTTACAACCGTAGTCGCAGGTGCAGACAGGAACACAAGAGAAAGAAGGACCGTGAGAAGGAGCGAGGGGAAAATGGCGCACTGTATACAAAGTACCCAAATCCACCTTTCCACCTGCATCCTCCCATCCCTCCATCCCGTCCATCCACTCATATGGAACCCAAGGACAGCAACCAGAAAGAAGACAACGAGAAGGACAACAGAAGAAGGCAAAATCCACTCTTTGCTTGTTTCGTCCTCACAAGAGGGTTGCTTGAGATTCTGTGCACACACACCCTTGACCAAGGTCATCTGCCTGTCCCGTCTCCAAGGTGCACTCCCCCTCCACCCTCCAGCTCTCTTCACACCCCCGTCCGCTTTGCCCTCACTCTGATCTGTCTGCCAGTTCAACCACTGTGCCTCTAGTCGAGAGTCTGGTGCCCCCCCGGTCCAGCAAAACCATCTTTCCCCACGCCCACCCACAGTTGGTAGAGACACGCAGCGAAGCGGCTTCACTCATAACTCGTAGCGGTACCCCCCAGCTAGGGAAACACAAAATAGAGCTGCGCGCTTTTTTCCATCCCGTCGCTCAACAACTTTCTCAATCTTAATTCTCCTCATCTCCTCTCTTCTTCCATCTGTTCTGTCTTCCATTTCTTCATTTGGAGTGAAAGACAAATCTTTGTTGGATTCTTTCTTCTCTTTGCTCGCCTCACATCGTCCAATTCATGCGGCCTCCTCCCCTCCCCCCTCCTCCCCTCGCCTTCTCGCCCATTTCCCTTTAGCTGGATATTGCACCCATGCTTTAGGTCCTTCCTTTGATTAACATCGAGGGATAAAAGCGAGAGAAGACCGCGTCAAAGGAGATTCGTCGATTCAAAGCGTCGCTCCAATTCCATCAAGAGAAATCGACTTCCCTCGACTAATACGAAAGCACGCACCGAGCTGGAACCTCCTACCAACATCAACCAACCACCCAAGGCTTACACGACAAGTTGCCACGATCCAGGAAAACAACAAAGCACGAAGGACCAATTCGACCTGATCAATTTTCATTCTACTCACGAGTTGAATTTGATCACTGGATATCAATCACCAAACTGGTTTTCACAGGCTTGTCTTGTCCTCGGCCCGTCTACGATAACCATCTGCCTCGTGTTCAAGACAGCTGCAAACAGCTCCAGCAAGAGTTACCAAGGCCTCGGAACTACTGTCGAACCAAGTGTCAAAATTTCACACTTCTTCCGCCAGCTTCTTCGTCACGACCCCTCCTTCAACCACAGCGAGCAGCTAAAACAGGCTCTCGACCAGCCAACCACTGACCTGAATCAAGTCGCTGATTCAGTCAAGTGCCTCGTCCACGAGTTGATGGTGTGTATCCCTGACGCCGTGGTCCCTCGCCGCTCTCAGTGACCAGCACCGGCCACCAACCACCGACTCGAAGCTCTGTACCGCCGGACTCTCCAGTACCTGGAGCCGCCGTACCCCCCAATCCACTAGCGGACGCCCTCCACTGGAACCCCGGACAACCCCCGTCGTTCAGCACCGTCGTCAAAGAGTTAGGGCCTCGCAGCACTATTTCTAGCAGTTTTCTTAGCGACCTCCCCGCTGGGACTGCACTCGGCGATACCCACAAGCAAGCACCCGACATCCAGGTCAGCATCACCAAGAAGACGCTTGGCGGCTGAAAGCGAATCCGCAAAGTCACGACGCTCATCCATCTCCGTCTCCGTCTCCGTCTCCGTCATGGCGGCTCTCTCGGGCTCAAGGATGATGGTGGCTCCCCACCAGCAGACGCTCTCCCCAATGCACCACCAACCACAGCAGTTGTCGCTGCTCGACTCAGCAGGTATGATGCAGCCTTTTCTTCTTTTCCTTGTCGTGTTACTCCCATGATTGCCTCTTTCGGTTTGCCTCTGTGCAATCGTTTGGTAATCGTTGCCCCTCCCATCCCCGCCACCACCTGCACGCTCCAAACCCACCGACCCAGTTCCAGTTCCATCTCTCTCATCAATCACGTTCTTTTGTCATCCGCCCCCATTCCCGGCACGTTCTCGGAGATGGATATTTCTCTCGTTCGCGTCTTCGCTCTTTTTTGTTATTCCCGGCTGGTCCGTTAGAAGAGCATCTATTGCGCAGGAACTGGCGGGTAAGAGGTGACATTTATGACGTGGAGACGGCCTCGTTTCGAGGTACTGGGACGCGCTGGAGCTGTAGCGGGAAGGCGAAAGAGGAGGGAGCGTCGGTCCCATCCAGCCATTATCCATTCAGCCGCTCAAACCAGCAAATCCACCACCGTCTCTGAGATCCATCTCCCCGTCTGCCCCCATTCTACTGGTCCAGCGCTTCATTCTGTTGCCGCTTCGGACCTGGCGACTTGAGACTTGGAACTAGGGACTTCAGGACAGGGTCACACACGTCGAGTTGGCGGTATCCCCTGGCCTTGATCCCATCCTTTCCCATTCTCGATTGTTTTTTTGTTTTTTTTATAAACGCAACCTCGCACAAACCCCTGCCTTGCCCTGGCAGCTGCATTCCCATTCACGAATACCCTGTCAACGTCGGGGCCCGGGGCTGGATCTCACTCTTCACTTCCCTGTCCTGTCCTGTGTCGCAAACCTTCACCCATCCTTGCCTGCTGACGTCCTTCTCTCTTTCCGCTTGCAGATAAAAGTGCCTCGTCGCCTCCAGTCCAAACCAACTCGACCAGCAGTTTCCTGTCTGCATCGTCTCCTCGAGGCTTCTCAACTGATCTAACCGACTCAATTCTCGAGGAAGGCGGTGAATCCGGCAGTGACTCTTTTGTCGAGCCAGTTACTCCCGTCAGTCGCGGTTCCCAGGACTTCACTCTTCAAGGCCAGGATCTCGACAACTACCGCTCCTACCAGGCAGTTTCCGTCGCCTCGTCCAGTGCGCCCATTCCCATCCCAACTCCCGGCGGAAATCAGCAATCCGGCCCTGCTTCTCCCACCAAGTACGGCAGCTACTTTTCCTCATCCGCCTCTTCTCGTCGCCCGTCACAGACCACCGAGTCGACAACACCTAGAGCCACCGAAACCGACGTCACCTCTACTGGCACCCCGCTATCCCGTCGATCCACTCGTGGTTCTACCTCGAGCTTCAAGCGCACCATGTCATCCTTCTTCCGCCGCACCACGTCGCAGGTACAGATGAGCAGAGAATCTGCCATCGCTGATTCAACTCCTTCCATTTCTGGCATGTCAGAACCAGCACCCAATGGCCGGCGCCGCACCAGCAATCCACGCCGCTTTTCTATGAATCGCTCCTCAGCCACCACACGCTCGAACTCTCCTCCTGATTCCGCCCTCGAGATGGCTCCCAACTCCCGCGACAAGAATACCAACGGCAGCGCGCCAGGCGAATTAGGCTTTACGAAGAAAAACCGCGCATCAACCGGTCTGACTCTGCGCAGCCGCGCCATCAACTTTGTCGGCGCCAATGGTAACCGTAACAAGAACATGCCCCCGTTGCGTCGCCGAGCTAGCAGCTTTGACGGCAGCCGACCCAACACCCCTGTTCCCGCTGCTGCCTCCCAGGACGAGGCGACATATCCACCCGAGCGACTGCCCTGGGCCCTTCCCCCGGATTCTGGTACCGGAGCCAAAGCCCGACGCATGAGCCTCAGCCTTCCCGATGATTTTGCCGTCGACGTTGCCGAGCTTCAGACCGAGTTTGAGTACATGAGCAAGTTCCTTGGCCGCCATGGTAAGCATCTCGGCAAGGGTGCTGCCTCCAAGGTGACTCTCATGAGTCGCAAGGGTTTCCCCGAGGAGCTTTACGCTGTCAAGGAGTTCCGTGGCAAGTCGCACCGTGAAAGCCAGGAGGAGTACCAGAAGAAGATCAAGTCCGAGTTCAGCATTGCCAAGAGCCTGCACCATCCCAACATTGTCGAGACCATTCGCCTCTGTACTGATCACGGTCGCTGGAACCACGTCATGGAATACTGTTCTGAGGGCGATCTATTCAGCTTGGTCCAGAAGGGCCATCTCAAGGGCGAGGATCGCAAAAAGGACCGCCTCTGCCTCTTCAAGCAGCTTATCCAAGGCGTTAACTACCTCCATGCCAACGGCATCGCTCATCGCGACATTAAGCTCGAGAACCTACTCATCAACAAGGACAGCAAGCTCAAGATTACCGACTTTGGTGTCTCCGAAGTCTTCTCGGGTACCCACCCCGGTCTTCGCGAATCTGGCGGACAATGTGGTCGTAACATGGGCGAAGCTCGTCTCTGCTCCCCTGGTATCTGCGGTAGCGAGCCCTACATCGCCCCCGAGGTCCTTGCGAAGAAGCAGGCTTACGACCCCCGACCCTTGGACGTTTGGAGCTCCGCCATTATCATGATATACCTAACATTTGGCGGTGCCATTTGGTCGCGCGCCGAGCCTGGCAACACCCACTACGACAAGCTCGTCAAGGGCTGGAACAACTGGTACGAGAAACATCCCGACCCTGACGCCTGCATTAGCGATACCGATTATCCCAAGTGCTACGCCATGGATGTTGGTGTTAGCCCGCCTGCCCTCCGCCGTCTTCTCCTGCAGATGCTCAACCCGGATCCTCAGAAGCGTATCAGCATCGACGGCGTAATCAACAACCGTTGGTTGAAGAATGTCGAGTGCTGTCAGGTGGAATCATACGATGACCCGACTCAAATTATCGATGCAACCAAACGGGACGCCACCGTCTTCAAGAACGGTGCCAAGAAGATCTTCTGCCACAACCATTTGCCTCCCAAGAGCCACGGTGCCCACTCTCTGGGCAAGATGCCTGGTCAGGCCGGTTACTAAACGAATTTACGACTATCAAACGTATCGGTTTCTTCGATTCAATCACCCGACTTCGGCTTATAAACATCATAATGCAGCCACGTGGATGACGCAAGAACTACCCTTTCCTTCTTTTCCTTTTGTCAATTACTTGGTTGCTCTTTCACTGGCGTTCGGAGGTGGAGACCACGAGATAGGGGTTTGGGATATCCCGCATGGTCAGGAGTTGGTGATTTCGTTTCATTTGTCTGCCCCTTGCGACGTCTTTGACGGCATGGCACCTCGCCGACCTCGGTATGGTGACTTGTCCACCAACATTCATATCGTACATAGCCGAGACATGGTCTGGACCATTCTGAATCCCAGCATGCGCTCGTGTACAGTTCTTTTTCTTTTGTGGATTCTTCTATGGGAAGCTATGGAGCAGAGGCTAATACCCGTGGGAACTCATGTTGGCTCCCGGCAAGAGGGAACAAGAAAAGTTTGAAGATGGTTTTGAGGGGTTCATTTAATTTTGTTGCTCTATCCCGTTTTTCTTTTTGGATGCCGATGCGCCCTCTTTCCTTGTGCTTGAGGATCATTCTCGATGGCATTGAGGGGGTGGGCTTTTAGGTGTGTGGTAATGGAGACGAGAGTTGCCAGCGCCGTCAGTCCGATTTGCTTCTGCATAATAGAGACTTGCATTGATGATCCAAACATGAGACTCAATAAACGTGATTGACATGTGCTTCTGGTGATTGCGATAAGTGATGATGCCATGTGGAAGGCCCGTTTGTGGGAATCATGTGCTTTTCATTACTTGCGCCAACAGAGCGATATATCGCGCGTGGTATGTCGTCGACCTGCCTTGTGCAATCTGGTTAAAGTGCACCTCCGTATTCGCACCTTGAATTGACAACACGCATACCTACCTGTGTTTCAACGTGGAGCATCATATCCGACTGGATAGTGGAGTTTGATATCCGGACTTGCCACACGAACCGTAGTGCCACCACTTTGACGTATATAAATGCCCGAGAACAGGCCCGCGAATGGTCTGGCCAGGAACAGTGGGTGTTTTGACATTGCGCTCGCCCCCGGATCCCAGACTCGCGACCCGAGACACCTGTCAGTTCAAGGGGACAGAACATTCCTACGTTATGTGCCTAGGGTGCCCGACCCAACGGATTCTACAGGAGCAAGGGGCGCGTGCGAAACCCCACGTTTATTTCGAGGTTAGGTGGGACACAGGGGATAAGGCTGGATGGTCATCATACGTAATGGCATCGGTCGTCGGTAGCGAGAACGGCGGGGATTAGGGTGGGGATTGCGATATCGATGTCGGGCCGGGACGTGTTAGAGGAAGGTGAGGATGTGTTGATGCGCGATGACGGTGGTTGAGAGGCATTTTCGTCACCGCTGGTTTTGGCCATCTTTCGTGAAAGGTGAACCCGACTTCGGATCGATGTGGAGGTCTAGGGTAAGTTACCGGCGAAGGAGGGGTAAGACGGCCCGGGCGGACGCCGAGAAGTGGGGTCTGCGTTTGGCGAACTGTGGGTATAGGCCCGGAAGACGATGTCGCCACGGTGCTTGCTCCGATGGCCTTGTCAAGCTGTGTTGTTGACTGGGATTCTGCTGTGATACTCCTGACGGCCAAAAGAAGTTGGAACTTCATGTCGGAGATAGATACACTCAGAAAAAGGATACCGACGGCTGGGAATATCGCGAGGTAGTGGCTAAGAGCCTGGACGTATTTCGTTGCTTGAACCGAGTCATCCACACCATCACCAGATTAAACCATTGGGTGCAAGGTCCTCTGCGTGAGCAACCGTCTCCAATAAATCGGCCGCTGTTGCTCAAACTTTGGCAATCACTATCTCGAAATTTGAAGGCGGTTGCAGCGAGAAGGAATGCTGGGGGAGGTAACATGTCAGAGAATGGATGTCGGCTGAACAACTCTCCTCATGGCTGTCGGTTAAGTTGGAGATATCTTAGACTGAGAAGAGGGCTCAAGTATTCCCACTATATAATTATAGTCTAGGAGCTGGAGGGGCGTTTGGGCCATGACGATCTATCTTACATCCATCCAAGTTTGACTTTGCTTAACCATGCTCAACCGTCATGGTCATCAACTTCCCATGCACCATCCTCTTTCTTCTTCTTCTTTTTCTTTGAAAAGTCTAACTTCATTGCAGCTGTCCCAAACAAAGCGATTCCTGCTGCCACAACCGGTATCTGGATCGTAGCAGCCCCAGCCGCGATTGTCACCAAACCACCCAGCATGCCCAGAATCGATAGGAGATTTCGTTTGAGCAACTTCCGTTTCTCAGCCTTGGCAAGAGTTTCCTCTATTTCCTGCTTTCTCGCATCATTGCTCTTGTGAGATGGTCTGTGTCGGTTTCTGCCCTCGCCTTGTAGTTTATCGTGCCTTTCATGGTCGACAGTTCTTTTCGTTGCAGCTCTTGCCCCTTCAGAGGGCCAGGCCTCCGTTTTTATCACCACACCAGCTTGATCCTCTCGCGTCTTGATTGCTTTCAGCTCCGTTTTCAGCTCCTGCACTTGACGGGAGAGCTCTGCCACCTCTTCTTGAGTTTCGAAGAACACCCTCTGGTACTCCTCAGTCTTGAGCGCAAAAAGAGACTCCAAGTCTTCCCTAAGATCCCGTTCAGCCGTCTCGGCTATCGCCATCTGGCGTTCCAGCTCAGTTCTTTGCGTTTGTAGGTGTTGAGAAGATGCTCTGTCTCTGGCTTCCAATGCTTGTTCGAATGATACGCGCAATGCCTTGAGCTCTTGTTGTAGTTGCTGCCATGTTGCCCCATGGTGCTTCGCAAGCTCTAAACCTGCGGAAGTGTCGTCAAGATCCTTGTGTTCGTCTACCAACTCTTTTTGAAGCCGTAAAACGACAGGACCTCTGTTGTCAGATAGCCAGAGCAGAGTTGTCAGTATGGAGAGTGCCGACGCTCGCGTTCCAGTCCACCTCTGCATGGGGCTTCCATGGTTTACCATAGATCCCCAATACTCGTCGATCGTTCTCAATTCATGCTCTCGTGCAGCGGTTTCGTCGTGTTTGGGACTTTCTAATTGAACGGCGTCCCATGTTGTTGTGACAAGGGTCGCAAACTTCGCTGCTTCTGGTCCACACATTTTCTTGACTAAGTTGAAGCTTCTCATGGCAGACCCAGACACTCTATTGTCTGTGATGCGATGAAGGTAGATTATGCCGCCGAGTCTAAGGCCGAGTTTATAGGTCTGACTCAAAAAGAAGGCAATGTCCTGAAAAATCTGAGTATCGGAGCGGTTGGTGTCGTCGAAGCCGGGCGTGTCTACGAAGAAGACTCTACGACTACCTATCATGTAGCAGTGTAGACCGAGACAGGTAGTAGCTATGCCAGTTCAATATTGCTCCTTCCATATAAATGAGACGTTGGCTCACCGGATACCAGGCCGTGGCCAATTCCGGCGTCCTCGTCGGTCAACGACTCAATAAAAGAGCTTTTCCCGACGCCGGTAAGGCCCATGACCAGGATAACCACATCGGAGGTGCTTTGAATGCGTATTAGAATGAGTTTCATGCGGTCGCAGTGTCAATCGACACACCAGAGCTGCGCAATAGTATCTTCGACCATGGCGTCTGATGAAAGTGGCTGGAGTCGGTGTCGATGTTCCACTGACCGGAAATAGGACGTGTTCGGCTCGTAAAACGAGCTGCGCAGCTTTGGATAATATCACGAGAAATTGAAAGAGATAGTGCGGTGGTCGGATCACAGTCGTACAGGTGTCTCTGAGGTTGAAGAATGGTCTGTTCGTCGAATTTCTTTCCCAAGGCTCCCTGCACCTCTGCTGCTGCGCCCCATTCACAAAGGCAGGACGAGGCAACCGAGAAGGCAGACAGTTGGCCAGACCGGACACACCAAGCATATTGAGGCTTGCCGCCACACATCAAAGCGGAAACAGAAACGACAAAGAGGCCCTGGAGTGCAGCGATAGCATTATCACACGGCAAATAACCCAATCAGCTGTGCATATCGACACACTTAGTCTGCGGATACTGCGTCCTCGCTCAGCCAACTAATTGGAGGCCGCGAGCTGTCGGCTGCCTTTATTAGCTGCACTTGACCTCGTCTGACTGCATGATTTGTGGTTGCCTCTAATATGGGGGCCAGTTTTCTGCCTCGTGGGTGCCTCGGAAGGAAAGGTATCCCCCCTTCACTTCCAGGCTCAGCAGCGTTACTCCCCATCGTTCATCACCCCACGATGAGCTCGCATCACTCTGATCGCAATGGGTGAACTCTTTCCTGGGCTTCAGCCCCGGCCAACGGACATCTTCGTGGCAATCATGGGCATGACGGGTGCCGGGAAGAGCACCTTCATCTCACTGTGCACTGGAGAAGATGTACCTGTCGGCCATGAGTTACAAGCATGCAAGTCTAATAAAGCGGCCAAGATCATCTTTCCATCCTCGGCTGACGGTTTCCAGGCACCAAGGAAGTTACGATATACCAGTGTCGCTGGTCGTCCACTGTCAACATCTATCTCGTCGATACCCCCGGATTCGATGATACGAACCGATCCGACACGTCTGTCCTCAAAGAGATTGCAACCTGGCTCACGATCTCATACGAGAAGAACATGGAATTGAGTGGCATCATTTATCTGCATCGAATCACAGATACCCGCATGGGAGGGTCTGCGAGGAAGAACCTTTTCATGTTCAGAAAGCTCTGTGGGACAGAGGTTCTTCAAAACGTTCTTCTCGTCAGTACCATGTGGGAAGTTGGGGAGTTGGCCAATGGTGAACGCCGCGAGAGTGAATTGGTCGACACAGAGGACTTTTGGGGCATCCTAGTGGAAAGTGGTGCCAAGGTCGAGAGACACGATAACTCGCGAGAGTCTGCCATGGGCTTGCTCAAGAAATTCGTGGGTAAAAATCGAGTCATCATGTCAATCCAGAAAGAAATGGTCAACGATCACAAAACGCTCGACCAGACTCAGGCGGGAATGGAACTCGAGGGTGAGCTTCAGAAAGAGAGGGACAAGTTCAAGAGGGAGCTAGCAGAGGTACAAGAGACAATGAAAGAGGCTATCCGAGCACAGGATCAGAAGTCTGCAGAGCTTCTCCGTCGACATGAAGCCGACATGCAGCAGAAGATTGACCTGGTCATCAAGGAGCGAGAACAGCTGAAGGTGAGCATGGAGAAGATGCACGCAGACAAATTCGCCGAGTTCGAGAAGAAGTACGAGACACAACGGGCCGAGCTTCTCGAGAAGGAGGAGAGGATTGAAAAGCTAGAGCGCCTTCAGCATTCGGAGCGGGAGACGAAGAACAAGGCTACAAAACAGACGGTGCCGACACACCACGCAAAGCCCGCTCCAGGCACTGACAGGCTTGGAGAGCCTGTGTCCCTAACTATCTCCGGATCTAGTTATTCCTTTATAGGACCGAGATGGGTTTACGGGTGAGTGGTTATATATGAAACCCTTAAATAAAGCTAAAACTCCCCAGGAAACCCCCCCCTGGGTTCGAAATCCCCAAGACCTGGTGTGAGAGTCAGCGTCGTATTTTTGGAGTCGACTATTCTTGGTACTGCCATCGTCATGTCGACGGCGCGTGCAACACAGGTACATGATGGTCTACTCTTTCTAACCGCGCTTTGCTAATGCAACATCTAGAATGGTCCGACAATCTGAAGGTTCTTTATCCAGACTTAGGGCGCTGGCTAAACAAGAGCAAAAAACGGTCCTCTGGATGCCTTGCCCACCTCAGTTTAGGAAACAATGGATACTTCTTTGTCAGAGCCATGAACGGTGATTATGAGTACTCCCTGCCGAAACCAATAACCGATAGAGTAAGGAACATGGCGGATGTCGAGCGATGCTGGCTTGGAATTGGTGACGCCTGTGTCATACAAGAGGCTGGCAACAAGTGGTGGTGGAACCTACTCGGCAACTACGGCCTCCTCGAAGAGCGCATAAAGGAGTATGATAGCATCAAGGTATGAGTCAGCTTCCATCCGTTCTTTTTTCTTACTAATTTTGTTTGTTAAGGACATGGCCATGGATCTACAAGACCCCCAGGCCTGCATCATAATTTCGGGTGGCGGTGACTGCGAATATCGCCCTGGAAGACCTGACCATACGTTTAACGAAGCCAAATTCCAGACATACATAACTAGAAACTTTGGGACGACATGGTAGTAGTGCTTGTCTGATAGGATGTTAAAGAGAGGCACAGAATGTGGTGCCTGATATGTATCGAGGCGTGATGCTCTCGAACTAACTCACTTCGAAGGCGCCCGTGAGCGTGCCGGGCAACAGTTTAGACTGATTTCGGGTAGATTTGAATAGAATGGAAGATTCCATTGTGTCTTTGCGCCGTTCAAAAAAAGAGGCGAGAAAGAGTGCAGTCAAACCTTTGACCGCGAGGGGGGAGTGAGAATTTGTTAGATCAAAGAATGGCATATCCTCTTATGGCATTCCGCTGTCTCACTTGAAGCGGATGCCAGCGTAGGATTCGTCATGGTGCCAACAACAGATTCTCACCCTGGGGTAGACATTCTGCACTATATACTCCTCGAGCAGGTCAATTGCGGGTGTCAATTAAGACCGGCGAGCAAACCCTCAACAATTGATGGATACCATTTCGCGAGAGACCAATGGGAGACGAAGACTTTGTCTCAAGGAGATGCATGTCGGTCTTTCCTAAAGCGTAATGACCGAGATGCCCGGGTAGCCTATTCGGCCATGACCGGGCCTCGATTGTTACACGGCCCGAGAGTCATTCTTCCGGATGACTGCTTTCGTCCCTCCGAGAGCTTCAATCGCACAGAAGTCGGTACCATTTGTGCGACGTGAAATGAAGAATCGGCCCGCGTGTGCCGCCTTGCCTGCGTCAGCAACACGGCCCGATCACCATGGAATGCTTGCCATGCCGAGAAACACGGCCGATGTCGAGGCGCAACTGTCACGGGGGTGCACCTCAGCCAGCCACTTTGCACTTTGATCAGTGATCCCTTTCTAAATGTCTTATTCATTCCGCAAGGTCAAAGGGTGTCTCGGAGTTGAGACGGGCTATTCGTGACGCGACGAGCGCATATAGACCTCAGTTATTTTGTGTATAGAACCTTTCATCGACCGCCGTTACAGCCTGGGGATTTTTATCGCTTCGTCACCAAGCATCCAAAAGGACTTTGGCCGCCATACGCCGACCACTGCTTTCGGGATATTTTCGAGCGAGCTCTTTGGCCCGCAGCTGGATCTCCTCCGCTTGTGGCCCCAAGATGACTTCCTCAAGGGCTTCACACAACTCCTTCTCCTCCCACCTCGGCTTTGCCGTCTTATTCCCCCATCGGCCAATTCCGAGCAACTCAGCCCTATTCGCAAAGTCGTAGCAATCTGCCCAGCCTGGTAGAACAAGTTGGGGAACGCCAGCGCTGTGATTCAGAACGGAAGTTGTTAGATGGTTATTCGAGAATATTTTGTCCATTGGAAACGAGACACTCACCACAATGCTTCGTTGAAAGAACTTGCGCCGCCGTGGTTCACCGAGCAAATAACATGGCCGGATTCCAGAACAGACTTGGGCTCTGCTGTAACCCAACTGGTGAGCCGGACTTGGTCATGCTCCATTTCCCTTCCCAAGAACTTGCGGATGTCATGATAGACATCATCATCGCCAGGGGTGCTGTTACCATCCTCCACGCCCTTGAGCTTGAGCTTCCACAGTATTTGTATTTGTCGGCTTGCGGAAAGTTTGGCCACGTCTGCCTTGTCCAAAAACTGACGAAAGGCAGCCGCCATTTCCGCAGCTTCTGAGGTGGTCATTTCCAGGTGACTGCCAAGATTGACGCAAAGCGTAGGTCCCCGAGAAAGCCATTGTTCCAAAGATTGGTCAACTGTGTCGAGTTTGCGCGAGGCTCGAACAATAGGACCACAAGGGACAACATGAGAAGGCAAAACATCAAAAGGGTAATCCAGCTCGGCCGAGTTGGCGACAAGGATCCGCAACCCAGCTGGGGCTGGCTTTAGCACACCCAGCTCGTTGGCAGTCATCAGTTGAATGTCCTGTCCAAATCGAGTCTTCAGGAACTCCTGGGCTTTCTTGACTCGTTGACTGGTCAGCAGCATGTATCCTGCAACGAAATTTAAAGCAATGTTGACTGGGATAAGCGAGGCGGGGAGCGGAAATGGCATCCCTGAGCAGACTCTACAGTCACGGGTTAGGAACAATGGGAGAGAAATCTTGTTGGCGTAACTTACATGGGGTATTTCCACAAAGCTGCAAGTCGTGGTTGCATAGGAATCGCAAAGTCTTTGATGGTATTGGGCGACAGCACAATCCACTTGATGCCCAGATGATTGCATAAAGTCAGGGCAGGCGTGAAAAGAGGTTCGACGACAGTTAAGTCGGGTTTCACCTGCTCGGCGAGGTCAAGGCTCTGCTGATACAAATCGGCAAACTCGTCTGGACTCCAAGGTTGCATGATACCGTCGATGCGGAGAATGGTGCGCGCAGCGTTGGTGAAGGTCGGTGGGCGGTCATACGCTTCGAAGATGTCGACATCTGGCCCTGCGGCTGCTTCGAACTGAGATCTCCCGCGCAGTGTGTGGAAAATCAGTCGTGCTGGTGGCTTGCCTGGGGAGTTGTTTTGGGCAAGTTGGCTGGTTTCGAGGGTTGTTTGGTGTATGCCCTCAAAGGAGGCGAGATGGATCTCGACATCCTTGGCCAGCATCATCAACTCATAGATAGTCGCCAGCACAACATTGGCCTGACCATAGTCGGAATTGGTGAAGAACAGGATTTTCTTGGGCATCGTGGAAGCCATAATGAATTGGTGAGAGAAGGCGTTAGAGCACAACCAAAGAGGGCCGCTCTATCAACGTCTCCTGTAGCCACTCTAGGAGCAAGATGGCGAGCTTTTTTATTGCCAGCGACGGCGCAAAGCAAACATCATGATAGAGGTGGCATTGATAGGTTGTTGGTCTCACTGGGTCTTACTTGGCTGACAGTTCGTCAGCGGGGAAACCCCCTGTTTTCAGTGCCGGCAATGAGAGACTTGCGGTGAAGTGTCATCACCTAGTTACTCAATATGATTATTCGGTCCCATAGGTCGGGTATCATAATGTGACAGGGCCTTCTGCGAACGTCGAGTTGGGCCGCAGTTAAGCTTACTAGAGCGAACTATTTGGTGGATCCATGCTATGTGAATAATTTGATAGTGCTAATAACGCGAGGGCAATCGTTAATTGGTTCCCTTATATGAGAGCTTTTTCCTTATTAGATAGCATTTAATTATTAAGTTAGCTTAAACTACTTAGGCTTGTTTTTATTTATATTTATAAAATACTTACTTATAAGTAATTTACTTTTTACTCTTTTTTTAATTTTAATATTTTAAGTATAATATATATAAAAAATTATAAGTTAAATATAAAACTTATAATTATTTTAACTAGTAATATTAAATTAAAAACTTAAATTAAAAATAAAGAAATTATAATTAATTTAATTTTAATAGCTAGTAATTAGTTAAATATAAATAGTTATAATACTTTTAAAATATATATAAAAAGGTTTTTAATTAATTTATTATTATTAAAAAAGCTTATAATTTAAATATATAATAAAAATTAATATAAATTAAATTTTAATTTTATATTTATTATAAAAAGCTTTTTAATAAAACTTATAATTAGTTTTAAAATAAAAGTTTTTATTAAATAAACTATATTTAAAAATTTTTATTTTACGCTTTTAATATAAAAGTTTTTTTTTTTTATTTAATTTTAATTTATATAATTTAATTAATTTTTATAATTAGTAATTTTTATTATTATATTAACTTTTTTATATATTTTTCTATTTAATTACTTTTAAATCTATTTAATTTATTTTTAAACTTTCTTTTTTATTTAACCCTTTTACCTCCCCCTTCCTACTTTTTAACTCTTATATCCACTTGCCTATTTAATTTACTTTTTTTTTTTAAATTTTTTCTTTATAGCCTTTTAAATAACTATTTAAATTATTACTATTATATATAATAGCTTTTAAAGCTATAATTTTAAATTATACCCTTATATTTTTAAATTATACCCTTATATTTTTTTAAAAAATAATTAATTATTTTAATTAAGCTTATTATTTTTTATTTAATTTAAAAGGTAATTAAATTAGTTAACTTTTCTATTAAAAAATTTAAAATTATCTTTTTATATATTTAATCTTTTAATAAAAATATAATAGCTTAAAAGAATTAAATTAATTTTTTATATTACTTTTAATAGTATATTTATATTAGTTAATATAAAAATATTAAAAAGTTATAATTATTTAAAATAGTAGAAACTTTTATTTTAAAACTAATTATAAGCTTTATTAAAAAGCTTATTATAATAGATATAAAGCTAGGGTTTAATTTATATTAACTTCTATTATATATTTAAATTATTAGCTTTTTTAATAATAATAATTATTTAAAATACTTTTTAAGCTTTTTAATTAAATAAATATACTTAAGGAAATTTATATAATTTAATAAATATTAAGCTATTATATTAATATTATTTTTTAAAATTATTATTTATTTAATTAGTAGAAAGTTAATTAAATTAAATTATATATTATATAATTAGTTAAATTATATAAATTAAAGTTTAAAAAAATAGTACTTTTATATTAAAAGCTTAAAATAAGGTTTTTTAAATAAGGTTTATTTAATAAGAATTTATATTTAAAAGCTAATTATAAATCTTATAAAAAAGCTTATAATAATAAATATAAGGCTAGGTTTTATTTATATTAACTTTTATTATATATTAATATTAACCTTATTTTAATAAGAAATAATTTAACTAATAATATAAAATATAATAATTAAAATATTTAACTTTTTATTAATTAAATATAATATAATTTAATTAAATAATAAAAGTTATATAATTACTTATTTTAATTTAAAATATAATAATATATTTTTAATTATAATTAAATTAAAAAATAATTAATTAAGCTATATTTAAACTATTTTAATAATATTTATATTATTTTTATAAAATTTAAAATTTAATTTTTTATTTTAAAAGTTTTTTAATTATTTAATATAATTAATTCTTTTTATTTAATAATATAAAAATATAATTTTTTTTTTATTTATATTTAAAATTAAAACTAAAAAGATCTATTTAAAATTAATTTAATAAATTATATTATTTTATTATTAATAATTATTTTTTATATTTTAATAAGCTATTTAATTATAAAAATATAAATTTATTACTTATTATTACTTATATTTATATTTTTAATTATATATATTTTATTAAAAAAATAAGTTAATATTTTTTTTATAGCTTATTTAAAGTTATTTTATTTTTTTAATATCCCGTCCTACCCTAACCACCTCCTAAACGAGGGTCTTTAGTATTATCAATTATAGCGCAAGAAAGCCACTAACCAATTGGCGCGTTAGGTCGGCCGAGGCGCCTGCTATTTTTGTACCGCCTTCTTAAAACAATTCCTCCGTGGCTGCCCGGCACGAAACGATCTAACCCGGCACCTCTCGGCCAGGCCCTTTGTTGTCGACCAGCCTAGGCCCTGATACAATCTTCTATCCCTTCCTTCACACACCCTGAGCATTTCCATCATGAACAACGGGATCTTCAAAGCTCGGCCCAGGCGCTCTCGTGTGAAACTTTCCAAGTCCTTGCAAGAACAGCTGCTCAACGCTATCGCCATACCATCTTCAGTGGGAACGGACCTCCATCAGGACGCGCCAGCGAGGTCGACAAAAAGGCAACTCGACGAGATTGATCAGTCGCCTGTGAAGAAGGTCCGATTGACGAACGCGCAGCGACTCGCGGACAAGGTATGACAGCACACGCTTCTACGGCACCAAGTACTAATGGCATAGTTTGGCCAGACGCCGGTCCTCCAGCATCCGAAACCGAACCCTCCATACGCCTCCTTTCTCGAGAAGTTTGTCGATCCCTTCCAGCCGGGTTCTCGCGCCGATTCCGAGCATAGCTTTGTCCTTGAGTGGCTCGAAACGGTTGGCTCCGACCGAGATACACGCTGCCGGTCAGACAGCTACCTTCAGCCTGCGGACGATAGCCCCATCCCGAGAGGGCTCGCGAGATCGGCACCGGCGATGGGCTACACCCGGGATGCCGATGGCTTTGCGGTGCCGCCGACGCCCGCTTCGACCGGGTCTCGTTCACGGGCAGATACGGACAGCAGATCGATTGCCCCATCGAACATCACCGGGTCCTCAGGACCGTCCGGGAGAAGCCTTGTCGAGAACCCCCTTTACCGGGATATGAACCTGGCTGCGAACAACATCTATATCCGGCCCCTCCATGAACAATTTCCCGAACATATTTCCGATATCGTGCAACTTATCAAACGGGATCGTGATTCTCCTGGCCCGTCGCCAGAGGATGTCAGACAGGATACAGAGTTAAATGAACTCTGGATGGGCACTGGGGAGCCTGAGGTAGAGGACTACTTCAGGGACAAGATACTCCCTAAGCCGGGACCAACAGACAGTTTAAAACGCAGCGACAGACAACCGATGGCCAAGCACACCGTCCCCAGCACGGGATCCGGTCTCAAAGTCAGCACCCCCGTGCCGGACATGCTCTATGGATACAACCGGCAGAAGGCCTTTCCCCAGCAGCAGACCCAGCTGATCTCCATGGGGACGGAGATGGTGGCCAACAATCAGTATCAAAGCTTGCTCTACCCGTTCTTCGTCGTCGAGTTCAAGGGTGATGGTGGGAGTATGTGGGTGGCTACGAACCAATGTCTAGGAGGATCAGCGTCCTGTGTCAATATCGCCGAAAACCTCAATCGTCGTCTAAGGCAATGCAAGAGCGACTTGGTTCAGCCGATTGACAGCACTGCATTTAGTATCGCTATGAACGGTACGGAGGCGCGACTGTACATCTCATGGAAGCAAAATGAGCTCGACCACTACATGGCCAACGTCGATAGTTTCCTCCTCCAGGATCCCGAGCATTACCTCAAGTTCCGCAAGTACATCCGCAACATCATCGACTGGGGCAAGAGCGGGCGGCTGGAAGGGATTCGAAAGTCCCTGGACAGCCTTCTAGAAGAGAGTCGGAAGACAGCTTCGGCGGCAGCCAAGTCCCGCATGCCACCACCGTCTGCCGATTCTGCTAGCAGCAGCAGCAGTAAGACGCGCAAAACGTCGTCGACGCGTCAAAAGAGCGGCGGATGTAACAGTACCCAAGGACAAAGCAGTGGAGCTGAGGGGGGGAGTATTGGGAATGGGATGGGACAATTGGACGGTGGTTTCATCGGAATGCTGATGGAACTCTAAGCTGGGCGGAAGAGGGAGGGCAGCGACCAGGAATGATGTTGACTGGGCAGGCTTAGGAGCTCAGCAGGACAGACGAATCTAGGGCCGTGTTCAATTGATTCGGGATTGCCACAGTACGGGTTGGCTTATGCAATTGTACTTTGTTCTGCTTTTGCTGCTCTTTTATCGAGTTTATTGTGTGAAATAAATTTACGTACTCAAGTGCGCTGAGGAGTCTGCTAGAACAAACTTTAGGGTAGACAGATGCTCGAACGCCCATAGCTGTGCATGTGGGAAGACCCACGCAGGGCATCGTTTAAGCAATTTCCATGAACAAAGAGGAGGCTCCATGCCGACGAAGAGCTTTTGAAGAAGCGGAGTCCCAAAAAAAAGAAGTTTGACTATCAGCGAGATCGTACGGATGGAGGAGTGGAGATAGAAGGGATGACTGATTAGGCGATGAGCTAGACTGTTGCCTGTACCAACCGCTCGACCCATGCCTGGATCGTGTCGTCGGCGATTTCCAAATTTAGCTGCATGATTGGTACGACCCAACCACACATCTTCTTAGACGTTTGGCGCTGGAGTTTTGTCACTTATCTGTAATTCTTGCGGGATATCATGATGAATGGTCGATGCCGATTTGACATCTCCGACACCGAAGACTAGGGTTGGGCGACAAGGAGGGGGGTTAGTCATCCGTAATCACCTACGGAGTAAATAGCAGGGGCACAAAACTGGACTTGGTGGCCAAGAAATAAGGCCGTTGAGTCCGGCTCTGTACCCATATACGTCTCGAATTAGGAAATGGATGTCTTCTGCAAGTCTCGCTTCCTTTAGTTAACCACAATGACACGTTGTTGAATTCTGTACTTCACCGACTGAGTATGGGATTCTTCGGGCCTAGATGGCCAATGAAGTAGCCAAGTTAGCCCATCCCGCCGAGATAGTCAACTGGTACATGAATGCTGTTATCTCTGTCTCGTTTGCACTTTTCATGGTGTGTTTGCACTTGCCTGGTGCGTTTGCACCACCAGATTTTGCCTGCTCTGAGGTGTATCGACTCAGCTCGTTGATCTAAGTGGTCTGTGTAGCTGGCTTAGGAGCGTGAATGAGGCTACAACACCTTTGAAAAAGGTCATAAGGGGCCATTTTCTCCTTCGTCCTGTTTATCTTTTGATCAACTGAGTCGTCACTCAATTCCTTGCCTTCGCTCCAGTCGCCCGAATCCAAATTTTCGATCATTTCTAAAGGACCATTTCCTAGCCACGGTGAGCCTCATACTGCCCCTGATGGATTCAGCGAGCTATTACCTCGCCTGCATTCTTGAGGCTACGCACAGTTCTGCTAACAAACGCGACCTTTGGGGAAGATGTGTACCATTTTCACAGATCACTACTCCTGTGGCCATGTTGTTCGAGAAACTAGAACGGATTATTGTCCGAACCGGGTTCTTGCTTACCGCAGTACCGAGATGGGATAACCAAGTCTTATACCTGCGGTGCAACTGCTTGTGACACTCCCCTTCGTCAGACTAGAACCTAACCTTATCTTGGTTGATGTTCTGTTAACCTCCCCGTCGGTGCATCCTATCAAATACGGCGCTTATTCCCTCGATTGACAAAACGCTGAAGAATATTGGCCAAGTCAATGGACAGTTCGGTTTTTGTTCGATTAGGTCTTGTATTTCTTACGACGGCGGGAAGCACGGTCATCTAGATCAGGAGACGTAGCCAATATACTGAGTCTCTAACTAACTAATGGATATGTATTGTGAACGTTTTATTATCCATATTTTCGCATCGAGTGTGTTTTATACCTACTGTGTAAAAAGGAAGTTGAATTGATCTTGGGCGTTGTGTGTGGACGAGAATCGAGGCGTGGTTCTGGATATGACCGTTAGTTATATTACGCTTGCCCTCTCGTCCAGTCTCAGTTGGAATAGCAAAGCATACCCAGAGCAGGGTGTTGATATGTAATGAGCAAATACAAGCCACTTGTTTATATTCATGCTACCTTTTGAAGGCGCTTCCTACTTAGCTTCAAGGCATTTCAACTTTCTCGCATCTCTCATAGCCACACCATCATTCACCCTTAAACGATCTGTCGTGCCCTTCCTCCTTTGACAGCACCTCGGCACCGCCAATACCTTCCGGCTTGTGTATTCAGATGGGTCGACTTTAAAGGGTAAGTAAGTGTTCGCATACGCCCCCTGGTCGTCATCCATCTTGAAAATGTTGATTTGTAACACCTCTGGATCAGCATCATCAGCAGGAACAAGGTGGTCGAACGTAACCCCGTAGTAATCGATAACCCTGGAATATTGAGAAAGGTTAATCCAGTTCCTGGGCGTACTATTTGCACCCAGAGATTGACTACTATCGTACCTTCGAGGTCTCTCTTCTCGCACCCAACCCAAGTATTCATCTCGCACGACGAGATCGGTAGCAACATCTGCCCGATCCTGTCGCCCATAAAGGACTTGGTACGCCAGCCTTGCTAGCATTGGACCAATAGGTTGAGGGAAGTCCGGCTCAAGATCTTCTAGGTTCCAGGGAATCTCTGGGAATAGTTTTTAAATAGACGTTAGTAGGCCCTCAATCTGGATCCTTAGTGGGCTGGCCAATTGAGGCGAATGGGAACGATAAACGGGAGTGCGAATACAAGGCGGAATATGTAATTCGAAAGCTATATTTTAACGTTTGCAAGACAGCTGCTTTAATTATATACTAGGGGGTAGCGGTCTGCCCTATAGGCAGACTTTAGCTAGTGGCCTTAATAATAAATTGGCAGCTATATAACTTGCTATAAATAATATAGCCAATTAGGGTTTAATATTTGCCCCACTTTATATAATTATAAAATCTCTTTTTATTATTTATTAAAATAAGCCTAATACTAGTATATAATAAAAGTTAATATAAGTAAAATCTAGCTTTATATTTATTATAATAAGCTTTTTTATAAGGTTTATAATTAGCTTTTAAGTAAAAATCCTTATTAAATAAACTTTACTTAAAATTTTATTTTAAGCTTTTAATATAAAAGTATTACTTTTTAAACTTTAGTTTATATAATTTAATTAATTATATAATATATAATTTAATATAATTAACTTTTTATTAATTAAATAAATTATAATTTAAAAAGATAATATTAATATAATAGTTTAATATTTATTAAATTATATAAATTTTCTTAAATATATTTATTTAATTAAAAAGTTTAAAAAGTATTTTAAATAATTATAACTTTTTAATATTTTTATATTAATTAATATAAATATATTATTATAAAAGCTAGTTTTTATATAAGCTTAAAATATATAAAATAAAATAATTTAAATATATTTTATTTATTAAAAAAATAAAGTTTATTATTAAATTTATAAAAATATAAAAATTATAATAATATATTTTTACTTTATATATTTTATAAATTATATTTTTATTTAAAATATTTTACTTATTTTTAAATTAAAATAGTAAACTTATTAGTATATATTACTTTTATTCTAATAAATAATATTTATTTTAATAAGATATATAATTTTAAATAAAAAAGTATATTAAAATATATAATAATTTAATATATTTTTTAATAGAAAAGTTAACTAATTTAATTGCCTTTTAAATTAATTAAAAATAATAAGTTTAATTAAAATAATTATCCTTTTTTTAAAAAATATAAAAGTATAATTTAAAGTTATAACTTTAAAAGCTATTATATATAATAGTAATAATTTAAATAGTTATTTAAAAGAAAAAAATAAATTTAAAAATAAAAGGTAAGTTAAATAAGTAAGTAAATATAAAAGTTAAAAAGTAAGAAAGGGGCTAAAAGGGTTAAATAAAAAAGAAAGTGTAAAAATAAATTATATAAATTTAAAATAATTAAACTAATAAAAATAAAATAATTAAATAAAAAATTTATAAAAAAGTTAATATAATAGTAAAAATTTTTATAATTAGTAATTTTTATTATTATATTAACTTTTTTATATATTTTTCTATTTAATTACCTTACTTATTTCTATTAGCTTAATTACTTTTAAACTTATTTAACTTATTTTTAAACTTTCTTTTTTATTAAACCCTTTTAGCCCCCCCACTTTTTAACTCTTATATCTACTTACTTATTTAACTTACTTTTTATTTTTAAAATTTTTTTTTATAACCTTTTAAATAACTATTTAAATTATTACTATTATTATTATAAATTCGGGCTATACTTATATCTTAGTTATATATGCGTGCAATATATATATAATATATATTTAAAGCAGATGTATATTATAAGGGGTATAAGGGCTAGGTTATATAATATAAAAGTATTAGTAAAGCTTTAAAATATATTAAAAGGGAAGAGCTTTCCTTTTTTTTAAATTTATTAATATTATAATTAATACCTATTTGCAAATGCCCTAGGGCCAGTCTATTATAATTATATATAATAGCTTTTAAAGTTATAATTTTAAATTATACTCTTATATTTTTTAAAAAATAATTAATTATTTTAATTAAACTTATTATTTCTTACTTAATTTAAAAAGTAATTAAATTAGTTAATATTTCTATTAAAAAATTTAAAATTATTTTTTTATATATTTAATCTTTTAATTAAAATATAATAGCTTAAAAGAATTAAATTAATTTTTATATTACTTTTAATAATATATTTATATTAGCTAATATAAAAATATATTATAATTATAATTATATAAAATACTTTTTACTTTATAATTAGTAATTTTTATTATTATATAAACTCTTAATATATTTTGCTACTTAGTTGCCTTGCTCTATTTCTATTAGTTTAAATAAGGTTCCTTAAGTAAGATTTACTTAATAGGGACTTTTACTTTAAAACTAACTATAAGCCCTATTAAAAAGATTATTATAATAAATATAAGGCTAGGGTTTAGCCTATATTAACCTCTATTATATACTTAAATTATTAGCTTTTTTAATAATAATAATAAAATACTTTTTAAGCTTTTTAATTAAATAAATATATTTAAAAAATTTATATAACTTAATAAATATTAAGCTATTATATTAATATTATCTTTTTAAATTATAATTTATTTAATTAATAGAAAGTTAATTATATTAAATTATATAAATTAAAGTTTAAAAAAGTAATACTTTTATATTAAAAGCTTAAAATAAGGTTTTTAAATAAGGTTTATTTAATAAGAATTTTTATTTAAAAACTAATTATAAACCTTATAAAAAAGCTTATTATAATACATATAAAGCTAAGTTTTATTTATATTAACTTTTATTATATACTAATACTAAGCTTATTTT